>JAEQBA010004014.1:0-166509 GCA_019434445.1 Phalangium opilio
TGGTCCAAAATTACGGTTTCTTAAGGAAATTTGGTCCAAAATTACGGTTTTTTAATATGTTTAAATTGGGTGCAAAAATAGTGGTTTTCTTCTAACGGAAATTGGGTTACATGTGAATATGATTTGAAATGGTTTAAAACGCTCGAATTTCAGAATCATCACTTACATATCCACGGGTCAAGAACTGGGCTGTCGTCGGGATCTTTCTATGCAATATAAAAGAACATCTATGTGACAAAACATCTAGTTTCTCTTTGTCGTCCGGAATTCAAAGATACTCGTTTGAATATTTGAGACCAGTTTTTTCAATTTTCATTATTGGTCTATCCATATCGGGATTCTCTTTCATATGTAAACATATTATTCACGCGTGTTCAGAAGCAATGATTTCGATCGTAAAAAAATATAAATGAGCCTCGCCAGAGGTTGTAAAAATAATGATTATGAGAAATTGTATAATTACTGTCTATTTATGGATCTACTGTGCGTAGACGGTAATATTAGACTCATACTTACGCCAAAAAGCGATATCTAGTTTATTAGGGAAATGGTATAAGATGTCTAAGTATTCGCGCGACATAGTCCCAGTCCCCATTCAAAATGCAAGGGGGCACATAAAAGGAGGCCGGGCTATTTCGCCTCTCCTCAGTCGAAAAATATGTAATCTTCGGCATTCGCGTCGCACTGAAGTGGATTTTCAAGAACCAATGAGATACTGGTTGTAATTTAGAGGAAGGATTAATTCCGGACCTACGTTTGGACTGGGAGTATAAAGCTAGAAATGTGGCGAATTTATACCTTCTCCCTAGTAAACTAGATATCGCTTCTTGCTTACGCATTACACTGTTATGTTTGAAGATACCAAAGAACTTAGATCTTTCCGACAACTGTTAATTTAAAATGTTTAATTCGTGATTACATTGTAAATATGACTAGCTTAGTTTGATTGATTATGGCCACTGGTTTCAGTATTTGTTACATTATGTCTCTTGGTGTTCCTATCTCCATTTACAAGTGAACCAAATTCTACTTTTAATTAACAATAATGTCTCAAAATTATTTTACGTAAAAATAAATGGCTTCTATGCAAAAAATTTGTTGTTATGAATTAATATGTCACTATCGATTAAAAAAGCTAGTTAAAACATATTTCCAGAAATTGATATTGAAAACTTATATTTCGTCGAAATTTTCCAAGAACTTTTACCTGTTAAGCCTAGATTGAAAATGACAAGTTGAAATTTTACCTCGAGGACGGCTATCTCCCCACTTATTCATGAATACGCAATTTTATATTGCTTTTTGTGGATGAGCAACAGCCGTTAAAAATAATAATAAACAAACACTCGAGTGTTATAAAAAAATGCTAGATGAAAGCTATAACTTGGAACAATCAACCCTAAAATGGAACACCCCTGTCTATTTTGAACAAGCAAATATGATTTTAGCGATGTCAAAATAAAATCAACAGAGGAAAACAGCGTTTTTTCAGGTTGAGAGTTGTTAAATGCAGCCCTGACTAACTAACATGGTAGGGAAAAATAAGAAGGGAATAGTACTGGTCCGTTTGATCGTCGCTCATGTCTCAAAAATCCAGCGGAAAACTATGATCACGTGATCAGACGCCATTTACGGAGAGAAGATTTTTTTCATAGCTAACTCGATCACGTCCGTAAGGAAGTGGACTGTGGTTTTGTTAGCTGATTATCGTCTGATTCATAGTTCAGAGAACTAGAGGGCACAATATTACAATTGGCATCGTCTATGTTGTATTCTGTGAGTTTTTAATATTTCCATTCACGTTTTGAAATTAATGTTCCCAATTTAGTTAAAAAGTAGTTGAAAGTAATTTTCTTTGTCTGAAAACGGAATGAATAGCAGCCGGCAATAAGTCCAAACATACTGGGGAAAAGTGTCTGAAACCAGGGTTTGTTAGACAAAGGTAGCTTTGCGCCTCCGAAAATGACGCTAGGTTTGGCCGCCAAAAATTAAGCGACCCCCAAAGAAGCATTTCTCCAATATAGACTAAGAGTATAAGAGTGGCTTATACATTTATGTGAAGGGGAGAAGAAACTCGATTGAGTTTCGTTTTGTTTATCGTCATATGAAACGTTTCTGCGATGGTTGGTTTCCATAGTAGCGTATGTTTCACTTTGGAATCAAATTAATAAAAAAAATGAATTTTTTTATACGTCTATTATACTTTGGTAAACATTTCAACGCTTGGAAACATGTTATCCATAATTGCTTTCTGCACTCAATCCTGCAAGCGTTTCGTCGCATGCATTAACCATGGACGAACCAATACTGAAGGACGGATGGCAGAGGGAGAAAGTTGAAAAATACTTGTTAATTCGCCTTCTAGCGGCAAATAGTAGCAAACCGGATAGTGGGGGAATCAACGTTCTAAAGAGGGAAGCATCTTACGTCTTATTTTGTCTAGATGGCGCTAGCTTTGTCCGGGATTTGACTCGGTATTTTTTATACCCCCCCCCCCCCTCCATTTTGGGGCTGAAAAGGGGGAAATAAGCTTAACATTAGTTGTTTAGTCGCTTAGTATGGGGCTCTATGGGCTGCCATCGGTCCTTCAGTATTGGTTCGTCCATGCATTAACGCTAGTTTTATTCAATATACTATAGCCAAACAGACCATAAGGACAATTATGCACAATTTGGAAAAACTGAACACAGATTCTAAAATAGTAACACTTGTGTTTTGAAATATAAGTTACAAAACAAATAACATCCGTTCAGTGTAAGGTCGTTAAAGGAGATGAAGAATAGGGTTTTAAGAATACGCAAGTCTATCAAGAATCATACTAACAGCGCGTGATGAATTTAGCTACTACTGAGGGTGGTAAATCAATGTCCTTGCTATTTTTTCTATGTATTTAAAAAGAAGCCATTTTCAGTTCGGAGAAGTAGATACTTCATTTCCTTTGACAAAGCTTTCCTATTCGGATTAGTTGAAGTTTTCCAACCTTTATGAATTTACCGTGAAATTGAACTCAACATATAATTTTCATATCAATACCAACCAAGTTTATTGGGTTTCTTCAATAGAAATGGCAAATAATTCACGAATATTACGTGTGCTTCTATCAGAGGTGAAATATTTCTTTACGAAAACTGGCATGTTAATTTATAAGTTCATAATTGTAATTTTGAGAACATTTTAACAGCCGTTGATGGGTATTAAAGACGAATTGAATGATTTAAACTTTTATACTTTTAAAGATGTATCATTTAATGGGTTTTTAACTGTTGTAAAGTTTATATTTTTCACATTAGGATACACGTAAGTTGAACTTATTGAAAAGTCAAGTTTTTAAAGAAATTATAGCAAAACACCATGCGTGGCTTAAACGAAAGTTTTTCCGTTTCGCATGAATGAGTCGCAAAAAAAAAAAGGAAAAAAAAAAAAAAAAAAAAATATTGTGTCATTTTGTTTACAAGTGTTTGAATCACTATATAAAATGCTTTCCAATGCACAAATGAAAACACTTTTTACCTCTCCGAGTTACGATAACGTCACGGAGAGGTATTACACTGGACGTGTCGGGGTGTGTGTGTGTCTGAAACCCCGTTTGCAGTTGGCAAATCGGAGCAGAAAGAGATTTTTGGCTTATACTCCCATCGTTTGTTACCTCTCCGAGTGACGATGACGTCACGGAGAGGTATTACACTGGACATATGGGAGTGAGTGTGTCTGTAACCGCGTTCGCAGAAAGAAATTTTTGGCTTATACTCCCATCGTTTGGATTAAAAGTACGCGGCGATCGGATAGGGTTACGACAAACGTCTAGCCTCCCAATGGCAGGGCTTCCGCCAAAGGTTCACGCAACTGCGGCTTTTCAAATCATTTATTGTGAATCAATCGCTTTATATACCCTAAATTTCAAAAATTGTTAAGAGGCATACGCTTGAATTCAAACGTCAACAAAAGCTACGTTTAAAATGATTTTAGGAATAAAGTTTCTTAAAACGATTTTACTAGAATTAAGGTAAACTAATGACGATTAAAATCATAAATATCAATTACAACTATTTAATTATTGAAGAAAAACCTCTTAATTGCGGCTCGACCCGGAGAGGTTAATTTTGGTTTCCCAACTTGTTGAAAAACTGTTTTATGTATGCTGTAACTTCACACAAATCTCTTCAGAATATATTTTTGTGAAATAATCTTGGACTATTTTAAAATTGACTGATGTTTTTTACGAGTAGGATTATACCCGTGGATTCGCGAGTCGATGAGGCTGAAGCTCTGATAAATGCGGTAAGTTTCCCCAACAAAGATAGTCGTTGGAAGTAACCTACTTATAGCCTGCGCTTTTAGCGTTATCATTGTCAGCTAGATTTATTTTTTAATCCCGTGTGGTTATGTAATAACCAACGGAGTTATACGCTGATGCCTCGTTAGTTATTTAGTAGACCTGTGATGCACTGAAAAGGCAGCCCACGTGATACTATGAATATTGCAATCGTAAAGGGGACTGGTAAAATTGACAGCCTTAGATCGTTGTTGGGTGCTGTACATAGGAGTACTGCAAAATAATTTTAGTCCTTGCTTAAGAGTAGGTTTGCCATTATATTTTTTAATCGTGGATATTTCAAAATTGTTAACTTAATGATAAGGGACACGAATTAAAACCTAATTGAAGCATCATGATTAAGTCAGTATACAAATAGCTCCAGGACCGCAGAATGGAAAACAAGCTGACGAAGTTCCGTTAACAACTGCTAGTAGGGTATGTTTAGTTGTTGCAGGTGTGGAAGCCAATATGGCATGTTGACCACCAATATTCAAAAAGTAAAGATGGTCATGTCTTGAAATAAAGTTACGTTGCGGTAGTATACCATTTTGGAACATTTGGGGTTTTTCCCCTGTTAAAGAGTTACTGCCATAATTTTCGTCATCCACAAACTTAAAATACGAAAAAAAATTCTTGAAAAATCTAGTTTATTATGATATGTTTACTTTTGTATTTGGTTTCGTAGAAATTTATAAAATTGCAATCAAAGTTTTGTGTTTGGAAAAGGCTTAGCTAAATTTTGTTTCGTTTGATGACGTAGTAAGGAGAAATTTTCTCTTGATGTCGCTCACGTAACGCCTGTTAGTGTCTCAGCGCCGCGTTAAGCCTATTTTATTCAGATTCGCGCGGCAGGAGTCTCGGGCGCGCGCGCTTGGCTTTTCCGCGAGATGCCGTGAGTGACGTAGCAAGGAGAAAAACCCGCCAAAAATCTCCGCAAATTTGCTTTTGCCCCCAAATTTCAAGTTTTCGAAGTGTTTTTTCTGTGTTTTCCCTCATATTTAAATATTTATTAAGTATATTTTTGGAATCAGAAGAGTTTAAACTCTCAAAAAAGTAAGGTTTTCTTTAGATTTGAGATAATTTTTAAATCAGTTCGGTATTCCTTTAAGATGTGATAAATGTTTTTTTTTCTGGGGGAAAGAAATTATTAAGGGGTTGGACCGCTTTAGAAGTCCTTGACTAATATAATCCCTGGTGTTATTTCTAGCATTAAAGATTGTACGCGTATATTTCAAAGACTTGGACATAACGCAGATATTTTATTGAAGCGGGTCCTGCCCAACTTGTTTTTCATCTATCCGAAGGCAGGGAAATCGGCTGTTAACTCATACCATAGCGTTAATGTTATTTCTTTCCCAATTCTTTCACATTACGACCTCCAAGGTGGTAGTAAATCTTGCCTTAATCGTTTACTATCCACGCTCTTTTTTTCGTACCAGGGGCCACAAACAAACAAAAACACACACATATATCACAAGGCTAGGTGTGGTTACATTACCACACCTAGCAAAAATTATGTGTCGTTCGAACAGCGCCCTATGTTATTTATAACATTAAACGTTGTATACTTCAAAGCAAAACAATCAATACAGTTGGATATCACGCAAATAATGTTTTTATAATCTTATAGGAAGTTGACGCACTTTTACAACCCCAGTCATTGACAAAGGAAGTGGCATTTCTTATGTTTGCCCCAACACAGCCCTTTACTTATGGAAGAGTGCTGCTCTTTCTAGAGTATTTGAATCTTCATTTTCTCAACGTATTTCTCTTACTTCATTTTCTATTGAGGTGATTTCTCTAAAATTTTATAGTTCCTAGGCAAAAAATACTTAAAAATACAATTTTTAACTTTACAGGTGTGGATTGCTTTTATGTTGACAGTTATATCTGTCACCTTGGTATTCTCTCTGTTGACCTATTTCATAAAGAAAAATGTTACAATTAGCTTCTCAAGGGCTATTTTAAACTCGCTCTGGCTAACTGTATCTCTGATTTTCAATAATGGTAAAAGACAAGAAGCGTGTCTCTAGTAAAGTCATGGATTATAATTGAACATATTTCTAGCTCATTGCCAGTCTTCTAATCTTAGTCTAAATATTTTGTTGGTCGTCTGTTTTTTCATGTTCCATGTTATTATGGTGTGCTATTATGGATGCCTTAGTAGCACAACCATTGTCTTGGAAAATCGCTACATAAGAACCATAGACGATATTTTAAAAACACCCAATCTTGAAGTTGCGATTCGTGAAAATGCAGCTTTGTTAGAATATTTGTCAGTAAGTACCTCCAGAAGAATCAATCTTTCTCTTGGTCTGCTCCCTTCAAGGAGCTTTGCGTTATTACACATTCCCATACTAATAGCTATAATTACCTAACACTTAAATATTAGAACCTAGGAGAATAAAGGGTTAAGGGACTTCAATTGAATGTTGTTATCTCAAGTTTCGGCCTCTCATCAGTAGATTAGCTCAAGCGCACCTATTAATCTAGCGTTCTTACTAGCATCACGTGACCACGCGACTTTGAGCTATCTCCCTCTCTGGTTCAAGGGAAAAGGGTTAAGAAATAAAAACGAGGCAATTATAGTGCCAATCAACAGATAAACATAACATTGGCCTTGACTTAAGTAAACTTATCCCCTTGCCATTTTCATTTGTCATCTAGTTTGTTTTTGCTTTGTTTTTTTTGTCAACATGGAATAACTTATAACATATTAGGAGACCAAGCTGTACTGTTACGCTCTTTCCTGGCATCTTAAATTATCACCACTGCATTGGCGAGGGTTTTATTGCCTCACGGCTATGCGCACTAATGGTCAGTGGAAAACAATGTGACAGGGTTTGAAACCATAAAACACTTCTAGGCTGGCCAAACAGTTCAATGACAACTACCACGTGTTTGTATTCGGCGACCGTACCTTGAATACCTCCCAGATCAATCACTTCCTGAAGCCTGAGTCATCGCATGCTGACATGAATTTCAAAAATATTTTTAATTATTATTATTATTTTAGGAGTAAAGCGTGGGTTATTTCTCTGCCATTCAGAATTTTGTGTTCAGAATCCTAATTTCACATTGAATTTTCACTCTAGGGGTCAAGAAATCCAAAGATTATGACAATTTTGAAAAGGGTATCACACTACGACATTTTCGAAGAGTATATTAGTGACAATGAATTAAGGAAGTTTTTTGAAGGGAAAGTGGTCGTTATGGAAGATTCAACTACTGTGTGGAACTTTATTTTTCGGTTCTTAGAAGAAAATGCGAAATATACATATGGAAAGAAAATCTTGATCAGTGAGGAAAGTAACGTTGATTATTTGACACGGGGTTCATTTGCTTTAACCAAAAATATTTCGCGACAATTACGTGAAAAAATTGACAACAGGTAAGTCATCTATGATGTTAGATAAAATCTCAAATTTTATCATTTATTGTGATAATTAACCAGAATTAATGTTATCATCTATCAAAACAACTTTATGAGATTGATTTTCAGTGCAAAATTATGGTTTTTTTTATTGAATTTGGATGCACTATGAATGTGACTGAAACGTTTATATTTCAGAATCATCACTTACATATCCACAGGTCAAGAACTTGGTTGTCATCGAGAACTTATGATGCAATATAGAGAATATCTCTGTGACAAAACATCTAGTTTCTCTGTGTCGTCCGGAATTAAAATATATTCGGTTGCTTATTTGAGCCCTGTTTTTATGATTTTCGTTATTGGTCTTTCCATATCGGGACTCTCTTTCATATGTGACCACATCGTTCGCGCGTGTTTGGCTGAAGCAAATAGTATTTAAAATGATATAAGATATTTTCGTTTAAAGCAGAGAGAATTTTACACATAAGGAGCGGAAGACGAAGCCTTTGACAGTGCATTTGAAAAGTGTGGCTATTTTTTGAGGTTTCTAGTTCCGGTTGTCAGTAATTGACTGAAATACAAAGTCACGGATTGGATAATGTTTTTTTGTCGTCTGCTTTATGGTTAGGGTGCGTTAACTACTTTTTCTCGGCAAGTTTTGTTTTGAAAACTGTACTGCTAAGGCGGTTTAATTAAACAGTATGTATTAATCGACGATTATAAAGGAAATAATACTCGTTTTGGATCACTAAACAAGCCAAATTTAAGTTAAATATTGTTGTTTTATTATACGAATTGAGGAAGCAAAGGCTTAATGTTCTCTTGTCTGTTAGCAATTGGTTATTTTACATACATTCTAGCAAAAAATATCCATTTTTATATAGTTTCAATATACAGGGTGTTTCTGGAAAGTCTGGCACAAATTAACAGGCATGTTCCTTGGGTCAAAAGGAGTTCGAAAGGTCCTATGACGTTTTGGGGTAAAGCGCTCCGTTGCGACGTTATGGGCTCTCAAAAGTAGGCCGAAAAACAACGAGATTTTGCAGAATTATGGCAATAGTATTGTGGTTTTGACCCAATTTTTTTCGATTATTGAGCATAAGGCAATGATCGAAATAAGTTCAAACCTATTGGAAGACCATGAACGTGTTAAACGGCCAAAGCGTTAATCCCTTTGTTTTTATTAATGATTGTAATTAAAGGTAAGGAAAGTAGCTCAGATATCGGTTACTTGTTTGTTCAGATGTACTGGTAACGACCAGTCTTTTATTCTTTATTTCAATTAGACACATTACTTTTACAATAATTCGAATGAACCCCTTAAATTTTACAATAAATCGAAAGAACCCCTTAAATTTTACAATAAATCGAATGAACTACTTAAATTTTACAATAAATCGAATCGATTCCATTAATTTTACAATAATTTGAATCGAACCCATTACAATTACAATAATTCGAATCGAACCCCATTACTTTTACGATAATACTAATGAACTCCATTACTTTTACCATAATTCGAATGAAACCCAATTACATTGTTCTACAAAAATTGTTCAAAATGGGCACCATCAACGTTTAAGCAAACTTGCGGGCGTCGTTTGAAAGATTCACGAACACGTTCGAAGATTCCTGGCGTGTTACGGATGCTTTCACATCCATAAATTATCCTTTGTCGTAAGTCGATCGCGAGCTTTACTTCAGTATACCAAGTCCTTGAGATGGCCCCAAAGAAAAAATTCGCATGGGTTGAGATCGGGAGCTTGGACCTTTTCAAATGGTATGGGTGGAACTGATGTCCTCGAAGGATTTTCCAGACGAGTACATGGTTAACGCCCAATTTTCGCCCGACGTTCCTGGTACTGGTTGTTGGATCATCTTCGAAAATTGTCAAAACGGTGTCCTCTACATCCTCGAGAACAATCGCCGCACGAGGTTCAGGTCCCGACGGTTGAAGTTTCCCGGTTTCTCTCAAGCGTCTGTCGACTGCCGTAAATGTTTGTCGATTGGGAACTTGTCGTTGAGGAAAGTGCTCCTGGTACAAGCGCCGAGCTTCTACCGCATTTCCCCGAGCCAGTCCATAAATAAAAATTATAAGATGCATATCTAAGTACTCTGCATTCGTGAAGTAGACCATGATTAGTTCCAAATAAGCTTCCAAATGTGCACGTACGCCATGAAGCACGTTAAGGTACACACATTTAAACCGGCTGTAAAAAGCCTACAACTTCTGACGTTGAAAACTACCCTAATGTTTAGACCAACACAGCATAATTTGTTTTTAACGTTAGAAGTTGTAGGTTTTTACAGACGGCCTAAATGTGACAATGTGTGTACCTTAACGTGCTTCATGGCGCACGTGCACATTTGGAAGCTTATCTGGAACTAATCATGGTCTACTTCACGAATGCAGAGTACAAAGATATGCATCTTATTTATTTAACGGGCTCGGGGAAATGCGGTGGAAGCTCGGCGCTTGTACCAGAAGCACTTTCCTCAACGACAAGTTCCCAATCGACAATTATTTACGGCAGTCGACAGACGCTTGAAAGAAACCAGGAAACTTCAACCGTTGGCGCCTGAATCTCGTGCGGCGATTGTTCCCGATGATGTAGAGGACACCGTTTTGACAATTTTCGAAGATGATCCCACAACCAGTACCAGAAACGTCGGGCGGCAATTGGGCGTTAATCATGTACTCGTCTGGAAAATCCTTCGAGGACATCAGTTCAACCCATACCATTTGCAAAAGGTACAAGCTTTAAACGAAGCTGATTATCCGAGACGGGTCGATTTCTGCCAGTGGTTTGTGGCACGGGTAAATGACTTAGACTTTCCGCGCACTTTGCTAGTTTACGACGAGGCCAATTTCTCGGGTGACGGGATACTTAATTTACATAACTATCACGAGTTTAAGCAACAAAACCCGCACGCGACCACTGTCATGAAACATCAAGTTCAGTTTAGTTTGTACGGATGGTGCGGAATTGTAGGAGATAAATTAATTGGACCTTATTTGCAACCGAGGCTAAATGGGGAGGCGTACTTGATCTTTCTGCGAGACAATTTACCGGAGCTTTTAGAGGACGTACCGTTACGACTGCGACAAATAATGTGGTTCATGCACGATGGCGCACCGCCCCATTTTAGTCTTCAAGTTAGAGCATATCTTGATGTCGCATTTCCCCGGAGGTGGATAGGTCGAGGCGGAACTGTTGTGTGGCCAGTAAGATCTCCCGATCTCAACCCATGCGATTTTTTTCTTTGGGCCATCTCAAGGACTTGGTATACCGAAGTGAAGTTCGCGATGTCGAAGACTTACGACAAAGGATAATTGATAGATGTGATAGCATCCGTAACACGCCAGAAATCTTCGAACGTGTTCGTGAATCTTTCAAACGACGCGCGCACGTTTGCTTAAACGTTGATGGTGCCCATTTTGAAAAATTTTTGTAGAACAATGTAATTGGGTTTCATTCGAATTATTGTAAAAGTAATGGGGTTCGATTCAAATTATTGTAAAAGCAATGGGGTTCGATTCAAATTATTGTAAAAGTAATGGGGTTCGATTCGAATTATTGTAAAAGTAATGGGGTTCGATTCGAATTATTGTAAAAGTAATGGGTTCGATTCGAATTATTGTAAAATTAATGGGTTCGATTCGATTTATTGTAAAATTAAAGTGTTCGATTCGATTTATTGTAAAATTAAAGGGTTCGATTCGATTTATTGTAAAATTTAAGGGGTTCGATTCGATTTATTGTAAAATTTAAGGGGTTCATTCGATTTATTGTAAAATTTAAGGGGTTCATTCGAATAATTGTAAAACTTAAGGGGTTCATTCGAATTATTGTAAAGGTTAAGGGGTTCATTCGAATTATTGTAAAAGTAATGGGGTTCATACGAATTATTGTAAAAGTAATGGGGTTCATACGAATTATTGTAAAAGTAATGTGTCTAATTGAAATAAAGAATAAAAGACTGGTCAGTTACCAGTACATCTGAACAAACAAGTAACCGATATCTGAGCTACTTTCCTTACCTTTAATTACAATCATTAATAAAAACAAAGGGATTAACGCTTTTGGCCGTTTAACACGTTCACGGTCTTCCACTAGGTTTGAACTTATTTCGATCATTGCCTTATGCTCAATAATCGAAAACAATTGGGTCAAAACCACAATACTAGTGCTATAATTCTACAAAATCTCCTTGTTTTTCGGCCTACTTTTGAGAGCCCATAACGTCGCAACGGAGCGCTTTACCCCAAAACGTCATAGGACCTTTCGGACTCCTTTTGACCCAAGGAACATGCCTGTTAATTTGTGCCAGACTTTCCAGAAACACCCTGTATATAATTAAACTAAAACATTAGGTTAGTAACCGTTAGTTAAATTAAAACAATACAAACCTTCTCAGGCTTCGGAACCAAGGCTTATCGCGTACATAGCTTTCAACCGACAAAGAAAAGCAATGCATAAGCAGACGACAGATATGACGTCAAGCCGCCGGAAATAGAAAGTCAAAAATTATAGGCACTCTAGAAAACCTACTCTTCCACTCCTTATGTGTAAAATTCTCTCTGATTAAAGTAACCTGACTTTGAGTATAAACAAACGGTATATGCCTATATTGCTAATAATTAAACCACTAGTTTTTTTCATAGGGAGTTACTGCAGTGAGCACGTAAAAGAAGGAGAGCCAAGAGGTAAGGAAACTATAACGGCACAACCCCCCATCTCTCTCTCAGGCGCACCTACCTCAGATGTCATGTGATCCGTTAAGGGTAAACTAACTTCTCTGATTCCCCACCCCTCTGTTGCGCCTATTGCGACTGTGGGGAACTCTGATACCGACCCACAGCTCTGTCCCGGAAAATTTGATCTCTCCGAACCTCTTCCTTATACGTGCTCACTGGTTTCCGAAAGCTCCCTTGTTTAAAACACATGGGGTTGAAAATGTTTTCCCCTTTGGAATTCGAGGGGTGATGAGATTGCAGGTAGAGAACATTTTTTAAAGGGGTTTTGACGTCACCATAATTATACCATATCACAAATAAAATTTTTGGTAGGAAGATATTTTCCGCGCGTGGACTGCCTTTTCGAGTGCATCACACTAATTAACTAACATTATAACTGGGCATCAGCTCATAACTAAGTTGGTTATTACATAACCACAAGGAGAAAAAGGGTTATATAATGGTTTATACATTTATGGGAAAGGGGGAGAGCATTCATAAGTTGCGTTTTGAGATTGGTTTCTGTGATGATACTATCGGGTTGGTTTCCATAGTAGCAAATGTTCCACCTTTGCATAAATTTGAGAATAAATCCTTTTATACGTTTATTAGACTTCGGTAAACATTGTTATTCTTGGGAACACGTTATCCTTAACTGCCCCCTCGCATTAAATTCTGCAATGTATTCCGCTTACCAGAGTTTTGTCGCGTGTAATATATTTTCATGCTAATTTTATTCGATTTGAAATAGCCAAATAGACGATAAGGACTATTATCTACAATTTGGAAAAACTGAACGTCACTTTTAAAATAGTAACATTTTAGAGAGTTGTGTTTGTAAATTCGAAAAATAAAAAATAATAACATCTGGTCTGTGTAAGGTCGTAGGAGGGATTAAAGAAAAGGGTTTTATGAATTTATCAAGACTCATCTTAACAGCAAGAAATGAAATTAACTGCTAGTGATGTGGTAAATCGATGTCCTTGCTATTCTTTCTATGCATTTACGAAACGCATTTTCGTGGCACGAAAGTATTATATTTCATTTCCACAGGAAAAGGCTTTCTATTCGGATTTGTTGAAGTTTTCAAACCTTTATGCATTTACCGTGAAAATGAGCTGAACATAGCAATTTCATATCAATACCAAGTTTATTAGTTTTCGTCTATAGAAATGTCAAATCATTCACGAATATTACGTGTGCTTCTATCAGAGGTGAAATATTTTTTTACGAAACTGGCATGTTAATTTTTAAGTTCATAATTGTAATTTTGAGAACATTTTTACAGTCGATGATGGGTATGAAAGACGAATTGAATGATTTGGAGTTCTATAATTTCAAAGATTTTTCATATAATGGGTTTCTAATTGCTGTGAAGTTTATATTTTTTACATTAGGATACAAGTAAGTTGATCTTATTGAACGAAATTCTAGCAAAACACCCTGCCTTGCAAACGTTTTTCGTTTCCCATAAAAGGTTTGCAATATTGTGTCAATTCACAAATGGAAACATTTTTTTGAAAAAATGTTACATTATTTATGCTTTAGCTTTACCCAAAACTCGTTAGAATATATTTTTGAGAAATTATCCTGCACAATTTTAAAAATTGACTGATGGTTTTTTTACGAGTAGGATTATACCCCTTGATTCGCAAGTCGATGAGGCTAAAGCTCTGATTAATGAGGTAAGTTTCACAAACCAGCAGAAGCTTGAAATCATCGTTGGAATTAAGCTATAGTTTAACCTGAGCCTCTAGTGTTATTATTGGCAGCTAGATTTAAATATTACAGCGGTCCATCAAATTAAACCAAAATTAGAGGGTTGCCGAAATATACCTGGGTTAATTATTTAGCCATGGACTAAGCAATACTGAAGGACCGATGGCAGCCCATAGAGCAACTAAACAACAACGTTAAGCTTACTTCCCCCTTTTCAGCCCCAAAATGGACGGGGGGGTTATAAAAATACTGAGTCAAATACCGGAAAAAGCTAGCGCCATCTAGCCAAAGTAAGACGTTAGCTGCTTCCCTCTCTAGAACGTTGATTCCCCCATATGCCCCCCCACTATCCGGTTTGCTACTATCTGCCGCTAGAAGGCGAATTAACAAGTATTTTTCAACTTTCTCCCTCTGCCATCCGTCCTTCAGTATTGCTTTATCCATGATTTAGCGATGCCAATGTTATATCTTTCCCAATCTTTACAAGAGTCTGAATATTTTTTTGAAACGGGTTCCGCCCAAGTTTTTTATATCTATCCGAAGTCAGGAAAACTGCTTGAAACTCATACCATACCGCTAATGTACTTTCTGTAGCAATTCTTTCACATTACGAGCTCCAATGTGGTAGTTAATCTTGCCTTAATCGGTTTCTATCCACGCTTGTTTTGGTGTACCCGGGGCCACAATCAAGCAAAACACACACATATACATACAAAACGCTATCGCAATGCTAGGTCTGGCTACATAACAACACCTATTTCTAACACTGAAAATTGTACGCGTATAACTTCAAAGCAAAACATTCGATACAGTTGGATATCACGCAAACAATATTTTAATCATCTTATAGGAAGCTGACGCCTTTTTACATCCCCAGTCACTGACAAAGGAAGTCGCATTTCTTAAGTTTGCCCCAACACAGCCCTTTACTTACGGAAGTGTTTTACTCATTTCTAAAGTACTTGAATCTTCATTTTCCCAACGTATTTCTCTTACCTCCTTTTCTATTGAGGTGATTTTTTTAAAATTATATAATTTTTAGGCAAAACAATACTTAAAAATACAATTTTTAACCTTATAGGTATGGATTGCTTATTTGCTGACAATTTTATCTGTCACCGTGGTATTCTTTCTGTTGACTTATTTTATAAAGAAAAATGTTCCAATTAGCTTGTCAAGGGCTATTTTAAACTCGCTTTGGCTAACTGTATCTCTGATTTTCAATAATGGTAAAAGACAAGAAACTTGTCTCTAGCAAAGTCATGGATTAAAATTGAAGATATTTCTAGCTCATTGTCAATCTTCTAATCTTGGTCTAAATATTTTGTTGGCCGTCTGTTTTTTCATGTTCTATATTATTATGGTATGCTATTATGGATGCCTTAGTAGCAAAACCATTGTCTTGGAAAATCGCTACGTAAGAACCATCGACGATATATTAAGGATGCCCAATCTAGAAGTTGCGATTCGTGAAAATTCACCATTGTTGGCATATTTTTCAGTAAGTACCTTCAGATGTTTCAAGGAGCTTTGCGTTGTTACACATTCCCACACTTAAATACTAGAACCTAGGAGGATGCTGGGTAAAGAAGACTTCAATTTAGTATGGTTAATCTGAAGTTTTGGCCTCTCATCAGCATATTTTGTGACAAGCATCTACTAATCTAGCGTCACGCGACTTCGAGCTATCTCCCTCTCTTGTTCAAGAGAAAAGGGTTAACGAAATGAAAACGAGGCAATCATAGCGCAATAAACAGATAAACATGGCACTGAACTTGACTTTAGCAAACTTATCTTTCATATCACCTTAATATATCACCACTGCGTTGGGGAAGGTTTTATCTTCTCATGGTCGGTAGAAAAAAAAATGGGCCTGGGTCGGGAGTGTTGCGTCATGGCGACCAAGTTCGAAACCATAAACACTTCTAAGCTGGTCAACTCCCACGTGTTCGTATTCGGTGACCGTACCTTGAATACCTCCCTGATTAATCACTTCCTGAAACCTGCTTCATCGCATGTTGACATGAATTTCAAAAATATATTTTAATAAGAATGTTTGTTTTTTTCAGGAGTAAGCATGAGTTATTTCTCTGCCATTTAAAACTTTGTTTGAAAACCTAATTTCGCATTGCATTTTCATTCTAGGGGTCCAAAAACCCAAAGATTATGTCAATTTTAAAAAGGGTATCACAACGGGACATTATTGAAAGTTATAAAAGTGACAAGAAATTTTTTGAAGGAAAAGTGGTCGTTATGGAAGATTCAACTACTGCGTGGAATTTTATTTTTCGGTTCTTAAGAGTAAATGCGAATTATACATTTGGAAAGAAAATTTTGATCAGTGAAGAAAGTAACGTTGATTATTTGACACGGGGTTCATTTGCTTTAACCAAAAATATTTCGCAACAATTACGTGAAAAAATTGATAACCGGTAAGTCATCTATGTTGTTAGACAAAATGAGCCGCCCAAATTTTATCTTTTATTGAGGCAATGTTATCATCTATCAAAACAACTTTATGATATTGAATTTCAGTGCAAAATTATGGTTTCTTCATGGATTAACTAACGCTAGGGAAGGGATTGTTCGTTCACCGTAAAAGATAAAGTATGCATGTTCCAAATTCCCCCTAGAAGCAGATAGGAAAATTGGACCAAATATCACTTGTCCCATGACGTCAAAATTTAAACAGCTGCCTTTCGTTTGGTCTAAACCAAAACATTTTTAAGATGAAAGACTGAAGCAACCTCATTAAATAGTTACAATTGTAATAAGTCTTTCGTGATATTTATTTGATTAGATATTAGTACTGCACAACCTATGAATAGCCCCCCAATTCTCCAATTAAAGATTTCCACTCACTTATTAAGCATGAATAAAGTACTTAATCACAAAAAGTCCCGCCTTAATTGAGCGTCCAAACTATTTACTTTGCCCATAGATGGCGCTATATCTACAATTCTTCATGCGTTTTGGTCCAATAAGTTGGGGGATTGAAGAGGGTAATAAAGGGACAATTCGTAACGTGTAGATGGTGATAGCAATACATGGGAAACGCTGTTAGTGAACAATCATTAGCGTTAGTTAATCCATGGTTTCCTATCGAATTTGGTTACAGTTACACAATGAATGTGACTGAAAGGTTTATATTTCAGAATCATCACTTACATATCCACAGGTCAAGAAATGGGCTGTCATCGAGAACTTGTGATGATATACAGAGAACATCTCTGTGACAAAACCTCTAGTTTCTCTGTTTCGTCCGGAATTAAAAGATACTCGATTGCTTATTTGAGCCCTGTTTTTACGATTTTCGTTATTGGTCTTTCCATATCGGGACTCTCTTTCATATGCGATAATATCGTTCGCGCGTGTTTGGCTGAAGCAAATAGTATTTAAAATGATACACAAGATATTTTTTTTTAAAGTGACATGATTTTGAGTATGAACAAACGCCATAAGCTTAAATAATGCCAATAATTAAACCAGGAGTTATTTGTAGAGTTACTGCAGGGAGTACGTAAAAATGAGAGTCGAAGGGGGAAGATCGTACCTATAACGGCAAAGCCCAATCTCTCTCTTACGCGCACCTTTCTCGGCGCACAGCCGAGGCATCAGACGTTACGGGATCCGTTAAGAATACTGACCGTAAAGAAACTTCTCTGATTTGCCGTCTCTGTTGCTCCTATTGCGCATAAGAGTTATACTGATACCGATTCACTTTAAATTCACAATAAAATTCCACACAAGCTAGTCTGTTGCAGCCATGGAAAAATGCATCGCCAACGCCGAGCTGAAGAAAGACTCTAGTGTTAGCCTTGCTGGACGTTAAGAGTTTCTGACTTAAATTTCTTGGTTAATTCCAAGAAATGTTAAATTAAATCACGAATATATTGTTTTAATGAAAAAAGACGCTTATTGCAGCAAATTTTAACTTTGTACTATATTTATTAAATTATATGACACACTACCGTCGTGGGAGCCTTCCCTTGAGTATACTCTATGTCTATTGCCGGCAAGGTTTTCGTTCAGTAATTTTGTCCCTCAAAATCGACTTTAAAAGCTCGTTTGAAAAACCATGGTAAATAAGGCTTCGAAACAAAAAACAGGAGTACAATAAAGCCGCGTTTACACGAGACACTTTGGAACCGTTTTCAACCGTTTTGGAAAGGCCTAACACTTTTTTAAAAATAATATTTGCATTTCGTTGTGAAAGATATCTCGTTTTAACAGCGTAATATTATTTTTTGTACATTCCGAAACGGTTTAAAACGGTTTCAAAGTGTCTCGTGTAAACGCGGCTTAAAAGGGGTGTAAATGCGTTTCGGGTAAAAAAGGAAAAAGGTTGAGCTATCGATAACAAGTCCCGTAAATTAAATTTCAAAACTAGCTAGGTGTGTTAGTTGTGTATGTCCTATTGTAGTGCAGTATTCAGGTTTTCTAGCTCGCTAAGGTAATTCTATATGACCTGTAGGCTCTTGTAGATTGGAATCCACACTCTCCAATTAGGTTACAAAAAAAATCACTGTTTTTCGCTACTTTTCCGTAGCAATCGCGCCACGATTATCACGTCGCGCGCGAATTTTATCAAATCTCGTGAAAAATTTCATTCGACACGGAACGTGCCACGAGAATTTTTTTTAATAAAAAGGTAGGGCGTTACGCGATTGATCGGAGGTCCTTATTTAAAATTATCCTGATATTTCTCTATAGGAAATAATAATGCAACGATTAATTAATTTTTCCATAATATTTGATAAAATAGGGGGATTTACTTGAGCACAACAACAAGAAGGCAGGGCGTTACGCGATTGGTCGGAGGTCCATATTTGAAATTATCCTTAAAATCTGAACCTAATTCGAATTTTAAAATCACTCGGAGATATTTCTTGGATGTTTCACTATGCAGAATGATCGTATAATTAGAGGAAGAATCGATAAAAAAAATCACTTGATTTTCCTCTTCACCCTCCCTTTAAAACATATCCTTTGTATTGATAGGTTTTCGCAATCACTTCCTGAATTCCAATTTCGAACAAAATAACCTTTGATATCGAAGATTGTTTGTTGATCTTAGAGCAAAGAACCTTAAAATAGCTCTTACAGAAGGGTAGGTTTTCAATTCAGACGAAGTTCAAGAAAATGTATGTTCAGAAATGATGTTCGGTGCATTTATTTGCGGAAAGCATTTCTAAGGCATTTGCAAGATATAGAAAAACTAGATTTGGAATTTTATTAATTCAAAAGGATTTAAATTGAGTTATTTATTTCGTAGCTAGGGTCGTCGTCAATCTCGATATATCTGTTTCGACATAGAAAGTATTTTTAAACCATTATTTCACGTCGTTAGGATAATAGGGAGCTGGGTTTGCTGATTTGCGATATGAAAAATAATCTTTGGATGATATTCGGAATAACAAAAATAGCATACTTAGAAACATCATTAAGGGCAGATTGAAAAATATATTCTAAATGAGCATTCGTCAAGAGCAATATTTAAGATGCTTTGGAGACTGTTCGATAAGATTTTACTTGGAAGTCGTCTTGTCTGGACTTTACAGATACCATTCAATTCTTACTTAGATTCACGGTACGCTCCCATTTAACCCAAAACCATTTCTCCCAATTCTCTTTTAACCCAAAAATATTTTGGTTCCCATTTAAACCAAACGCGTTTCTCCC
Source organism: Phalangium opilio (assembly GCA_019434445.1). NCBI lineage: Eukaryota > Metazoa > Arthropoda > Arachnida > Opiliones > Phalangiidae > Phalangium > Phalangium opilio. Next base: position 19,831 of record JAEQBA010004014.1, read on the forward strand.
AATTCCCACTTAACCCAAAAACTTTCTAAATCTAGAGTTTTTGAAGTATAAAATGGTTATATCTTTCTGTTTTAATTCTTAAGTGTAAAATCGATATACATTTGTAAATTTTTTAGAAGGGCACAAAAAATGATTAGATTAATTAATTTTTTTAGTTTTCGTATATAATGGGGTTACAAATATGCGATTGTTGTATTGGTGTTTGATTTCGTCACTATCAAGATGGAGTGGGTTAAAACCTCGAAGGATCGGCTTGTTCCGGTTATTGGTGGGCAAACGATGATGTTGAAGAACACCGCTAATGGTAGAAAATACTGGCGTTGCCCTTTTCGCGAGTGCAAGGTTACGGCAGGTAGCGATGATCAGACTATTCTTTATGTGAAAAACCAGCATAACCATGGATTTAATCATTTGGAAGTTGTGAAAAAACGGGTCCTACAGAAGTTGAAGAAAGAAGTCGCAGACAACCCATTGATATCTGTTTTGGAGGTATAAACTGTTTTTGCCTGTATTAGCATTATTAATCATCTTCATGATTCAACAGATTCACAGTGAAGTTAGGGCAGAGTCAATTAATGGAGCCGAGATTGAAGATATAGTTCGTCAAGCTTTCCCTAGTCATTATCAGTGCAAGTCATCTTTATATCGGAAGGACTATATCTGAGCATAATTTTCTGTTATTCAACGAAGGCGACAAAGATTAGATACTCATTTTCGGAACTGATCGGATGGTTGGGAGAATCTGTTCTGCTCAACGCATATGCTACCAGTAAATCTCGCGAAACTTATGATCGTATGTTTCGCGCCATTCAAACAATCGCCGCAATCCGTGGTTTATCTTTCAGCCCTGCAGAATTCATGGTGGACTTTGAACAAGCTGTTGTAGCTTCCATTCAAGGTTGAACAAGCTGTTGTAGCTTCCATTCAAGGTATATTTCCTGTTGCACGAATAAGGGGATGTTTTTTCCACTTTGCGCAAGCAATCTGGCGAAGAGTTCAAGTTCGTGGTTTCGTCGACATTTTCAACAGCAATTCCGAGTTCGAGATGTCTATTCGAAGGATGATAGGACTGGCTATGGCTTCGCTACAGCAAATAGATGATCTTTGGTTGTACATGGAGGGGAAAGCACCAGCAATTCCACAGTACAGAATTATGGCCGATTATTTCGTTAATATATGGCTGTGAGAAAACACTTCTCGATATCAGAGATCAATGTGGTGCCATGGTGACAACGCGGATGCAAGAACGAACAATGATTGTGAAGGCATACATAACAAGTGGAACAAAGCGTTGAAGGTCCCTCATCCCAACATCTATGAACTCATACAGTTTATGAAAAGAGAGGAGGTCCATCAAGAAATTGAAATAGACTCCATGAGCCGTCTTCACCCTGTTAGACCACCTCTAAAAAAGTTCCCCGATCTTGAGAACAAACGGAATATTCTAAGAGAACAATTGGACACCGGCGCTAAAACACCCGAAGAGTTTTTGGAGGCAATAAAATTTGGTTTTAATTTAGAATAGTAAAATGTATAAGATACTTATTTTAATTTTGGGAGAAATAAATATTTGGGTTAAAAATCATTGGGAGAAATAATTTTGGGTAAACTGGGATTGGGATAAGTAGCGTTTGGGAGAACTATTTTGGGGGAAATGGGACTAAATCAGATTCACTATACAAAGATTAAATGAAATAAAAACTACGGAAGTCTCTTATACATAGTTTTCAGACTAGGAGGATTGATACCATTTTACACCTGTAGGCCAGGCTACTTGGTACTGCACTTCGTCCGCCAAGTAGCATGACCTCCTGTTATAAATTGAATCAATTCTTCTAGTCTGAAAACTATGTATATGGCAATAAAGATTTCATAGTATGTTCAGTCCCCACTTATTCAACTACAGCTTCATACAACGATTATAGAAAACTCAAATCACAAGTTTGCCTTGCCATAGAGTATAGATTTTATCAAGACATCGACTAATTATGGGTGAAGTGTGTACCAACCCTCGGTACCAACTCTAAACATATTTGAATAATAAATTAAATCCGGAAAAATACATTTTTATAGACTCCTTGTTAAAATTAGCCCTCGAAATTAGCACATTTGAATAAATTAAAAACAATTACTTAATTAGGCTCCAATTTGAAAACATGTGCAGTTCCGAACCTTAAAGGAACTGTGAAGTAGGCATCGTCGGGTAGTAAACATTATTTGAAATACGCCAGAGGCACGTGACCGAGGAGAAGCGTGCATCAAAGAAACTCAGTCCGTTTTATAGCACTTCGGGGAATTGGCTACGCAATCTCGCGAAAAACAAGGACTAAGTGTCCAGTCCCACTCCATGTACCCTTTGTATCTTGGCACGACCTGGAGCCTGAGGCTTATTGCAAATAATTTTTACCGGAAGTAAGATGAGACTAGAAGTACTGAACTAAGCAAATTCTTCACTTGGCGAAAGTGAATATTCTTGATAACACACCAACGGTTGGCCCTCTGGTAGCGGTTTCTGCATTTTGCCTCCTAAACGTGAGACGCTCGTGGCGGTAGACGGCCGAACTAGATTCAAGCACCCGCGTCCGTGTTCCGCGGCTTTAGGTTGAGGGGAAGGGGGTAGGAAATTTTTTGGAACTTGACCAATTTTTTTCTCTCTAGTGTTGGCGCGATGGAAGCGGCACAAGATCATCAAATTTGTACACGAGTGCCAGGATCTACCACCAATGCTCAGTGTTGGGCACATTTAATTCGATATATCTTTTAACCTATCAAAATATTTTTGTTTTCGCCCCTATCAATTTTTTACCTATCAAAATCTTTTGTTTTCGCCCCTATCAATTTTTTACCTATCAAAATATTTTGGATTTCGCCCCTATCAATTTTTTACCTATCAAAATATTTTGGATTTCGCCCCTATCAATTTTTTACCTATCAAAATATTTTGGATTTCGCACCTATCAATTTTTTACCTATCAAAATATTTTGGATTTCGCACCTATCAATTTTTTACCTATCAAAATATTTTGGATTTCGCACCTATCAATTTTTTACCTATCAAAATATTTTGGATTTCGCACCTATCAATTTTTTACCTATCAAAATATTTTGGATTTCGCACCTATCAATTTTTTACCTATCAAAATATTTTGGATTTCGCACCTATCAATTTTTTACCTATCAAAATATTTTGGATTTCGCACCTATCAATTTTTTACCTATCAAAATATTTTGGATTTCGCACCTATCAATTTTTTACCTATCAAAATATTTTGGATTTCGCACCTATCAATTTTTTACCTATCAAAATATTTTGGATTTTGCACCAATCAATTTTTATACCTGTCAAATGGCGAACTCTCACCGTCTCAATATCATACTAAACACATTAAAGAATCAAACGCAACTTAAAAAAAGTCACGTGTTCAAGCCAAGCCGATGACTAAAAGGATAGGTTTTTACAAGTTTCCGTGATGAAATAGATAACAGACATAAGGAGAAGGAGCTTAGTTACTACCGCGAAATTTCCGATTAATTTTATGTGTAATTTCTTTTGACTGATCACTAGAATAAATAAACCGATTCGCGGAAACAATCCAATGAATCTGCAGGCCAGCTTCGGAGGGAGAAATACCGCGAAAAGGGACAGCTTCAAAATAACTGAGGAGTTACAGCCTTTCATTCCTTCGGCATACTGTCCATCGCTTGAAACTTTCGTTCACACCGGGAGGGTGGGACCGTGGGAGGGGTGGCGAGAGTTAGAAAACGACTGAACTGGACGAGCTCATTGTAAAATATGCGAGGGTGAGGGGTTAAATAGGTAGCGATACCTATCAAATTTAAATCAAATTAAATATTCTTAAAAACTAACGAATCAGGAAAAGTATCAAAAAATTCCTTACGAATCGGAACTTTCAAACTCAATTTTTTCATGCCTATCATTTAGGTTGATCTATCACTATCAAAATCGGTCAAATGATAGCTAGATTTTTTTCCAACTATCAAATAAAGTATCAGATTCAAAAAAGATATGATAGTGCCCATCACTGCCAATGCTAGAGCTCTTTACTACTAGAGGTCTCATCTTACTTCTGTTTTTACTCATCCCCGATTGCCTCTTTACAGTACCTTTGACTGCCTGGATTGTAAATCTTAAAAAGACTATACAATAGTCTTATAGTAGTATAATCCAACCTTGATAGGAGTGGAGTGTAAGATAGAAATAGGCTAAATACCAATGTTCAAAGGGCGAATATCTAATTTAGAGTCTTACAGTAATAACAAAGGAATTAATACTATCTCTATAGTAGAAGACTATAGTCACGAATTAGAAGAGACACTCATAAAATTTTAAACCCTAACCTTTAATGCCACAGCGCTGCAGGTCAAACGCTTTCAGTTTTTTTCCCTAAGTTCCATTTGTCCCACGAGATTCTTAAGCCTGGGAACTTAATGAAAACGTTGAAGCTGAAACCAGGGAGGAGTAGACAAGGAGTCTTATTGTAAGCGCTTTTTTTTAATGGGCATGCGTGATTAATACCTCCCACAACAGGAGTGATGGGGAATGGGGAGTAATGGCAATACTACGTATGCAAACGTGATCCGCCAGCGCGGCCAGGGGGAGTAAAACTGTCTCCAACCCTCTCTACCACCACTAGAACATTATCACGTAATCAGTTGCATCAGATTTCCGGCAAACGTGCACTACGAACTGCCATCTCTTGATAATCTGATTAACTAAGCGGCTAGGCCGGTACACAGACGAACACGCGCGTTTGGTTAATTTGTAAATTACGAAGTTTTGTGTTGGCGAGAGGGCGCGAAATAGTAGATCAATAACGCACGTAAGAAGAGGGAATCTATTTAATGCCCCTTTTCTTTAGCTTCCTTCCCTTTCAACTACTGTAGGAGGTTATTCTCGCGGTGTAGGATGCTAGCCCACCCCTCAAAAGAATATTTCGATTTAACTATGAGGGAAAGCCATGGGGGTAAAACTCTCACCTGGATCTTACTTCTTGGGGCCTGCGCTGTAGTCTTTTTGTATCATGAGATTGCGCAATGACGCCAATGTATAAACCCCCTTGTATGTCCTAATACTGAAGGTTGCCTATACCCCCTTGTTTACGTCGAAAAGGTCTATAGGGGCTTGGCAATTCGGGCATAGGTCAACCCCAGTCTGGTTTAAGTTTCTCCAGAGTAGAAGCTATGTCGGCAAATTTTCCGACGCCTCTCTTGGTATCATATCTAGCATGATTTGAAGCTAGAGTGAGATTAAATGACGAAGTACGTATCCTTTTCACTTCTTCCCTGCTGAAACGAACCTTGCCAGTAGCAAGCACTTTACTTGGTTAATTCTTTTAACGCGTGCATTTTTATTCTCATGCATTTAGCGTAACTTCCAAAGAACAATAATGTTCCTGGTACTATTCTCTGGAGATAGCTTCCATTGGAATAGTAAATCCACTAAGAAAACCACGCAACAATATAATTCAATTATGCAAGAAAAAATAGAGGGCCAAGATCTTAGCTTAGGGTTCCCATAAATTCTTATAAATAAAGAATAAGAGTTACATGATCGTTTGGGTATGGCGGTGGCCTGTGTATTTCGAGAAAGGACAAGCAGCTATAAAAGGCTGAGAAATTTTGAGTGTCCTTGATATACTAGAGTAAGTCGATCCTAAGCTCCCCTGTCACGTGTCGTGGTTTGTTAGCTCCGAAGGGCAAAGTTTTATTACCTTTTTTTCAATCTACAGGGTGTTTCTGATAAGTATGGCATGAACTAAAGGCTCGTTTACACAAGCGCGAGGTTCTCTAGCTGAAGCGGAAAGTAGGTTCCGAAGTATGAAGTCGTATCTCGCACAAAAAATTGGTTTCGGCGTAAGCTTGTTTTCTACGCGAGGCTTATCGTTCACATAGCCGCTTCCAGTTACCGCGCTTTTGGGTACTCTTGCGAGAAACCGAGAAGGCAGTGGCTTCCCATTTTAAGTTTTGCAAGTCCCCGTCTCGATAATTAATGTTGGACTTGTCCGAAATCTCCGAGTAATCTCGCGAATTATATTTTTAAATGCTCCTTTCTTTCCGTGTCCTTTTTTCTATTGTTGGCTTTTGAAATTTTTTCATGTTCATTTTTTTCTTTCAAAGACATCGTTCTTTCTATTCTGACTAATTTTACTCTCAAAATCAAGCGTGAATGACTAGCAGACAAAGACAAAATAACCACCGACCATGCGCCTACTAAACAAATGCTTGTCATTGGATTGCAAAAGTCACATGACTTTCCGATTAAGCTGAAGTCGTGCGAGAAAATCTGCCTTGGCAGATCGCGAGCTTATTCGTAAAATCAGCTTCATCTCTAGGCAAAAGCTCGTTCAAGTGATATTCTCGAGGGCATGTGAACGGTCACGCGAGAAACAGAAGCAAGGGTCAGCTTCATCTCTCATCTTTAAGCTTCATATTCTCGCGCTTGTGTAAACGAGCCTTAAGGGTATGTTCTTTTAGGCGATTTTGAGTCAACATTTTGCCGTCCAAGCCACTGTTTTCGAGTTATGATTTAAGTGTTTTAGGGATGACCCCTTATTCAAATATTCAAAACTTTGTAATAGCAAGAAGTGATATCTAGTTTATTAGGGAGAAGGTATAAAGCTTTATCTCCAAGTCCAAACGTAGGTCCGCAGTTAATCCACGCCTCTAAAATACAACCAGCATCTCATTGGTTCTTGAAAACTCACGTCAGCGCGACGCGAATGACGGAAATTACGTATTTTCCGACTGAGGAGAGGCGAAATAGCCCGGCCTCCTTTTACGTCCCCCTTGTATTTTGAAAGGCGGACTGGGACTATGGCGCGCGAATAAGGCATCTTATACCTTCTCCCTAATAAACTAGATATCACTTCTTTGTAATAGTGACTGCTCAATTGATAAAAGTATTTACTTGATATCCATTTCAGGCCATTTACTTTAAATACCATAGCTCAATAAAAACTTTTTTGTTGTTGCAACGGTCTCTACAGATGCGTCTATGCAATATCAAACTTAATTAAAACTTATACCGGCAGGTTATTAAAAGAGTAATATTAAAAGCAACACAGCTCTTGTATCCCAGCTACCAATTATTTTCACAAAGAGAACCTACTGAAGCGGAAGGTAGGTCAGAACATTCTAAAGCCAACCCGATTAGGTTTGTGTGTAACCATGGGCTTCGATAATTATTCAAGCTACGAACTCCTAATTAGACTATTATTAATTATCGTGATGTCATTTACTCCGGCACTTAATTAGATCGGAAAATAGCCAGGATACGCGGTTCAGTCTCAAGTGGATTCCTTATTGATTAAGTCCTCGTTAGAGTGCGTCACCCCAGGGGATAAGTTTCAAAATTGATTTTTACCAGACATGGCAATTCATTCATAACTGATATGGCTTCCATTGTACCATTTAATAATTAGGCATCGAAAACATTCATTTAGATCAAAAAATTGAGAGCCAAGGTTTACCATAAATGAAAATTTTTTTACCTTGAATTGAAGAGCAGCTTCAAAATCTTTATTATTAAAATTCCATCCTCAACAATTAGTAAATCTTGAACTGTTGTATTTTAATCAGGAAACGTTTTAAGAGTTAAAACTGAACGTAGAAAATAATTGTTAATGACAATAACTGTAACCGGCCGGGTTCCCGTGAAGATTAAAATCAAGACTCGCGTTTGTAGCCTTTGCGTCATCACATCATAGGTGGCACTGAATTCTGGAAATTTAATAGGCCATATTTGGACTATGAACCCTCTGAATGTCGGGACTACTACTACTACTACAAAAAAAAAACCATGAATATATATAATTTTAAGGGAGAAGGAATGAATTACAGTTAACTCATACTGAAGTTCGACTCGTAACGAAAATTTAAAATATCTTATTGTTTCTCTTAAACCTACTTTTTGATGACGTTTCTGACGTACCGCCGAAAAATTAACATATATTATGTTTACCTTTGTTGCCTTGACTGTAATGCGATCAAAATTAGACCTGCTATTATTAATTTTCACTTATATATTCGTATTGAAATAAAAGACATATGAAAGGTGACATTGGTCTAATAACTTTACTGCATCCCATTATAATTTTTTATGGTTTGTCATTAAGACCATTCAAAATAAAAAAAAATTTAAATGAATTTTTAAATAATAGTTTTAAATTTCGAAAGCGAAAAATTTTGTGAAATTTTGACAGTTCTTTGCTTGTGGTTTCGAGAGCTTGCCATGAAGTGACGTTGGTGGAAAGTCATAGATTCTCTTAAAGCGACTCCTGGTGAGGCGCTGTCAAAGGCTTAGTACAGAATAATTTGGAAGATGGACTGCAAAATGGAATGTAGTCAATTCTCGCGTTGTTCTTGAACTAGCTTTCAGACTTTCAGTAAGTCTCTAGCATCACGAACATATCTTATAAACTTATGGCAGAGATAGATTTAATTTTATAAGTAGGAATGGAGAACGGCTAGTATTTACTTCAGTCCGACTCATAGCCCAGTATAGAGCCTCTCCCTCCAACACGTAACGAAAAGTTTAAATTATCTTATTGGCTCACTTGAACTACGTTTTGATGATGTTGCTAACAAGGATGGCGAAAAATACGTAATTCCTTTCTACGTCTGGCGATATGACCCCACCTCTTCTTTCATACCCCTCCGTCCCGTGGAAGGGGGTTCAGAACTTCGACGCGGGCCTAGATTACAGTGTTCTCCGTTCTTACTTCTAAAATTAAATCTATCTCTGCTTATGGTAAAAAGAAATAAATTTTCAACTTGGTTTTTTCGAAAGAACGAGAGTAAGGTTTTTAATTTTCGCATTCATAATGTACAGGGTGTGAAACTTCGGATCATGCCATAATACTGGATGAAGTTAATTTAGTACAGTTAGTGTCTCTTTTATGGAGGGATTACCCGTTTTGTAAAGAACGATTGTTTCATCCGACATTCGTTGTATCAATCAGAAAAATAGATCTAAACTGTGCTCCATTACGCTTTTAGGAACCTCGTTATAACACAGGTTTAATGAACTTCGAAATTGCACGTAAAACGCGAACTGAAACCAAATTTCAATATCTCAAAATAGTACAATGGCTTTTGGGTCAAAAAAATGTTAGCCCTATAACATAGTAATTTTCCTAAACCTATGGCACCCATGGTAATAGCATCATTTCGTTACGGTTCATTTTGGTAGTGACATGTACAAATTCGGAAATTATCTGACAGTTATCAACAGACGAATTATACCAGAAGTAAGATAAGGGACTAGAAGTAAAGTGCTCTAGCATTGGTAATAGATCCTGGCACTAGTGAAAAAATTTAAAAATTTTATGCCGCTTCCATCGCGCCTACACTAGAGAGAAAAAAATGGTCGAGTTCCAAAAAAGCTCCTACCCCTTTCACCTCAACCTAAAGCCGCGAAACACAGACGTGGGTGCTTGAATCTAGTTCGGACGTCTACCGGCTCGAGCCTCTCACGTTTTGGAGGGAAAATTCAGAAACCCTACCAGAGGGCGAACCGTTTATGTGTTATCAAGAATATTCACTTTCGCCAAGTGAAGCATTTGGTTACCACGATACTTCTAGTCTCTTATATTATTTCTGATTATACCAATTAATTTATGTACGTCTCTATCAAATCGTGGGGCAAACCGACCTGAACTGATGTCATTACCGAGGAAAATATGGGTCTATTAAGAATCCACGAGAAAACGTCTTTGTTTGGTAGAAATAACGATATGAATATAGACCATTTCGATGTAACGAAGAGGGAAAGACACGGGGGTAAAACATTGCCTTCCGTCTCGCTTTTTAGCACCTGCGCTATACTCTTTTTGTATCATGAGAGTGCGCAGAGACGGATGGCAATGTATTAACCGCCTTGTATGTCCCGACCCTGAGGGATTGACAACCCCAATTTTTACGTCGAAAAGGTCTATTACTTGAATATAATTGATCTTACTGCCAATGAGTAAATCGGACGCAAAAGAATTATCCATCTAAATCAATTTATAATGAGGTGCATTTAGTTATCAATTCGAGAGCTTATTTAATTCAATTGGTTTTAATTTTTAAAAACTGTAATATGTTCCTTTGGCCGTTTGGGCTTTTATAGGAGCTTCATGCAAAGTTGAATTTTGCACACGATGGGATGGATCAAAAATTCGAGTTCGCGTTTTACGCGCAATATTTATTATTCTAAGTAGATCATTAGATTACACTTTTCAATAAGGAGTGTGTGACGCGGTGTTAAGTCAGAATTAGAGTAACTTCAAGCGCAAGACTCCGTTGTGTTTGAGGATGATTCTTTTTCGACTCGACTGACAGATGATTCTATTTGAGAAATATCAGTATCGTCCACTGGTGCGTATTCTTGCTTGTATTCACCGCCTCGTTTTCCCGCTTTACTAGAAGCGTGGAAGAGTAGATTACAATTGGTGCAATTTAGGCAACCAGCGCCTTCCTTATCGCCTGATAGTTTGGCTATTTCGGGTCCAATGATTTCTTGGAGTTCTTGGGCTAAGACAAGTTCGTCTTCATCTATGGGAAGAAAAACGAATTAGGGTGCATCAAATTCAGTTCTATTTATTAAACACATATTAAACCTCAACCTTGGGAGTCCCACATTGAACCTCAACCTTGGGAGCCCCGTATTGAACCTCAACCTTGGGAGTCCCGTATTGAACCTCAACCTTGGGAGCCCCGTATTGAACCTCAACCTTGGGAGCCCCGTATTGAACCTCAACCTTGGGAGTCCCGTATTGAACCTCAACCTTGGGAGTCCCGTATTGAACCTCAACCTTGGGAGTCCCGTATTGAACCTCAACCTTGGGAGTCCCGTATTGAACCTCAACCTTGGGAGTCCCGTATTGAACCTCAACCTTGGGAGTCCCGTATTGAACCTCAACCTTGGGAGTCCCGTATTGAACCTCAACCTTGGGAGTCCCGTATTGAACATCAACCTTGGGAGTCCCGTATTGAACCTCAACCTTGGGAGTCCCGTATTGAACCTCAACCTTGGGAGTCCCGTATTGAACATCAACCTTGGGAGTCCCGTATTGAACCTCAACCTTGGGAGTCCCGTATTGAACATCAACCTTGGGAGTCCCGTATTGAACATCAACCTTGGGAGTCCCGTATTGAACCTCAACCTTGGGAGTCCCGTATTGAACATCAACCTTGGGAGTCCCGTATTGAACATCAACCTTGGGAGTCCCATATCAAAAATCAACCTTGGGAGCCCTGTTTGTACCAACTGTAAAATAATTTCACCCATTTCAGCACCGAGACTACTAACCTTTACTAATAGTGTCCAAGTTAATGTTCTGTTGCACGTCTTGATTGTTGTACAGAACTTCCACTTCGGTCTCGATATTATTTGGCTTTGAGTGCAGCGCGGTCACTGAGACGTTGTTTCTCTTATACACTAGGCGAGTATTGAAGTTTGGCTCGCTTGTGTGATGCCTATAGTCAAGGACCAAAATGATATTCTTAGTGACAAAATTCACATTTTTTTAAAAAATTGACTAGTCAGATTCAGAGATGAAAATTGGGAAATCGCCCTTTGTTGTTAATGTGATTTTCTACCTGAAAACATCTAAGAAATTCAGATATGTTTCGCTACAACAATACCTGAAGCATTTGGTGTTAAATTTTAGAATAATAACCTATAATCTAAGCTTTGTCTATGAAGGGATTTCCACACTAAGCCTGTGGCTTGTTTACAGGTGGGTCCCTTTACAGTGCATAGAGGGGTGGTGGCTAACCCCTATGCCACAGCTAACCTACAGCACCCTATCGTTAACCTCTGCAAGTTTTGATGGAAAGGAGAAACCGGGTTAGACCGCGGAGCAAAACTCTCTTTTTTCACCTCTATGACTAATATATTTAAAGGAATGGTTCACCCTAGAATTTTTTTATTTTTTATTGGAAAGATCATATAAAAATATGGATATTTGAAATTGGAACCATGTATTTATCCACAATATTAAGGAAGATATGAGCATGTAACGTAATACACTGGCCCCTTCGCGTTAGGCCATACTGTGAGGTGCCTTTCTGTATTTTCAAAAATTTCGCCAATTTCCTAGTCTAAAATCTTATTGGCTCTTGCTCACCCTCTGTTGGCCAGAGACGATCCAGAAAACGAAATTTAAGGGAACGTTTCTAGCAGCAGACTACTAGAGTGGGGTGGCGTAGCGGTTAGCGCTTTCGCCTCGCAGCAAGAGGATCCCGGGTTCGATCCCGGACTGTGGCACCGGGTGAAAACCTGGGAAGAAATCCTTCTGCGTAGAGTTTGCAAGTTCTCTCCCCGCTTGTTAAAAGGAGTTTTCCTCCGCGGTCTAACCCGGTTTCTCCTTTCCATAAAAACTTGCAGAGGTTAACGGTAATAGTTAGTATAGGGCGCTGTAGGTTAGCTGTGGCATAGGGGCTAGCCACCACCCCTCTATGCATTGTAAAGGGACCCACCTGTAAATAAGTCGCGAGTTGACTTAGTGTGGACATCCCTTCCTAGACCAAGCTTAAAAAAAAAAAAAAAAAAAAAAAAAAAAAAAAAAAAACGAGCTATCTTACTGGCGGAGTGTATGAGCCAATCACCGTTTGTACTAACACGTCACGCAACATACAGAGAAGCTTCATTACAGGGGTCAATGGCGGCGCCCATATAAGTTAATTAATGGTATTTAATTGAAAAGCTGGAATCGTAAATAAAAAATAAAACCCGGATCTTTGCACTTACGCTACTTATAAATATATCAAGGAGAAAAGAAAGTAGGCTTGCCTATTCCTTTAACAGTATTTCATAACTGCGGGTTAGTCTATAATTGGAATTTAAATACAACTTGGAGAATTTTGTACCTTCTCATATAAGATCTTCTTTCAGTCGTTGTTCCATTATCGAGGCTAACTGACTCGTAATGAGGATTTCTCGTCCAAGTGACATTAGTAGTTGGAAACGAATCACTATGTTCTATGGCCACTACGACTCCCATGGGGCTGCGGGAGGACACCGAAGAATGTTGGGGCAAGGTGTTGTTCTTGACGGTGGTGTGGCTCCTGACATTATTGTTGACAGGGTAGGTCAATTGGGATTTGACGGAACTCTGCGAGTGAGAGTTGCGGTATGCTGAAGGTCGGTTTTGGCTTCGCTTGTCTAGCTCCTCCGGTTTCCAGTAACAGCAACAACAGCAGAATAAACACCAAAACCCGGTTTTTCCCGTGCAAAGTTTTTCGCGGAAGGCAACGCGGAAGCGATTGGACATAACACTATACAAGATGGGATTGATTGTAGCGTTTGAATAGAAAAAACAACCTGAAAGATAAATTTGAGCGTCGTTAGTGAGTTTTAGTGTACCGTAAATATACACAAAAAGACTATTCACTTCAATTTCAACCTTAACTAGTAAAGCTACGGTATTCAGCAGTATGCATTTTATATATTCCCAACCGAAAACTTATCGTCAGATCATCGTAAAACTTACATGCATAGAGATAGAGGTTAAGCTAATTAAAATAGTCAAAACTATTTTAAACGTTAAGCCATAAGTTTATAAGATATGTTCCATAAGTATGCCAATACCTATACTTCGTAATTCTAGAGACTTACTGAGAGCTAAATCGAGAGTGACACGAGAATTGACTACACTCGGTTTTGCAGTCCATCGTTATATTTAGTCTGTACTAGGCCTTTGACTGTGCCTCCCCAGGCGGCGCTTTACAAGAATCTATGACGTTTCACCTACGTCACTTCATGACGAGCTCTCAGTAACCCGAGGGGTCGGACTTCGGCCAAAATACCGTACACTTACCCTGAAATAACTTTGAAAATCCTAAAATCCCGTTTAAAATCCTAAAATCCCACTGAAAATCCTAAAATCCCTTTGGAAATTCTAAAATCTCAAAATCCAAGTCAAAATCCTAAAATCCAAATGAAAATCCTAAAATCCAAGTTAAAATCCGAAAATCCAAGTTAAAATCCGAAAATCCAAATGAAAATCCTAAAATCCAAATGACAATCCTAAAATCCAAGTTAAAATCCTAAAATCCGAATGAAAATTCTAAAATCCCTTTCAAAGTAAAAAAAAACTTCAAAATCGATGTTAGAAAAGGAAATCAAGCTCCTGGCAAGAATTTTATGTCCGCACTAGGCCAAAAACTGCGCTAAGTTCGCTGCGTTCGCTACGCTCGCCAATCACGCCGAGAAAACCAGCTGTTCGCACTTGGAAATTTTCCGCGCTCAGCGTACTCGACGAAGCTGGCGAGAGAGAGAACGAAGTTGAAAATGTTGAACTTTTTGCGTCGATCTCGCCAGCGTAGGCGACGCACAACCAATCAGCGTCCATCGTTTACGGACGTCATATTTAAAGAGCTGCATCGGTTTTTATTCACTATAGAAGTCTGAATTAATTGCATGTTGAATCTTGGTTTGGCTGCTATTTGGAATTTTTCTCGTTATAATGTCGGACAACGAAACTAGAATTGATATTAATGCAAATGCTCAACGAAGAGTTTATCCCGGTATCGTTCGTAATAATATCTCATTTTGGGTGTGGGATTATAAAAATCCCCATCTTTTTTCTGTCCTGGAAAACTTCTCTAAACAAAATTCGTTTTATATGGTCCCTTTTCTTTTGTTTTCGAATTAATAGCAATGAAATAATTAATTTATTCGCATGAGCTAAACGCTTCACTCCACTGCAATTTCCCGCCATTACTTCGATCTATTCACAGAACTTATCCCACGTGACAAAGAAAAGGTCGTGGATTGGTTGTGCGTCGCCTACGCTGGCGAGATCGACGCAAAAAGTTCAACATTTTCAACTTCGTTTTCTCTCTCGCCAGCTTCGTCGAGTACGCTGAGCGCGGAAAATTTCGAAGTGCGAACAGCTGGTTTTCTCGGCGTGATTGGCGAGCGTAGCGAACGCAGCGAACTTAGCGCAGTTTTTGGCCTAGTGCGGACATACCTTTACACGGATACGGTTCCGCCTTTTTGAACCCACCCCATCCGCCTGTTGTTGATGGCTAACAGCCCAACAACAGATAGATTTTAATACAGGTAGATTTTAATACCTCTTATAACCCTGGCCTTATAAGTATCCTCCCCCATTATCCTTAATCTTCCATGATCTACAGATGCATAAAACGCTCGACACCAGCTTGAGAGCTCACTGAAAGCTATTACAATGGACTTATCTGTGTGTCTGTCACCGCGTTTGCTGTTCTCAAATCGGAGCAAAGGTATTCGCAATATCCGAATCGCATTTGCAGTTCACAGTGAGCAATATTAGCGATGGCATGGTTCCAATCTTATCTCTCTGATAGACAGCATCAAGTCTCCCATGGTGGCTATACTTCTGATATGCTTCTTGCCAAACACGGGGTCCCCCAGGGCAGCGTCCTTGGCCCCCTGTTATTTAATGTCTATACTGCTGGTCTACACCACTCCCTTACCCATTCTCAGGCAAATGAGTACGCTGATGACACAGCCTTAATTTCGGCTGACCTAAACCCTCAGACGTTGATCTTAAACGCCGAAACCGACCTAGAAAACTTAATAACCTCCCTGGAACACAGAGGCCTAATACTTATTAGGAACAAATCCAACTTCATGCTCCTAGCCCCTAACCGAGAAGGTGTAACTTTAACAAGCACAATTACAACCATGTGCAACAGTACAATCAAAAGGGTCGCTAACTATAAATACCTGGGTATCTGGTTGGATGAAACCCTAGACTGGCGTAAACAGACCGATTATGTCTCAAAGAAAGTCAATTCCCGCCTCTGGCTACTCCGTCCATTACAAAACCACTTAGACATCGGGACATTTAGAATGCTTTACAAAGCTTGTGTACAGCCAATCTTACAATATGGCAACATTTTTTATTACAATTTTCCAAGAGGCAATCAAGCAAAACTAATCTCTGTACACACCCGTTGCTCAAAGCTAATTGTCAATTTTAGTAAATACTCCTCTGCTACCAAGGCCAGACAAATAGCTAAAATAGATTCCCCTGCGTTCATGTACCACATGAGCTTGCTAATTTTTATGTTTAAAGTTCACAAAGGCCAGTTACCGGAATATGTATTAAACTGGTTCCCAACCCAAAATTCAAATCGCAAAGTCCAAACTCGTAGCTGTGATAAAAATTTTCTAACAGCAATATGTTTAACGAAGAATAGATCCAAGAGTATTAAACACCAGGGTGTTAAGCTCTGGAATTCTCTACCAGGGCAAATTAAAACTATTGAATCACTAAAAATTTTCAAAAAAGAGGTTACCCCTTTTATCAATCAACTATTAACGTAAACACCATGTTAATCTTTTAATTAATTTAATTAAATTACCGGACTCTATTGTAAATAAGACAGTAGTCTTAATAGATGTTCTGTTGCGACTTCCATCCCAACATAAGAGTTTGTGATAATTCCTGATATCACATCGGCGGACTGAAACACCGATCTAAATCCCTAAGTTATGTGTATGTCTTTATTTCGATAACGAAGAATCTCCAAATGCAATCGTCAATATTTTCTTTAATTACATTAATTGTCTTATCAATCATACTCAAATCAACATATCTTTACATTAATTTCCTTAAAAACACGTCCGTTTATCTAAAGTTTCTAAGTCTTTCTTTTACAACCTCTCTCGGCAGAGTCGGTTTGCGATCTATAATGTCCGAAGGTAACAAACGCTCTTTCTCCATCAAGAGTCCAATACGTTCTACTCATGCTTTGCTTCTGCTAGTTTTAACACAAAGTTCAAGTTTTTACCGAGCGCTCCCCAAAATTCGTCACTCCTAAGTTTTATGACTTTACAGAGCCAGAGGGCCTTTTAACACACTAGTAACAAAAACCATCCGTCGAACCTTTCAAATGCATTACTATAGCCTTTACAATTGTACAGTATTTCTTAGCAATTACAAGCCGTGCTCTACGACAGTTCTTATTTTGGTTTAGAGTACAATGTTATTCTTTAAAAGTCTTTACATATAAAACATATCAAACATAAGTATTCACTATAAGTAAACCTTAACTTAACCTTAACTAAGCTAAATTCGGACCATAAAAACCCATAACTTCTGCTTATGGGAAAAAAGGTCCTGGGAAAACCCCAGTGGGGAAAACCATTAATTCAATTATTATTTAAGTATAAATGACCAGGCTTGTTTTGGATCTCCGGATTCAACATGTTCCAAATAAAAAGCAAATTATTTTTATTATTATTATGTACTCCAGTATCATCGTTAGGGTTAAAATGTACGTGCCGATCGGCTAGGGTTACGAGAAACGCCTAGCCTCTCAATGGCAGGGCTTCCACCAACTGATCAGTGATCAAGCAATTGCGGCATTTTACCTCGCCGAGTGACGTTGACGTCACGGAGAGGCCTTACACTGGACGTACGATCTGGTGGTGTGTGTGAGTCTGTCACCGCGTCCGCATTTGGCCAATCGGAGCAAACGTGTTCACAGAAAGCAATTTTTGGCTTCTACTCCCATCGTTAGGATTAAGAAGTACGCGGCGATCGGCTAGGGTTACGAGAAAATTCTTACCTCCCAATGGCACGGCTTCCACCAAAGGATAACGCAATTGCGGGTTTGCTTATAACTAAATTCCCAAAGTTGTTAAAGAGGCATACGCTTGAATTCAAAGATCAACAATAGCTATGTTTAAAATGACTTTTGGAATTAAGTTTTTTGAAAAGATTTTGCTAGAATTAAGGTAAATTAATGACGATTATTTAATTTTTTAAGAAAAATCTTGTAATTGCGTCTCGACTCGGAGAGGTTTATTTTTGTTTCCCAACTTGTCTTATCATTTAATATGAACCAATTGCCTTATAAATTTACAAAATCAGTGAAAAAGATGGTCGCTAGAAATCAAACGTTAAAAATAGCTATGTTTAAAATTATTTTAGGAATAAAATTTCTAAAACGACTTAACTAGAAACTAAGGTACATTTCTGACGATTAAAATAATTAATATAAACTATATTTATTTAAGAAAAACCTCTTAATTTGGTAGTTAGCCCTCGTCTGACCTCGGAGAGGTTTATTTTGGTTTCGCAACTTGTTCTATTATTCTACAGATAACTGTCGGATAAGTTTCTACTTCTTAATTGTTTCAACATGTTACGATGAAAACTAGTAGATAGGCCGAGTGTTAAAAGTAATAAAAATCAATTTAATTTTAAGGGTTCTAAAACGGATTTGTTGTGACGGTCGGCTTATTTGTTAACATAACTAAATATGGTGTCAAAATATGATGAATAGGTGATCTACTTTTAACTTTAAATTTCGGTTTTTACACTACGCTTAAGTGGTAGTATTGTAAATTGAATGAAAACAATATACTTGGGATTGAAATCCGACACTGGCATAAAATTCAGCGCTCAGAACACTATAAGTTGAAAACTAAAATCAGGGTCAGATTCCCAAAATACCGTTCAAAATCCTAAAATAAGGGTCAAATTCCCAAAATACCGTTCAAAATCCCAAAATCCTGGTCAAAATTCCAAATTCCCAATCAAAATCCTAAAATCCTGGTCAAAGTTCCAAATTCCCACTCAAAATCCTAAAATCCAGGTCAAAATTCTAAAATCCTGGTCAAAGTTCCAAATTCCCACTCAAAATCCTAAAATCCATGTCAAAATTCTAAAATCCTAAAATCCAGGTCAAAATCCTAAAATCCAAGTCAAAATCCCAAAATCTTGAAATCCCGTACACAAAATCGCTCCATGTCCGACCCCTCGCAGTAACCAGTGACTTACTTATGGAAGATATATTATGAACTTATGTTTGGCCGATAAATTCCCCACCACAAACCGCTAACTTCTAGCGTAGTGATAGGCTTATGCTTCTAGAGAAAGAAGGTAATTTTATTTTACGATTTATGTTTGGTTGGAAATCAATATTTTTTATTTTTTATTCAATTATTAATTAATCTTAAATTTATTTTAGAAAGTGGTGTTTTTTTTTCTTTTTGCATGTTTGCTCTTTATGCAAGTCATAGTTCGTTACAGAATTACCAAACTTCATGATTTATATCAGTAATACTAGGGGAAGGTTTTAGAAGCGGTTTTGTTGTGCTCCTCAAGGTCGGGTTCGCTAACCACTAGCCTTAAGCCTTTTAAGAACGTCCTGGTCTAGACCCAAGAGAATGTTTCTTAATAAATAACCCCTATTTAAACATCGTTTTCATTGAATTTAAAGGTTATAAAAAATAAGGTGTGCAATACATTTCATCGCCTGAAGGGAGTCATTACTCTTATATCTTATATCCCTTGTGGCTAAAACCTAGGTTAGATAAGGCTCGCTCAGTCAATCAATTACAAACCTGCTACTAAGTAAAGATCCTGATTCATTTGAACAAACTCCTTCGTCCATGTTCCGTAGAGTGAAACGTAGACAAAAAGCAGCCGTTGCGAATGGAAAGGCGCCCAACACACGAAAAAGGCTAAAACTACAGCAACTGTAAATAAAGGATAAGATTTATTAGTTCCTGTGGCGCAAAATATCCGGTGTTTAACCTCGTTATGGACATTTGGGTTGCATTGTAGGTTTACATGTGGGTGTTTGTCCTCTCGCTCGAAATGCAATTATACATATACTACAGCTATAGTCCTGAATGCCTTGTTACAAAAACCATTAATTTAAAGGCTGAACCCCCAAGGTAAAATCGTTAAAGGCAGAATGTAGTGGATAGACAAATGTCTATTGTCAAAGTTCTTAAGATAGTTCCATAAGTTTGTCACTAGTTACTCAGACCTTGTTATGAAGTGACGTAGGTAAAACCTCGTGGATTCTCGTAAAGCGACGCCTGGTGAGGGGATGTCAAAGTCTTAGTACAGATTAAATAGGAAGATGGAATGCAAAACCGAGTGTAGTCAATTCTCGCATCGTTCTCGAACTAGCTCGAGCTATAGTCCCTAGTATTACGAAGTATAGGAAGTGTTATACTTATAGAACATAACTTATTAACTTATGGTAAAAATAATAATCAAACATGCTCCACTGAACTGACCGCTGATCATTCTGAATGACGAAATGATTCTTATAAGACTGACCAAAAGTAAGATGAGACTAAAAGTAAAGAGCTCTAGCATAGGTAGTAGATCCTGGCACTAGTGAACAAATTTGAGGATTTTATGCCGCTTCCATCGCGCCTACACTAGAGAGGAAAACATTTGGTGGAGTTCCAAAAAATTTCCTACCCCCTTCCCCTCACCCTAAAGCCGTGGAACACGGACGCGGCTCCTTGAATCTAGTTCGGCCGTCTATCACCGCGAGCGTCTCACGTTTTGGAGGGGAAATTCTGAAACCGCCACCAGAGGGCCAACCGTTGGTGTGTTATCAAGAATATTCACTTTCGCCAAGTGAAGAATTTGGTTAACTCAGTACTTCTAGTCTCATCTTACTTCTGGACTGGCAAGCTTTTATAACTTTTGCTATTCAGTTACAAATGAGGGGTACGTAGGGGGTGCTCCATTAATGTAGCTCCCAACAATTAATCCAATCTAACACTGTCACTATGTAAATTATACAAGGCGTATCTGTAAAAAAAAAGATTTATTCTTAATTCAAACCAAGAGTTCTTTGAAGTCCTTT
This sequence comes from Phalangium opilio, assembly GCA_019434445.1. Lineage (NCBI taxonomy): Eukaryota > Metazoa > Arthropoda > Arachnida > Opiliones > Phalangiidae > Phalangium > Phalangium opilio. Next base: position 40,456 of record JAEQBA010004014.1, read on the forward strand.
GCTCGCAATTTTCGGTTTCAAATTTTTGCTATGGGGCCTATTCTAGCTATCACGTGGTTCTATGTTTCAACCCCCGGGACGTGACCCGCCCCCGCTTCAGTCTTGAGTCCCTATTCAATTATACGGTATTATCCAGAGAGTTATATCCCTTATTAAAGATACTTAATATTACTTTTATCCTTGATATAATAACAATCCTTAGGGCTTCAATTATTAAGGTTAATGGCAATGTAGCTAGTACACATTCAACGTTCCAAATTGAAGACCTAGAAAGTGTATACATCATTTGGAGTAGCAATAGATTATCCTTTATATTGCCTTCATTAGTCCAATACGAAAATAAATCCGTAATCTTTTACTTGCTCCCCGAATGGAAGGATATAGCAATATAACTATTCATAAGTACTTTTTTTTTGGATTTAAGTGAGCCAATAAGATAATTAAAAATTTTAGTTACGTGTTGGAGGGAGGGGCTCTATACTGGGCTGTGAGTCGGAATGGAGTAATTACTTAACCGTTCTCCAATCCTACTTCTAAAATTAAATCTATCCCTGGTTTTTATATGTTAGGGTTTGGGCCGTACTTTCAATAAAGATCGCAACTGTATTTAAGAGCATTTATTTAGTCACTAGTAACATCGTCCGTCATATACTGCGCGTACATTAATTGTTCTCCCGTATTTATATACGGACAGGTAAAAAGTTAATAGGCTTACATGATAACAAAAATATAATGCTTTGGCCTACTGTTGATAAAATATAATTTGGTCTACTGTTGATAAAATATAATTTGGTCTACTGTTGATAAAATATAATTTGGTCTACTGTTGATAAAATATAATTTGGTCTACTGTTGATAAAATATAATTTGGTCTACTGTTGATAAAATATAATTTGGTCTACTGTTGATAAAATATAATTTGGTCTACAAACACAACATTATACGAGATTTGTTTCGCTATATTTATAGTTTTTATCGCAATGTCTAATTAGCCGCATAAACTCATTAAGCCTTGTTTACTATTGATCTACTTTATTTTGCGTCTATAAAAAGGTAAAGTTTTATCTTTATTCTAACGATATCCTGCTTTTTATTATATACTTCATTTAATCTTTTTTAGGTTGATATGATGATGTACCAAAAAACAACCTAAAGCCTGGGCCCTTTATACCACCCAATGTTTATCTCTAGACCTGGCTAATTTTTATTGATAGGAAAAAATTAAGCTGTCAATTTAGTCCAACTACTAAGCAACTTAGTAAAAAAATGGATATCAACAACGAGCTCAAACCGCTTTCCCTAAGGGAAGCTGAAATTTTGTTCCTGCCACTCACTTCAAATCGACGGCCATATTAGAAAATGGCGAACGAAATAGCTTTCGTACCAAATTCTCTGACACTAAGTGCAATTGTTTCTGCACTTAATAAGTTTGAATCTTTTAAAATGGCGGACAAAAACCGAAACATCCTGGCGCATTAACCTTTTCCCAAAAATCGTTAGACTTGTATGGATTGTATGTTGAAATGTGACACACTTGTGAACAACTATGTTACTTATGATGAGACATTAACTCTGTCGCTTTCAGCTTCCTAGAAATTACTCTTACAGTAAAAGCATTGAAAAAAAGGGGGGGCGCTTCGAAAACTCGCACGTAAAAAAAGAGGCAGTATTGATTGCAACGATCGGCACTTGCCCAAGTGTTTTCAATGTATGAAAAGGTTTAATGGCAACTTCTGGCAAGAATATTCGCAATTCCTATGAGAATATTGAGAGAATAAACCATATGGTTGTTGAAACCTCAGCCAGCAAATATTAGGTGAATGAAGGATTCAAGTGGCCGAGCTTGGTATGGTACCAGTTTGTTGAGTAAAACCAGTAAGCCTTTGATGGTTGTTTAGTCTTATCCGATCTGAACTTATTTAGCTCCATTCACATCAGTTTTGAGATATAGTGCATTGCGGTAAAATATTCTTAGAAGAATGATAAAGACAAAGTTCACGGAATGGTTGTTTTTCCTGCAATGGTTGTTTTTTTTTTGTAACTGATTTACAAGAACACCTGGTGGTGGCGTTGTAAAATAAAGAATTTGACATTTTCTTGTGTGCTATAGACCATTCCAATAATTACTTGAGGAGAAACCAACGCAAAGGGGCGGGGGTGCCATATGAGCCTTCTTCAATCTCACGCCAGACGGAGCCCACGTTCGCCGACTTACACTGCCTCTTACGGTGCTTCTTGGCGCGAGGAAAAAATACTCTTATAACGGCTCGGTCCCTGTGCACTTTGCTTTTCCTGTGGCATTACAGGAATGGTCTATTGGAGGAATTGGATTTTTTTTTTAAAATACCGAAACTTCTATTTAATCTTAAAGTAAATAAGCAGCAGCTTGAATGGTGTCGAGAATAAATTTTTGTGTTCTTTTAAATCTTTTACACAAAGTTTAAAACTCCGTTTTGGTTTTAAAACACAAGTTTATCAGCGATGTATAGCATAGACAAGTTACGAAACAATTTAAGAATTATATTTCTCTCTGCTATATCTCCCTGTATACCACCCTAGATTTTGGATTTCAAATTTTCTGCTTTTGAAAACGGGTAGGCATGATGCTAATAGTACGACACTTCATATACTTCGTAACGTTAGAGACTTACCAAGAGCTAGTTCGAGAACGTCGCGAGAATTTAGTACACACTGTTTTGCAGTCCATCATCCTATCTAGTCTGTACTAATCCTTTAGACAGCGCCTCACCAGGCATCGCTTTACGAGAATCTATGACGTTTCAAATACGTCACTTCATGACAAGCTCTCAGTAATTTAATAAATGTGCGAGATCTGTCTCAGTCTGGTGTCGCTTTTTGAATATATCAATATATAGAATACGAGATCAAAACACTGGCCATGATAGAGTTTTCTGACCCTCCATCACTCACGTTGATGAGCATGTATATGAAGGCAAAGCCCATGACCATGCCCTTTGACCTGGAAAAATGCCTGTTCCCAATAATGCCATCTAGTGACAGAATCGTCTGATGGTATAAGAAATGGCGTGAAAAACCTTTCATGGTCTTTTCTTCAATAGACCTTTTCGATGTAAAAAAGGGGTAGACAACCCTGAATATTGGGATATACAAGGGGATTGATACATACCATCATGATACAAAAGGACCACAGCGCAGGCTCGAAAAAGCGATATGGAAGGCAAAGTTTTATCCCCCCTCGTGTCTTTCCCTATTAGTTACATCAGGAGTTCATAATAACCCGAAGTACGAAACTGGTTAAAAAGCCCGTAACAACAAAGTTTCGCCGTAAAGCTCAGCGGATTCATACACCGCTTAACTCCCAAAGAAATAGTTACCACATTTTTTAGCGCCCACGCGCATAAACTTACACACTTCCGGTTTAGCACTATTTTTATCTTGTGATTTTGAGAGCGTAAATGGATCACGTCTGCTTCTGTCGGAACGGTGTAAATTAAGCCTTGGCTTAGAAGTTGGCTTTAAGTCGGGGTTTCTAGTTTTCTACAAAACATTTAAACGATCGTCAATGATGTTTTGTTGTGATATGTGTGAGTGAGAATTCCGTAGTTACATTAAAACGGTTTGGAGAAATTTATTCCCAGTATCTTTAATATAAGAATTGCAACGTGTTTCTACGTCCACCATATCGCCATTTTTCTTTTCGACGGAGATCCAAGCCAACGGAAGTTTTGGAACGAAAACCAAGAAGCATAGATACCACTACGATATACTGTAAAGTTGTATGTCCATTAACAGGCTAATCCTTTCTATGCGCAACGACACAATCTTGTTGTTCGCGATTTTTACCATTAGCTCTATGGCCTGTTTCATACTTCCCCCCCCCCGAAGGGGGGTTATTATGAACTCCTGGTTACATGGAAATGGTCTATACAGGGTGGCTTCGGTATTTGTGGCCAATAGCTTCTATGGGATAGTATTATTCCACTGAAAATAGTATGTTTCCTACCATATTGTGTTGCAGGATTGATAACGTTAATAATAGATATGTAATGCAATAGACTGCTGTAATCGAAATAATGTTTAACGTATTGCCTACAGTTTAAAGGGAGGGTGAAGTAGAAAATCAAGTGATTTTTTATCGATTTTTCTACTAATTATAAGACCAGTCTGCATAGTCAAACATCCAGGAAATACTTCCGAATGATTTTAAAATTCAAATTAGGTTCAGATTTTAAGGATAATTTTAAAGAAGGTCCTCCGGCCAATCGCGTAACGTCCTGCCTTTTTATTAACAAAATTCTCGTGGCATGTTACGTGTTGAATGAAATTTATCATGAGATTTGATAAAATTCGCGCGCGACGTGATAATCATGGCGCGAGACATGGAGCGTGCCACGAGAAATTTGTTAATAAAAAGGCAAGGCATTACGCGATTGGTCGGAGGACCTTCTTTAAAATTATCCTTAAAATCTAAACCTAATTTGAATTTTAAAATCATTCGGAAGTATTTCCTGGATGTTTGACTATGCAGACTGGTCTTATAATTAGTAGAAAAATAGATAAAAAATCACTTGATTTTCTACTTCACCCTCCCTTTAAACTGTAGGCAATACGTTAAACATTATTTCGATTACAGCAGTCTATTGCATTACATATCTATTATTCACGTTATCAATCCTGCAACACAATATGGTAGGAAACATACTATTTTCAGTGGAATATGAAGCTATTGGCCACAAATACCGAAGCCACCCTGTAGAGGGAGCCATATCGTGATACTTGTATACCTTCATATCCAAGACTACGCGCACAAGATGGTTGTCAAAAATAATGTCACCCAGGGTAACATTCTTATGTTGTTTTTGCGCTTAAGGCTATTGAAAAATATTCCCTGACGGGTCCGTTTATTATTATTATTTTATTTTTCTTCTTTTCATCTGAGTTGTAACGGAAATGTGATAAAGGGGGATATCAAGAGTAAATTGAGCAGGAGTATGGAACTCTAACAAAGGATATAAAGCGAGGAATTCATATTAGTGAACCCGCTTGTAATTAAGGAGAATATTTCAGTGGAATTGGGCACCTAAGTTGCGAAGGCTAGCTGCATTTACAACACTATGAAGAGAGATAATGATTGAGTAGAAATATTGATGGGCCATGAACGTCTAACAGATTTGGTAGAGGTGTGATATGATAAGTGCTGCCTCGTAGCGTCATTTATGGAAACTGTTTACCGTTTTCATTTTCTTGAGAACTAGCTGGGTTCTATTTTGCAATTACCCTTATTCCTATTTAGCGCCACTGGCTCAGGGTCTGGAAACTACTCCCACAGAGACTGGGTAACTTACAAAGGTGACTGCACCACGCCATCTGACGGTGCTAGATTCTATTTTAAAGACACAGGGGGTAGCTGAATTGTACAACCCTACCAAAACGTTGCTGATATAGGGAAATATTTCGTTGTCCTTGATGGAGGTACAGAGGCAACGTCGGACCACCCATTATTCCGCCATTAGCAACACTAGTTTCGATTTGCCTTAAACCAAGTCTCGGCTGTGGTTTAGTTTAAACAAATGCCACTATGTTCCCATAATAGAGTGGCTGGAGTTGACTGGCCCTCTAGGCTTAGCAAAGGTTAGTTTTAGCTCCGCCCTCATGGACGAATACGGATTGGTTCCTGCCTTGGCAGGAAAAATTGGTGCGCAGAAGATCACCAAGAATGTCAGGGGTGCCACAGGAGCTGACGTTTGCTATAAAAGCGGCGCCGCATGCTTTACTAAAATGTTTTAACGGACTAAGTTTAAGCAGAAGTAGGATAAGGGACTAGAAGTAAAGTGCTCTAGCATTGGTAATAGATCCTGGCACTAGTGAACAAATTTGAGGATTGGTCGAGTTCCAAAAAATTTCCTACCCCCTTCCCCTCAACCTAAAGCCGCGGAACACGGACGCGGGTGCTTGAATCTAGTTCGGCCGTCTACCGCCGCGAGCGTCTCACGTTTTGGAGGGAAAATTCAGAAACCTCTATCAGATGGCCAACCGTTGGTGTGTTATCCAGAATATTCACTTTCGCCAAGTGAAGAATTTGGTTACCTCGATACTTCTGGTCCCTTATCCTACTTCTGGTTTAAGGTAAATACCAGGGTGTATACTCCTGATGGATTTACTCTTCTAGATATATATCAATATAGATTCATACCTAGCATTCTGACGACTATCCTCCTAGAATGACTCTTATAGCGATCGCTGTCGGTGCGGCAAGTAGATCGCGACTCTGAAGTCGATCGCTGTATGTTTCTTGATTCCCTCAACGTGGTGGCTATTAAGGCGTAAAGGACGATGATGATTGTCATAGGAACGATAAAGAAAAGGAACGTTGTACAAAGTATTAATGTTTCCCAGCTGTGATCCGGATCGTTGAAAGGGAAACCGCACCTAAAAGAATGAAAAATAACAAAGGGTGTTCAAAGTCATTGTCAGTTGTACGTAACCATAAGTAACAAAGAGCAACAATAAATATGACACTATTATAAACTATGAGTCCATTATGAGACCAGGGATAGATTTAATTTTAGAAGTAGGAATGGAGAACGGTTAGTATTTACTTCAGTCCGACTCATAGCCCTGTATAGAGCCCCTCCCTCCAACACGTAACGAAAAGTTAAAATTATCTTATTGGCTCACTTAAACTACGTTTTGATGACGTTGCTGACGGGGACGGCGAAAAATACGTAATTCATTTTTAATTCTCTCGCTATGACCCGCCTCTTCTTTCATACGCCCCTCCCGTCCCATGGAAGGGGGTCCGGGACTATGACGCGCGCCCACATTACTCTGTTCTCCATTCTTACTTCTATAATTAAATCGATCCCTGATGAGACTGAAGTTAGAAAAATTTTAATAGCTTTCTTTTCTTGTGAGAATTTCGAAGTATTTAAGGTTTAAAAATAATTTTTGTGAAATGTTTCAATGTAATCTCTACCCTCGGAAACACGGATAAGAAACGTACCCATTTTGTTCTCTTTTACATTGGTTTCACACTAGACTAAAATCTTACTTCACGTCTGTTAAGTCAACTCTTTTCGTTGGATCTCGGCCCTTAAAGAGAGGATCGAATGAAAAATAGATTGATTTTTTTTATAGATTATTCTACTTATTATAGAGAACTATATCTTCGTAGTGAAACATCCATGAAATACCCCCAAAAATTTTAAATTTGCACCTCCGACCAATCGTGTAACGCCCTGCCTTCTGGTTAACAAAATTACCATGACACTTTCCATGTCAAATAGAATTTGATAAAAATTGCGCGAGATGTGACAATCATGGCACGGGATATAGTCTTGTAATTAGTTTGTGATTTCATAGAAATTTTAAAAATTGCACCTCCAACCAATCACCTAACGCCCTGCCTTCTTGTTAACAAAATTCATATGGCACGATCCATGTCGAATGAGATTTGAAAAAAATTGCGCGAGATGTAACAATCATGGCGCGGGATATAGCCTTGTAATTAATAATATAATCGACAACAAATTACTTGAGTTTCCTTTTCACCCTCCCTTTATGGTAATAAGTCTTCAATAAAATCAAAGTTCTGTTCTGTAAATCAATAATCTGCAGTTATATAAATGAAAGTCTCGTCTGACTGATAATTATTGGCGGGGACAAATGTAACCAAACCCTTCCTTACTGAATAAGGTCCATATATTTCAACCGATTCATTAATGTTTATCATACTGCTTCAATATATAGTAACATCAGCTTAATATTATTTTTTGTACATTTCAAAACGGTTTAAAACGGTTTCAAAGTGTCTCGTGTAAACGCGGCTTATATGGCTCTATTCGTCAATTCAGTGATTAAATCCTGAAATACGAGTTATTACACATTTTATCCTTGAATGATACTCTGTATTTATTGAACGCTAATTAATTGCAATCGCACGAAGTCGGCTTATTTGATCATACATTAATTCTAATCTTTGAAAGATAATAAATAAAATTTTAAGCAGTATTAATTAATTTTCTTTATCTTAAAATGTTAGTTCGTCATTCATCGCCGAATCAACATGGCTTTCTTTGAAATTCTGGTAAGAACATATGAAAATTACTTTTTAGTTAATTTCAAACTTAAACTGTTATTGTAAAAATATGTTTCCATTGCTAATGGGGTATTTATATTAGACAAGTGTTTAAGCCTGTCTCTGGCAGGCAAGGGAGGTTTTTATTGTTCAATTACGCTATAAGGAAGGTAAAATGCAAGACTGAGGAAAATGTTGGGGGCTTTTAGAGTTCTATCTATATCAGATATTACTTTTTTCATACCGTATTCCTTTTATTATGCACCAGAATCAAGACGGCATAAAACGTTTGAGGTCTTTAGAATTTGGTTTTATCAGAAGTATATAATACTTCTTTTTGACAGAAGTATACCACAAAGCGGGGTAAATTGTAACATGATTCTTCTCTACATCAGAACATTTGGCACAAGGTTACTAAACCGAATCCCATATGCTATATAGTTTCCCTCATCATTACTCTATTAATGCTTAACTATTTGCCAAGGCGCGCTTGTGGATTTTTGTTCCACGTCAAGACAATGAAGGTTTGTGGGTTGATTGCTGAGGATTTAGTACCAAACAGTTATATAATTCACCCGAGAACGGTGCGATACCCATCTGAAATTTGATGAGCGGGAGAACAAACAAAAACGGTCAGCCTGGGAATAATCATGTTACATAACTAAAATGTTAAGAGAATACAGTGTCATCCTTCTTCTATTAACCCCTTCTGGCTTCTTTCATACAGGCCAGGGTTCGACAGGGGTAGAACGTATGGGGATTTTAGAATCAAATAGCCAAAATTTAGCTTTCTGCCTAACCCGAAAGTAGGATAAAAACACTTCGTAGGCAATACAGCTGAAATCCTCAACAGGGATTTTAGGTAACCACTATCTGTTACCCGCGTCGTCGCTCGCGTGTAATAAGAACTTCCATCAAAATGATATAAAGAATGGGTATACTGTTGACTAATATTTTTGTAGCACCCTAGGAGCTAAGGCACTCGGCGTTGCACGTCAGCCCGTCGGGACATTTTTTTATTACTTTTTATGCGGACATTATTCCATAAAGAAGGGTTTTTAAATTTCTGGCCGCCATTTAAAAAGATGGCAACGAATCGAACCCAAAAGATCATTCAGCCCGTCTATAGGTTAACCGCAACGGTATGTTATCGATTGGGCGTGTTATCAAAACAACATTGTCCAAAACGGCTTTTTCATAAACGCGTTTTCCATTATAGCCATTTCTCGTTTCAGCGCATTTTGATTACAGCGTTTATTTCTTGAGCGTTGTTTCGTATTGTTGAAGGTATAAGTATTAGAGCTCGTCATTATCTATCCATTATCAACGTTATTTTATCCATAATCCAGAATTATCAACAGAAGTTGTATATTAAATCGAATTATGTCCACAACATTTATCTATAAATAATCGATTATTCACTAATTTACGGATAACGGATGGATAATGCCGAGCTCTAATTAGTATAGATTTCAGCTTAGGTTTGAATTTTAATGGTTGTCAAACAAACAGTTTCGTGGTCTAGTGTGTTAATGCGTTTTAATGTTTGGTTTGGATGGGTTATTTGAACTCCTATAAATTACCTTCCACCTTATCCAAAATATCCTCCTATTAATTAGCTGCCACCATGAGTTAATAATATGTTAGCTCCCTATAAGTTACTCAGGCTCCATAGGCGTAATGTATCCAGCGATTTCTTCTCATTTCGCCCGCGCTGCAAAAAAATCCGAATGTTGCGCTCTCTCTTGTCGAAAAAAATATCCCGCTCGTACGGCCCCTCGACCTCTAGCCGACGGCTGCTTTTTCACAAAGGGAGTGTTTTAGTCGTGAATGTTTATGTTTTAACAATTTAACATTAAATCATGGCGTTTGTGTCAGTACTGAGACAAAAAAATGCAGGAACTCAATGCAATTTGCCGATATTGATAAAGAATACTAAAGATATGAGTTGTTATTGTGACTTGAAACCAGAAAATTATACAACTGAGCTAAATATAATCCACTGATCTCTTAACTGTTTTCTTAACCGAGGCAACTGAGCGAAATATTCGGCTGCTTAAATAGTTCCGATATCTTTGGCTAGCTTCCACTACACGCGCTTCCGGGGAAAAACCGGAAAGAAGAGTGAATAAGATTTTCAATCACGTGGCGGCCGCAGAGCGTCGCATATAATTGGGAAGCCGGCGGCGCGGGAGAAAAAGCTGGAGTTTAAAAATGAATTGCCTGAGTAACTTATAGGGAGCTAACATATTATTAACTCATGCTGCCACCTTTTCCAAAATATTCTTATATTGATTAGCTGCCACCTTTTTCAAAATATTCTCCAATTAGCTGCCACCTTTTCCAAAATATTCTCCAATTAGCTGCCACATTTTCCAAAAATATTCTCCCATTAATTAGCTACCACCTTTTCCAAAATATTCTCCTATTAATTAGCTGCCACCTTTACCAAAATATTCTCCTATTAATTACCTACCACCTTTTCCAAAATATCCTCCTAATAATTAGCTGCCACCTTTTCCAAAATATTCTCCTATTAATTAGCTGCCACCTTTTCCAAAATATTCTCCTATTAATTAGCTGCCACCTTTTCCAAAATAGTTTCCTATTAATAAGCTGCCACCTTTTCCAAAAATATACTCTTATTAATTTGCTGCCACCATTTCCAAAATATATTCCGCGAACCAGTCCATAACCTGAGGATCACAAACGGTTATGAAACGCTGTAGTGCTAAACCGCTGGTTGGGAAAATAGCGCTATATTGAGAAACGCGGAAACAGCAACCGCGGTTTTGCTTCCACGCGGTTTTGCAAACCGCTGTTTTGGGCACCGCTTTATTCCAAAACGCTGTTTTGAAAACCGCTCAACTACCCGTGAACCAAAGGAAACCAGTGTACCAAATTTTTATGAAATCTGTTTAAACACGCGGACTTTGTTGCATAGAGAAGATTTATGACATTTCTAGTCGCCATTTTTTAAGTAGGTGGCGGATTGGAAAAATCTTTCTTAGTACGCGCGTACTACTTATGAGTACCGTTCCTGCAAATTTCCAGCCTTCTAGGGCAAACGGTTTGGGCTGGGCGTTGATTATCAGTCAGTCTGTCAGTCAGGACTTTGATTTATAGATATAGATTTCTGCGTCATATTAAAATAGCTGATTCTTAAAATTTGTAATTTTTTCACAAACTAGGACAAAAGTCAAAAACTAAATTGAGCTTAAGTAATAACAATAACCTTTTAACCAAAAACATGTCGTTTATTTCAGACATTCGTTGTTATTACAACCATCTTACTAGAAAAAACCAACCCAACCGAGCAGGATCCAATCGCCCCGGACTTTGATCCCTTCCCCCCGGACACTGAACCCTTCGCCTTGGACACTGAACCCTTCGCCTCGGACACTGAACCCTTCGCCTCGGACACTGAACCCTTCGCCTCGGACACTGAACCCTTCTTATTACGGGAAACAAAGACGATCGAGCAGGTTTTAATAGAAAAGTTTGATTTTAACATCATCGACGCCATTAATGTCACAGAAATCGACAAAATATACAATGGCTGTCCGGTGAATTTTGGCCCTTATGGAGTGCGGCAAGTCATAATTTCCATTCAAAATCCCCGGGGAACAGAAGGCGAGATAACGTTGTATGTCGGTCAAACGATTATAGCCAAAATTGATATTTCGTCGGCAATTCGCATAGGATCAGTCGATGAATCATTATACGTAGTTTCAGAGATGGTTGACGTTGCTTCTGGGTCTCAGACACTTTCCGTACCTGTACCCGAGTCATACGACTACGACTATAGAAGAAAACGGAGAGATTATGAAGTTAAATCAGTTTCATTTATAGCAAAGAAACTGAACAGCGATAATCCCTACATGATAACATCAGCCTCAAACGCTTTGGGACTAACAATAAAATCATGGGACCATAGCAGAGATAAAATTACTCCGATACTTTACACTAGCACTTGCGAAGACCGACAAACTTTCCATTTCGAACAAAACGAAATGGGCCAGTTCCGAATTTTAAAAATTTACAAAGGAATGACAGAAAATGACGTGAAATATTTGGAAGTTCAAGATGCCTCTAGAAAAATTGGCAACGAAGTTATTCTAGCCAAGTATCCAGGGTCCGAGGACAATGTATGGTCACTATTACCCGGAGAGATTGGCGATGTTAAAATTAAATCAGAACTAACCGGTACTTGTATCAGCGCTGTACACGGGTTAGGGTCGAACCTGGTTATGGTCGATTGTAAGAATGGCATGGCAAATGAATGGTATCTAAAATTTTGCGATGGTTAAAACGCTCAACGATTGATCATAAAATTCTACACGCCTGTACTAGTACAGGGTGTTGCTGTTAATTAGGATGTCAACTTGTGAGCCAAATGCTTCAATTGTTTCGTAATATTGTTTATCTTTTTGTAACTAATTGTTTTCCAATTCAAAGGAATAAAACTTCAATATCAGAGATCTGTTACCAAAATGCCGAAATCCAACAAACTGAAATTTTTTGAGCAAGCCACTCAAATTATGTCAAAAACTGCAATAATTGTCCAGTTTTTTGTCTCGATGCTCGGGTTTCACTTTTCAGTTTACTAGAATCCTTTTTGTAACTAATTGTTTTCCGATTCAAAGGAATAAAACTTCAAAATCAGAGATCTGTTACCAAAATGCCGAAATCCAACAAACTGAAATTTTTTGAGCAAGCCACTCAAATTATGTCAAAAACTAGAATGATTGTCCAGTTTTTTTGTCTCGATGCTCGGTTTTCACTTTTCAGTTTACTAGAATCCTTTTCGTTTGATCTTGGCCATTAAATTCAGGTTGAAAAGGAAAATCAAGTGATTTTTACAAATTCTTCCACTTATTATAAGATCTGCATAGTGAAACATCCGGGAAATACCTCCGAATGACTTTAAAATTAAAATTAGTTTGTGATTTCATAGAAATTTTAAAAATTGCACCTCCAACCAATCACCTAACGCCCTGCCTTCTTGTTAACAAAATTCATATGGCACGATCCATGTCGAATGAGATTTGAAAAAAATTGCGCGAGATGTAACAATCATGGCGCGGGATATAGCCTTGTAATTAATAATATAATCGACAAAAAAATTACTTGATTTTCCTTTTCACCCTCCCTTTAAGGTAATAAGTCCTCAATAAACTCAAAGTTCTGTAAATCAATACTCTTGATCTAAATAAATAAAAGTCTCGTCTGACTGATAACTATTGTCGGCCAGAAATGTAACCAAAACCTTCCTTACTGAATAAGGTCCATATCTTTCAACTGATTCATTAATTTTTAGCATACTGCTTTACTATATTCTAACGAGGGCTCTATTTGCTTTTTGGGTTAAACATGCGGACCTCTTTTAAAATGGTTTGCAGAAAAGTAACAAAAATAGCCTGACAGGGTAGAAATAAAATGTACTTAACGATTATTATAGATTCAGCATTTTGGCTATTTATTCAATGCAGTTACTATGGGATTTAAATCCTGAAAGACGAGCTATTACACTTTTAATCTTTGAATGATATTCTGTATTTAATTCTTACTTGGACGCTATTTTATTCCAATCGTATGAAGTCAGCTTATATGATCATACATTAATTCTAATCTTTAAAAGATAATAAACTATATTATAAACAATATTAATTCATTTTCTTTAACCAAAAAGTTAATTCGTCATTCATAGCCGAATCAACATGGCTTTCTTTGAAATCCTGGTAAGAACATTTGAAAATTATATTTTAGTTAAGTTCAAACTGTTATTGTAAAAATATGTTTCCATTGCTAATGGGGTATTTATTTTAGACTAGTGTTTAAGCCTGTCTCTGGCAGTCAGTCTGTCAGTCAGGACTTTGATTTATATAGATATAGATTTCTGCGTCACATAATAATAATAGCTTTCTATTAAAATAGCTGATTTTTAAAACTTTGCAAGTTTTTTACAAACTAGGACGAAAGTCAAAAACTAAATTAATCTTAAGTAATAACAATAACCTTTTAACCAAAAACACGTCGTTTATTTCAGACATTCGTTGTTATTACAACCATCCTACTAGAAAAAACCAACCCAACCGAGCCGAATCCAATCCCCCCGGACTTTGATCCCTTCCCCCCGGACTATGAACCCTTCTTATTATGGGAAACAAAGACGATTGAGCAGGTTTTAATAGAAAAGTTTGATATTGACATCATTGACGCCATTAATGTGACAGAAATCAACAGAATATACAGTGGCTGTTGGGTGAATTTTGGCCCTTATGGAGTTCGGCAAGTCTTCATTTCCATTCGAAATCCTGAGGGAAAAGGAGGCAAGATAACGTTGTATGTCGGTCAAAATATGAAAAAGATCGCCAGAATTGATATTTCGTCGGCAATTCGCATAGGATCAGACGATGAATCATTGTACGTAGTTTCAGAGATGGTTGACGTTCCCTCTGGGTCTCAGACACTTACCGCAACTGTATCGGAAACAACCTACCCCTCAAACAATATATTTTTGGTAGATGAGAAGCGAAGGAATTTCGATGTAGAATCAATTTCATTTATTGCAAAGAAACTATACAATGAGAATCCCTACATGATAATATCAGCCTCAAACGACCTGGGATTAACAATAAAATCATGGGATCATAGCAGAGATAAAATTACTCCGATACTTTACACTAGCACTTGCGAAGACCGACAAACTTTCATTTTCGAACAAAACGAAATGGGTCATTTCCGAATTATAAAAATTTACAAAGGAATGACAGGAAATGACGTGAAATATTTGGAAGTTCAAGATGCCTCTAGAAAAATTGGCAATGAAATTATTCTAGCCAAGTATCCAGGTTCCGAGGACAATGTATGGTCACTATTACCCGGAGAGATTGTTGGCGCTGTTAAAATTAAATCAGAACTAACCGGTACTTGTATCAGCGCTGTACACGGGTTTGGCTCGAATCTGGCAATGGTCGATTGTAAGAATGGCATGGCAAATGAATGGTATCTAAAATTTTGCGATGGTTAAAACGGTCAGCGATAAAATTGTACACGCCTGTACTAGTACAGGGTGTTGCTGTTAACTAGGCTGTCAACTTGCGAGCCAAATGCTTCAATTGTTTCATAATATTTTTTTTCTTTTTGTAACTAATTGTTTTCCAATTCAAAGGAATAAAACTTCAAAATCAGAGATCTGTTACCAAAATGCCAAAATCCAGCGAAAAGGGTTCAATCAAACTGAAATTTTAGAGCAAGCCACTCAAATCATGTCAAAAACTGCAATGATTGTCCCGTTTTCTGTCTCGATGCTCGGTTTTCACTTTTCAGTTCACTGGAATCCTTTTCGTTTGATCTTGGCCTTTAAATTCAGGGTGTAAAGGAAAATCATGTGATTTTTATCGACACTTCTAATAGATAAGACTTATCTGCATGGTGAAACATCCAAGAATACCTACAATTGATTTTAAAATTCACATTACTTTGCTATTTCGCAGAAAATTTTATAAATTGCACCTCTGACCAATCACCTAAGGCCCTGCCTTCTTGTTAACCAAATTCCCGTCGAATGAAATTTAGCACGAGATTTGATAAAAAATTCCGCGCGACGTGACAATCATAGCGCGATATATATAGTCTTATAAATAGTAAAGAAATCAACAAAATACACTTGTTTTTCCTTTTTACCCTCCCTTTAAGTAAAAAAGTCCTCTAGATAATCAAAGTTATGTTAATTAATCATCTTCAGGTAAATACATATATATAAAGTTCCCGACTGACTGATAATAAATTGTAATCGTATGAAGTCGGCTTTTTTTGATCATACATTATTCCAATCTTTGAAAGATAATAAACAATATTATAAGAAATAATAATTCATTTACTTTAACATAAAAAGTTAGTTCGTCATTCATCGTCGAATCATCATGACTTTCTTTGAAATCCTGGTAAGAATGCTTGAAAATTACTTTTTAATTAAGTTCAAAACTAAGTTCGTATTGTAGAAATATGTTGCCATTGTTAATGGGGCAGTTATAATGGGCTACTGTAATAGTGTTTATGCCTGTCTCTGGCATAAAGTTTCTTACTAAGGCTGGCTACTAATTTTAACCAGGTTGGGAGAGCTACTACTTATAAACTGAACCGACTGAAAAATCCAATTTATAGTTGCTAATCTATTTAACTAAGTTTTATTTTTGTTGAAGGTAATTTCTTTAAGTTGAAATTCTAAGTTTTGTTTGTGAAGAAAAGTACAAGTTTTCTTGGTTTAACTAATTTTTATTCTGAGAAGTTTGGTCCTCTCTCTAAAGGTTGCTACAAGATTGTGATTATTTTACATAGAAAAAAAGGGTTTCTCGGAGAGAATTTTTTGTTCCTTCCCCCATGTTTTAGAGGTTATTTTCATGCCCTTTCAAAGGCCATGCTATCTATAGCGGTCAGTGACGCTGTGGGTTTTCTGGGGCTTGGATGGAAGTTTTTGGGAAAGGAGTGTACTGGTTTTATTCAAAGGATGGGGCAGGGCCAGATTATTTGCTATTGAAAGGGGTTGTTTTCTGTGAGCCTTCACCTGCTAAATTTCTATGAAGCTAAATTTCTAATGTTGACCCGTGAAGGCCCGATTTTAACAATTTATTTGAATAGCGTTTTGAATTTTTCTCGTGTTTACTGCCACGGTTAGTTTTCTAATCTGACCCTTGACCTTATTGTTATTTTAAAGGTTGGGTTTTCTGCTCATTTTTGTACACTCCCCACCGAAAGACGTAGTCTTTCCAGATTTTAACATAGTTCTTAATTATTACACAATTCAAAATATTTTTACAACATTCTAGCTTACACATCACATACAATATCTAACATTTGAATGAATTAATTTGAATGATACTAATATTTACACAATTTTGAAAAATTAAAAAATACAAAATTACTAAATTTTACAAGTTTTGAGAATAAAAAAAAATACAAAATACACAAAAAAATATATACAAATTTATACATGCACTAAGTTACATCATTATGATCATTGACTTCTAGAGAGTAGAGCAATTGAACAGGCCTACGAATTTCATTGCCTTTACTTGTTTTTAACACACATGACCTTATCTTTCCGTCTCTACCTATTATGACCTCTTTAATTAGGCCCAAATTCCACATGTGTTTTTTGACCATATCCTCGTGGATGAGAACTACATCTCCCACTTTAATTGCTTTTCTATTCTTATCTAACAAGCTATGGTGAGCCGATCTTAATTCAAGTAAATACTCTACTCTCCACCTCTTCCAGAGTCTTTCGTTTAATGCTAACCTATATTTTTGCCTTTTAGTAAAGTCCTCTCTTGAGGCTGGTATTTTTTGTTCTTTAATTTTCAAAGGGGGTAGACACGTCACGCGTTTACCCAATAGTAGGTGTGATGGTGTCAGGGGACTGGGTTCCCCAACGTCATTAAAAACATAAGTTATAGGTCTTGCATTTATGACCGCTTCTGTTTCTATTAACATTGTTTCCATTTCAGTAAATGTTAACGCGGCTTTACCTAAAATTTTTCTTAATGTTGTTTTGGTTGACCTTACTAATCTTTCCCAGTAACCCCCATGCCATGCCGCTCTCTCCGTTATAAAACGCCATTCTACACCTTTTTTGCCAAAATAGTTCAAGACATCGGGGTCTCTAATAACTTTCCAAATTTCTTTTAAGTCTTTGTCCGCCTTTTTAAAGGTCTTCCCGTTGTCACTATAGACAATATGAGGAATGCCTCTTCTAGAGACCATTCTCGAGAAGGCCAATAAAAATTCGTGGGTGGACAGGGAAGCCACTAACTCCAAGTGCACTGCACGTGACACTGCGCACGTGAAAAGACAAATGTAGCTCTTTTCTGTTTTTCCGTCGATTTTTACAAATAAGGGCCCCGCGAAATCTACGCCAAGGGTTTGGAAACAAGGGGTTTCTTCTATTCTTTCTTTAGGCAGGTTAGCCATGGGAGCGTCTCCCGCTACTGCCAAGTGTCTCTTGCAAATCAAACACCCACCCACTATACTCTTTGCTAATTGTCTACCTTTTATGATCCAATATCTCTCGCGTGCTTGAGTTATAGTATCTTGTACACCAGAATGGCATACTTCTTCGTGACTTCTTTTCATTAGTAAATTTGATAATGTATTGGACTTTTCTAATATTATAGGATGTTTAATAGCGTAACTTACACTAGACTCTTCAAGCCTGCCACCTACTCGTAAAATCCCTTGGTCATCTAATATTGCTCTGAGTGTTGCTATTTTTGATGAGTTATTAATTTTATTCCCTGTTTTTAGAGCTTCTATTTCCTCACTAAAGTCAATTTTTTGAGTGGCCTTTATCCATTCCAATTCCGCTCTCGCGAGCTCGTTGGCTTGAATAGGTCCCTCATTAATCTGGATTTTCTTACATTTATTCACAAATCTAAATATGTAAGCCGTAATCCGCAAAGGCTTGTAGATAGAACTGTAGTTTTTAAGGTCTATCAAGTTGGTTATGCTATGACTGTCTTCGCATCTAATTACTAACACGGTTTTTCTTTTTTCGCATTCTATTTCGTCTAAATCTGTATTTAATTCTAATGGAGATTTAACTAAGGGCCAATTTGATTTTTCCTCCTTGAGCCAGGTGGGACCTTCCCACCAGGTTTTGCCATTCACTAGTTCGTTTATCTTAGACCCCCTGGTGGGTAAGTCCGCTGGGTTTTGTTCGCCTGGACAATGGTTCCAACATTTTGGGTCAGATAATTTCTGTATTTCTTTCACCCTATTGGAAACGAAGGGTTTCCAAATGTCTTTGTCACTTCTAACCCAATTTAGAGCTATCATTGAATCCGTCCACATGAATATGTCTAACTCACCTTGATTGAAGGCTTCTTTAGTGAAGTCGACTAACCTCGCGCCTATTGCGCAACCCATTAATTCTAGCCTGGGTAAACTAATCTCCTTCAGCGGGGCCACCCTTGCCTTAGAGTTTACCAGCGATACCCTAACTTCTGTGGTATTTATTACGTAACGCAAGTATATCACTGCACTATAAGCCTTTAAACTTGCATCGCAAAAACAATGCAGTGACATATTTGAAATATTCTTTCTGGGTCCCTTAAAATAGCACCGGTCTATCGAAATTTTTCTAACATCGGGCATTTCCCCATACCAGTTTCTAAATATTTTTCCATCTTCACCTTCTATTGTTTGATCCCAGGCTACATTTTTTACCCATAACTGTTGAAGCAAGATTTTGGCTCTAATGCTAAACGGTGACAAAATCCCCATGGGATCAAATATTTGAGCGACCATGCTAAGGACGTTTCTTTTGGTTTCCTTTACGTTTTTTAGAGTTTCTAATAGGTTTGTTAAATCAAATGAGAATGTGTCAGTTTTGGGATCCCATACTAAGCCTAAAACCTTTTGTTTTTCTGATTCAGCTTGACCTTCGAATAATAATTTATAATTGTCCCCCGACATATTTTCGCTTTTCCATAGGTCTCTAAGTTCATTTGAGTTAGACTGCCATTTCCTAAGTTTCATGTTAGCATCTCTAACTATTTCCGCTATTTGTTTAGAAAGCTGGAACGCCCCTTTTACGCTATCTTCGCCGCTGGTTAAGTCATCGACATAAAGGTCATTGTCTAAAACTTCTACCGCTTGGGGTTTTTCATCTTTATATTTTTCTATGTGGATTTTAATCGTTCCTGCTAACAAGAAGGGGCTAGATGTTACACCGAATGGCACCCTAGTCATCCTAAGCGTTTCAAATTTGTTTTCGTTTATTTTGCCGTCCTTTTCGCTAACCCATAAAAACCTAACAGAGTCCCGCTGATCTTCCGCTATTGCCACCTGTAAAAAAGCCTTCTCAATGTCGGCTGTTATTGCTATAGGGTGTTTTCTAAATCTGAGTAGCAATAACAAAAGATCAGGGTTTAAATTAGCTCCGCTACTGAGACAATCATTTAATGATGGTTCACCTTTTTCGTGGGAAGACGCGTCATAAACGACGCGTAATTTGGTCGTAAGACGATCTTTTTTCAAAACTGGTTGATGGGGCATATAGTATGTCCCTATTTTATTTTGCGTTAATTCTGGATGGGGCACCCTCTCTACTACTCCTTGCTCTAATTGTTCCTCGATCACTTTTTTGTAATCCGAGTACAATTCTGGTTCTAATTTAAACTTCTTAATTAAAGGTTTCATTCTTTGAGTAGCTACTGCTAAGTTGTTGGGTAGTACCTCCTTTTCTACACGCCAAGGAAATTTGACGCTATATCTGCCCTCTTTAATTTCTGCTGTTTCTCTAAAATGTTTCATAACATCTGATTCTAAGGGTTCTTGTTGGGGATTCCCGTCAATACCCAGGGCTTCTAATTCCCAAAGCGATTTCATCATTTCCGATGGGCGAGGTCTTCCTACGTTAACGAATCCTACCCTTACAACATTGTTGTTTAGCTCAACTTGAGGTTTGTTTGTTGGACCTTGTATGACCCATCCTAAATTTGTTTCTAAACAAACCAAATTTTTTGTGAATCTTTCCACGTTACCAGTGACGAACTCCCAGTAGAAGTCCCCACCTACCAATATTTCAATGTTTGTCTCGCCTAATTTCGCTTGACTCGGGGGATCGCATAATTTTAACCCCTTTTTATTCATTAAATTTTCCACTTGTTCAAATTCGGTGGTAGCTATGGCTTCACACAAGTATGGTAAAACCACGGCAGTAATTTCTAATTTTTTATACGGATCTACCGCGCTTTGTACGTTTAATTTCACAACTTTTCTCTTCTCTACGCTAGGGGTTTTATTGGCAAAGTTGTAAACTGTAACTGTTTGTTCCCCTACTATTGGCAAATCTAATTGTTGCGCAACCTCCTCTCTAATAAAGGTGGCCTGCGCGCCTCCATCTAATAATATTCTAACCCCTAATTCTTTTCCTATTTTTTCGGGGTGTTGGGCCGTGGCTTTAGCCGTTTGGAGTAAAACTGAACCCATATCTAAATGAGGGGACGTAACTGTTAAGGTTGTGACCCCCCTTTCATCCTTTCCCTTTTCTTTGTGGGATTCTCTAGGTTTTTCCTCTAATTTTTGATTGCAATTATTTTTATAGCAAACTGCTGCATTATGCCTTCCATCACAAATTTTACACGTTCTATATCGCGAGTGGCATTCCTTAGAGGAATGTCCCCTTTTAATGCAAATATAGCACCTTTCTTGATCTTGGATCAATTTTCTTTTTTCTTCTAAGCTAAACTTGTAACAATTTGAGCTCGAGTGGTTGTCCACTTCGCAAAAGATACAATAGTATGAACCCCTAGTTTGACCCTGATTTTGTTTATAATTAACGGTTGTTTGGAGCGCAGTGGCTGTGGCTAAATTTTGACTATCGTTAGACGGTTTGAACTGTTTTGGTTTTGATTTTTCTTTGGCATTCATACCGAGGATGGCGGATGTTTCCCTTCCCTCTACTTGATCTTTTAAAAATTCCATTAATTTTTCTATATTCCAGTCCCCGTCATTTTTTCGGGCTAAACTGTAGGACAGTCTAATTTCATTGGGTAAACATTTAATGATAGCTGGACATACTGAATATCCACTAAGTGACGTATCTTGCCCCAAAGATCTTAGGCTTCTTAAATTGACTTCACACGTGTCATATAATTGGCGTAAGGCCTTAATGTTATTGGCGTCATGCACTGGCTCTAAATTTAATAACACTTGCATATGAGTGTGTTTAACCATATCTAACTTATCATATCTATTTTTCAATATTTTTACCGCTTCGTCATAACTCGCGTCTGACGCGTGTAGGCCTCTTAATGATTCTTTAGCCTCTCCCGACAAGTGTGATTCTAATTGACTAAGTTTTTCAACGGGAGATAAATTTTCATTGCTTACGGCTAGTTCAAATCGGCTCCAGAATCCTTGCCACTGCATGAAGTCGCCGGAGAATTTGCTGATCTCCAACGCTGGTAGTTTTGAGGCCGTCCTAAAGTTGGTGGTTGGTGGAGGGTTCGCTATGATGTTTGCTGGATAATTTGTGTTAGCAGCCGCTGACGATTGTAATCCGATGATCGGTCCGTTGTTTCCGGTAGCTGCGTTGTTCTGTTGCCCAACTCCATTTGGTGTTACTGTTGGGTTTGATGGGGTATAGATGGTCGAGGTGTTTGATCCACTGACCGAGTTGGCTCTTGAAGATTCCGTTTGAATTTGTTGAATTTTTCTATTCACCTTTGATTTTAGTAGGGTGATTTCGTCTTGTATATTTTCTACTTTTTCTAATTCGGCGTCGATGGTGGTTTGGTCCCTTCCTGGGATTAAGTCTATTATTTTGCTATTTAAATCTTGTAGCGTTTCTTCTTTTTGTTTAAAAAGAGCGAGTTGATCTTCCAGATCTTCTAAAGCCGTATTATTATCGGCTAATAGCGCTTTTAATGAGTTTTGTATTCGCGTTACCGCACTTCTAGCTTTTGTTCTAATTGTTTTTAATTTTACTAAATCTAATTGCGCCGTTGTTAAGGCACCCGCCGATCCACTTTGTTTTTGAAGTTCATCCATAGTTGAGTTTTTGAGTTTTTTAAAGTTTTACGTACCGACAGTTCTTGCGCGCGGTTTTTCTAAATATCCAAGGTTTTTCCCGGGTTTCGGCACCATAAAGTTTCTTACTAAGGCTGGCTACTAATTTTAACCAGGTTGGGAGAGCTACTACTTATAAACTGAACCGACTGAAAAATCCAATTTATAGTTGCTAATCTATTTAACTAAGTTTTATTTTTGTTGAAGGTAATTTCTTTAAGTTGAAATTCTAAGTTTTGTTTGTGAAGAAAATACAAGTTTTCTTGGTTTAACTAATTTTTATTTTGAGAAGTTTGGTCCTCTCTCTAAAGGTTGCTACAAGATTGTGCTTATTTTACATAGAAAAAAAGGGTTTCTCGGAGAGAATTTTTAGTTCCTTCCCCCATGTTTTAGAGGTTATTTTCATGCCCTTTCAAAGGCCATGCTATCTATAGCGGTCAGTGACGCTGTGGGTTTTCTGGGGCTTGGATGGAAGTTTTTGGGAAAGGAGTGTACTGGTTTTATTCAAAGGATGGGGCAGGGCCAGATTATTTGCTATTGAAAGGGGTTGTTTTCTGTGAGCCTTCACCTGCTAAATTTCTATGAAGCTAAATTTCTAATGTTGACCCGTGAAGGCCCGATTTTAACAATTTATTTGAATAGCGTTTTGAATTTTTCTCGTGTTTACTGCCACGGTTAGTTTTCTAATCTGACCCTTGACCTTATTGTTATTTTAAAGGTTGGGTTTTCTGCTCATTTTTGTACACTGGCAGGCAAGGAAGGTAGTGTTCGACTACAGTATTTGAAGAGATCCTAAGTCAAGACGGCAGTAAACGATTGGGGCTCTTAAAGTAGTATCAAGAAGGGATATCTAGTTTACTAGGGAGAAGGTGTATGATGCCTAAGTATTCGCGCGCCATAGTCCCAGTATCACTTTCAAAATATAAGGGGGGACGTAAAAGGAGGCCGGGCTATTTCGCCTCTTCTCAGTCGGAAAATTCGTCATTTTCGTCATTCGCGTCGCGCTGACGTGAGTTCTCAAGAACCAATGAGATGCTGGTTGTAATTTAGAGGCGGGGATTAACTCCGGACCTACGTTTGGACTGGAGATAAAGCTTGAAATGTGGCGAATTTATACCTTCTCCCTAGTAAACTAGATATAACTTCTTGGTTGTATCTATTGTCTCATAATACTTTTTATACAGTATTTATTTATACAGGCCAGAGTCAGTGAGTTAAATAGAAAAATATAAAGGAAAAATATTTAGAAAAAAAATAATTGATCTCCTATTACAAAATAATTAGCATTCAATTAGTCTTAAAAACGATGGTTTACTGTGCCGCCATTGGTTTAGTGGCGTGTGCTAACTCGAACCACTTACCCCTACGGGATTGGTTGAATTCTCACAGGCTAAGAAGTTTGATTTAACAGACGCCACTAAACCAATGACAGCGCGGTAGTCCATGCACGTTTTTAAGACTAATTAAATGCTAATGAATTTGTAAAGAAAGATCATTTATTTTTTTAATATTTTTTTTATATATTTAGGAAAAGGCCGTTCACTTAACCTATAATGTTATGAAACCAGAAATTTTTGTTGAAGCAACAACAATAACCTTTTTACCAAAAGCATGTCGTTTATTTCAGACAATCGCTGTTCTTACAACCATCTTACTCGTGAAAGCAAACGCAACCGAGCAGGATCCAATAGAGAACTTTGATATAGACACCACTGACGCCATTAATGTGACAGAAATCGACAAAATAAGCAGCGGCTGTCGGATAAATTTTGGCCCTTATGGAGCGCGGCAAGTCTTCATTTCCATTCGAAATCCCCTGGGAAAAGGAGGCGAGATAACGTTGTATGTCGGTCAAGATATTAAAACGAAAATAGCCAAAATTGATATTTCGTCGGCAATTCGCATAAAATCAGACGATGAATCATTGTACGTAGTTTCAGAGATGGTTGACGTTCCTTCTGGGTCCCAGACACTTACCGTAACTGTACCCGAGTCTTACTACGACTATAGAAGAAAACGGAGAGATTGTGAAGTGAAATCAATTTCATTTATGGCAAAGAAACTAAACAGCGAGAATCCCTACATGATAATATCAGCCTCAAACGACTTGGGACTAACAATAAAATCATGGGACCATAGCAGAGATAAAATAACTCCTATACTTTACACTAGCACTTGCGAAGACCGACAAACTTTCCATTTCGAACAAAACGAAATGGGCCAGTTCCGAATTATAAAAATTTACAAAGGAATGACAGAAAATGACGTGAAATATTTGGAAGTTCAAGATGCCTCTAGAAAAATTGGCAACGAAGTTATTCTAGCCAAGTATCCAGGGTCCGAGGACAATGTATGGTCACTATTACCCGGAGAGATTGGCGATGTTAAAATTAAATCGGAACTGACCGGTACTTGTATCAGCGCTGTACACGGGTTAGGGTCGAACCTGGTTATGGTCGATTGTAAGAATGGCATGGCAAATGAATGGTATCTAAAATTTTGCGATGATTAAAACGGTCAGCGACAAACATAAATTTGTACCGATATAAATCTATAGAAATGTTCTTATGTTGCTGATAAGTCTAGCATAAAATAAATGGTACGTTCCAAGGGTCAAACTGAGTCTAAAGTGTCAAAGAACATGAGGTCTTCAATGTTTAGTTACGGAGGTATGAGCTCCCAAACACTGACACCCCCCCCCAAAAAAAATAAATGGTAAAAACACATGTAACATTTCAGCCAATTCAATAGTTTTCTATCTAAGAAAATTATTGAGCCTTTCAGGGATAGATTTAATCTTATAAGTAGGAATGGAGAACAGAGTAATCTGGGCGCGCGTCTAAGTCCCGGACCCCCTACCACGGGACGGAGGGGGTATGAAAGAAGAAGCGGGTCATAGCGACAGAGATAAAAAGGAATTAAGTATTTTTCGCCGTCCCCGTCAGCAACGTCATCAAAACGTACATTAAGTGAGCCAATAAGATAATTTAAACTTTTCGTTACGTGTTGGAGGGAGGGATTCTATACTGGGCTATGAGTCGGACTGAAGTAAATATTATTCGTTCTCCATTCCTACTTCTAAAATTAAATCTATCCCTGACCTTTATCTAGCAGAAGTGTACTATTAAATGGATAAAACTGTGCTTACGATGGTATATAGTAAAGCTAATTTCTCCGTATGTGTAGATATTACCTTGTTTTAGGGGTCAATGTTTAAAAGCCCTTATCTACGTGAGTAAATGTTCTAGACCCCATATTCTTTACCACTTTCCACTCTGTTGGAACTTAAGAACACATATTTTAATTTATGGCCGACTTATCTGAAACACCCTGTTTAGATTTCTGTTCTATTGTTAATGTTCTAAAAATTATATTAAACTAATAAAATACAGCATGCATACCTAATGAATTTACATCTTTGATAAGTGTTAGACCTCCATAATGGTACTTTTACATGTATGCCTTGCATTGCCGAGGAGTCCAGTTCCTACACTATTCTTAATTATACTACCTTTTAAATTTCATGACGACCTATTATTAGAGATGGCCGATACCAGGCTTAACCCGATACCGATCGATACCGGTACAAACATGAATCGATACCGATATTTACTCACTATGATCCAAAACCCGATACTTCAACCAATACCGATATGGTATCGGTTTATCCCTAGAGTAGTAGGCGCGTACTAAGAAAGAATTTTGCTTATTAGTTGTTAGATAAACTGAATTCAGGTACTTTTTATATAAATGAGAACTCGTCACGATTGAAATTCATAGAAATGAGATAATATCACCATCATTACGTTACTAAAAGACCTAAAAATGCCATGTAGCGCCATATAACGCATTTTAAACGAGTATCGGTTTAGTATCGGTATCGAACCAACCGATCCGATACTATCGGGAAACCTCGAGTATCGGTGCCGATACCGATATGGTATCGGTACCGGTTCATCCCTACCTATTATCAATCCAGGCTTAAATAATCTTCATTTTATGCTTTATAATTTATCAAAATGGTAAGTGAATCGCTGGCGCTGGGTATGAATGTATATGGGATACGCCTAGATATGTGAGTTGGTAATTTACCGTTCGTAACTTTTCGGTAATTTACGAGATATCACCCTAAATTACCGATTTTTATCATACCGTAAATTACAGTTGTAAATTAACAAACAATTTCCAAATTTTGTCGCTCAGAATCAAAACGTTTTTGAGTAAATAAGTCCACTAAACTGAAAGAGAATTGAAAAAAATTGCTTAATTTACTTCGGAGTCTAGTTTTTCCTGAATTTTCCATTAATCCGTGCTGTTTAAAGTGCACCTAAATTAGGTATAAAGTGCTCGCAATTCAACGTGGTTTAATAGATTAAATTTACACGCGAAAAAATAAATTGCTATAAATTACTGACAGAACGGTAATTTAAATTTGTCCAAAATTTGAATCAGCAATTTACCGATGCCATATCCCATCTGATTGATTTTAAGTTACCCAACATGACCGTCGCATCATTTTGTCTTATTTTAAATACAAAATACCTCCTACCTCATTAAATTAGATTTTAAAGTGCCTTTTAAATTAGATTTGCCCTTTAAAATTGTTATTTGGCTATGCTCTATACGTTAAGACCTAATTGAGGAGGCTAAAAGTCTCTTTATTCTTAAGTTCTGTAACAAATCCTCGGTAAATCTCCTTATAGACGAATTTATTTTCAAAAATCCAATCTTTCTAAATCCTTTATCTCGTAAAAGCTATCGCACCTACTATGCATTTAATCCTTTTAAGACATCTATGGAGATTGCTACCTAAATAATGGATTTACCTTCAACGACACTGCAAACCTAATAGCAAAAGCAGATTGTACGAAGTATAATCTTTATTCATGAAGGTAACAGCTGGCACAGGGCAGCGTTTTGAATGTGCAGAAGCAAAATTAATATATTACATGTTCTGCTATTGCCGAAGAGAAAGAAAAATCACCAGTGCTACAAGGGTTAACTTAGAGGTCACAACGCAATTTCCCCTAACCCAGAGGATTAGGCCCTAGTACTTCACTTTATGAACTTACGCAAGTATTATAATTGCTTTTCTTTCTTTCGTTTAAGCTTATAATGCCACTCATGGTTTAATCAGGAAGCCATATATTAAAGCAGAAGGAAGGAATAAATTCTCTACGTCTGTCATGAGAGGGGAGAATATAAAAGAGGGCGGTACCTATTTCCCTATTGCATAATTATCGTCAGTCGTGCAGTCCACACCAGGGTTTAAGAGAAGCAATCAGATGCTGGTTTATCTTAAACGGATTTGTAATGCTTCATGATGGTGCGTCTCAAGAACTATATTTTGAAGTAGTAGTGTTACTTTATCCAGTAGTGATTAGGCAATGTCATGTGACTTTAAGCGTAGAACGACTCGGCGGATAGTAACAACGACAATACCGATGAAGCTTCCCAAGAAATTGATAACACTACGAAATTCACGCATGCCCAGTAGACTGAGAAGATAAGCTTTACATAGGTCCCGCCCATACGTAACACATTGTACATCCCTTTAAAGTGGCTGCCGAAATTTGGGTCCGACAACTGGATTAGAGATAAAAGGACACGAGTGTGGCGCACTTCTGTAAGTAAAGCTTCTGGGCGTTAAAGTTTGAGGGAATACGACACCTGGCTGCGCTCCTACACTAAAGGCGCCGCCTGTCCGTTTAAGCCGGGGGGTGACCTAACCCCAACACCCAAGATAACCTCATTTCCATCCCCGACTAGTCATATTCAATTGCACCATGAATAATCACATCCTGACCAAGGTTTACCAACCCCCTACAACTTAAAACCATTAAAAAAAAGTCGAGATAAACTAAAAAAACATAAGAATATATTCCTTACTTCTGTTTTAAAGATATGGTTCCCTGGTTTAATAGTAGAAGTTAAAAAAAAAAATAGCCGCTATGGCACTGGTCCAAAAGAGCTTCTCAAGAGATAAAATTAATGACATCAAAGATAGAAGAGCGGCCAAGCTCTATCCCAGTTTGAAGAGATTTTAAAAATCCATATGAAAATAGTTTTGACTTGGCAAAAAGAAACCTCACAGTGCAAGAAAAATAGAAAGAACAACAATGGGAAGGTTTCAAAGTGTTTCCTTTTTCTAAAAGCACTGAGAGATGGAAAATTTCTTTCTAAATAAAATGTAACTTTATATAGGCCTAACGGTACACTAGGGAATATTTATGGCAAACATTAAAAGCGTCGTAAAGTGGGACATCACCTATTTTATCCTTTGCTTAACCAGGCATGAATGAACAAAAGATTACACACGTAAGGCTTAGCTTTCAGGTCACAGACTTACAGTCACTGCTTTACTAACTCACGAAGCCCCGCGCCCTATTAGATTAAGGCACACACAGCTTAAGTTGACTAGCTTCTGCCTTTATTTGTAACGGTCAGACAGAGATTAGCAAGCAAAATTTGATAATAACTAAAATAAAGGTAACTTTTTAATATTGAAAAACTTTCCCATGCCGCACAGTAAAGTAACTATAATAAACTGCGCCATAGGATTATTTACATGCATAAACTATAACATGTAGTTTAAATATGACGTCATAAAATAAAATGCTTAGAAACCAGTTTAAAATAGACCATAATTATAGAGATTTAAGGTTATTTCCGTCACGCCAAGAGGCAACGCGAGACGGAGCCCGTGTTCACTACACGCAGGAGGCTAGCTGACCTGCACTGCCTCTAGCGGTGCTTCTTAGCACGAGAGAAATAACCCAAGGCGGTGGCTCAGTGGCGCCCGTGTGGTGTTTGCATCTTTTCTGGAGTTATTGGAATTGTCTACTATAATTTGTTTCTCAGTGAAACGGTAAAAAAATCCCCGTTATGAGAAATATTTACCGTCTTAAATGGTTTAAGGAATTTAATTTATGAAGGCCTTCTAACTGGTTCTATGAGAGCATATGATGACAAATGGTGTTTCGCTGTACCTTTTACTACCTTTTTAATTTAAAATCAAGCAGTTCGTGGGTTGATATTTTCTTTAACGTTCTGTTTCGCAGTCATATTTTATTTCAGGCTTATATTCTTACCATAACAAGGCTAATATATCATACGATGTCCTCAAACTCTGTCAAAAGCCTAACTTTCTAAGCATGTTTCCCAGTCCTTCCTCTAAAACTGCATACCGTCCTTATTAAGATCTCCAACACCATTTTTTTTAGAAATATGGAAATTCCAAAGATATCACACTCAATAAATTCCATCTTTGAAGAAAAATTCCAAGCATTTTGGGAATAACAGCGGCCCTGAGGGTTTAAGACGCTTCCGGCGGTTTAATGAAATACGTCATAATTCATCATTCGCTAGCACCAACAGGAATTGAATTCTCGGAATAATTGTCATTGAAGACCAGTACCAAAAGATGACCCCAACTATTTATATATCTTCAGGGTGACCACAACAAAGCCTTGAAAAAAACATAGGAAAATAGGAAATTTTCAATTGATTTATAGGAAAATATAGGAGATGTTTCATTAAAAAAATAGGAAAATATAGGATATTTGCCATTGAAAAAATAGGAAAATATAGGTTTCAAGTGATTTGGAATTAATAAGACATGATTTTCAAAACAAACTGAAACAGTAATAAACAATTCAATTTAAAAAGATTAAATAAAATTCGTTAGCCAGATACCTAATCGAAATGGCACCCGGGGGCCGAGATAATGTGCGCCCGCTTAAGTCAGAAAAAAAAAAAGGAACAGCAAATGTTGCTAAGGCTTGCTTAATTACTCTGTCCCTGTTTGTCGTAGCCCTTATTTTTTAGTATGGTTGGATGGGGGACAAATTGGACTATAATATACTCAAAAGACATCCCCGTATCTCTAGTAGAACTAGAGTTATGAGCCTCCAAAGTTGGGTGTAATGCTATTCCTATGGAGTGTATGTTTTTGAACATTTTTCTCAATTACTCGGCAAATTTTTACTCGATCCCCAAGTTTTTAGTTTGGTTGGATGGGGAACTCAATGCGCCCCAACAACCCTTGTGCTCGGCCTCCCCTTTAATCCGGCCCTGACTAAACTAAAACCACCATCTGAAGCAGACGACAAGTTTTTTTAACTCTACTTTTTCCCGTTTCCCCATACATTTTTCTTGGAGTAATTTTATCGTAGTGAGAATTATGGTTCCTGAAAAGTGCCTTACATTGCAGCTAAGTCTCCTAAATTATAGCTCCATGGTGGCAGGCTGTCAGCATGGATTACTAATACAAGCTAAACGTTAGCTTGTATTATTAATCCTTGGTGGCAGAAATGTAAAACTGTATTCATGTCTGTCACACTTCAAATTTTTGAGTGAAATCTACTACTAAAACCAACAGTGAGCGCGCAAAATATGAAAAATTTTCGAAAAATAGGAAAATATAGGAAAATTGTCTAAATTATAGGAACTTATAGGAAGGTATCGAAAAAATAGGAAAAATTATAAAATATAGGAATTGTGGTCACCCTGTATCTTTTGCCCAGTGACATTGAATGAGAGTGCAGTAGCCTTGAGTTTTCACTAAAAAACCCACACACTGTCAGCGTGAAATGGCCTTATCAAATTCAAAGCCGTTTTATTTTCGAATGCATGCCATCATAAGTTCATAAGATATGTTCCATAAGTTTGTCACTGGTTACTGAGTGCTTGTCGTGAACCGTCATAGATTCTCGTAAAGCGAAGACGCCTGGTGAGACGCTGTCAAGGCATAGTACATACTAAATAGGAAGATGGACTGCAATATTAACCGAGTGTAGTCAATTCTCGCTTGTCGTTCTCGAACCTGCTCGAGCTGTAAGTCTCTAGCATTACGCAGTATAGGAAGTGTTATACTTATGAGAAATTTCCTGTAAGCTTATGATGTCATAAATATGACAATATACTTAAAAAACTTCAACTGTGAGTAAAAATAAGTTAACTCAAAAGCTATCAAAACTTTTGTTCATCAAGTCCAGTCCCATTGGCTGTGACAGGCAAGCTAGAAGTCAGGCAACACAAATGCAGAGAATAATTTACCGAAGTTAACATTTTCATGAATTTAAGATAAAATCAGTCTTTACTGATTTTGAAATAAAATGAAAGCAGGAATGTATGGAGGGGCTGGAATGGCTAAGGGGGCTCTCGTTGCACCCTTGATGGTGGAAACATAAGGCGAGTCCTTTTTTATTTTGAGAAGTGTAGCTCCTCCCCCTACGTCTGTTTAGCTGTCTACCGAAGGCGAAAAATGTCATGACTCGTTAAAAAGGGCATGGCAGAAGTGACCTTTTAGATTTTTTAAAGTTAAATGCGCTGATTCGCCGCCGTTCGCGTTCATATTCGATTCTCTCAGCCTAGGCAGAGGACCTAGGGTAGAGGGTGGAGAATTATGGCAAAGAAGTTTTTTTTGGCAGCCAATGAATGAATGAAAATAATTTAAGTGGTAAAAACGATTTTTACGTCAGGCTATGACGTCACTTGCGTAAATTAAGCCACGCAAGTTGTTTCCAAGATCATTTCACGCCGAATAGGATTTGACCTTAGCCATTCCAACTCCTCCATACATTTCTGATGAAAGCTAAAGAAATCCCGTTAAGTAGAACCAGAAGTGAGATGAGACTAGAAGTGAAGGGCTCTAGCATTGGTAATAGATCCTGGCACTAGTGAACAAATTTGAGGATTTTATGCCGCTTCCCACGCGCCTACGCTAGAGAGAAAAAAGTTGGTCGAGTTCCAAAAAATTTCCTATCCCCTTCCCCTCATCCTAAAGCCGCGGAACACGACGCGGCTCCTTGAATCTAGTTCGGCCGTCTACCACCGCGAGCGTCTCACGTTTTGGAGGGGAAATTCTGAAACCGCAACCAGAGGGCCAACCGTTGGTGTGTTATCAAGAATATTCACTAATGCCAAGTGAAGAATTTGGCTAGCTCAGTACTTCAAGTCTCATCTCACTTCTGGTAGAACCATAAACTTTGACCCCACCAAGCACAATATTGATCCCATATCATCATTGATAATTTCATATTGAACTAAACAGGCGAAAATTCCCAGTATCTATTTTTGTTCCATGGTAAAAATAGGGTATTACCAAATATTCTCCCGTTACAAAGCATATATATATAAACCATTTTGATGGGAAAGTAATGGATGTACTCCCACTGGCGCTATAGGGCATAAATGGTCTTAAGCACGGGATACTACTGCAAAGGTTCGTATCTTTCAAAACTGATACCGCCTCCCTATCTATACTGTCGATGTAGTCTATAGGTCCTGCTAGGTTGAAGAAACGATTGATCTGCTACAATTAATTTTGACCATTTTTAGGCTTTATCTACGAAGTATGTCCACACTAAACGTGTGGCCAGAAATGAGATGAGACTAGAAGTGAAGGGCTCTAGCATTGATAGTAGATCCTGGCACTAGTGAACAAATTTGAGGATTTTATGCCGCTTCCCACGCGCCTACACTACTGAGAAAAAACTTGGTCGAGTCCCAAAAATATTTCCTACCCCCTTCCCCTCAACCTAAAGCCGCGCAACACGGACGCGGGTGCTTGAATCTAGTTCGGTCGTCTACCACGGCGAGCGTCTCACGTTTTGGAGGGGAAATTCTGAAACCGCCACCAGAGGGTCAACCGTTGGTGTGTTATCAAGAATATTCACTTTCGCCAAGTGAAGAATTTGGTTAGCTCAGTACTTCTGGTCTCATCTCACTTCTGATGTGGCTTATTTACAGGTGGGTCACTTAACAATGCATACAGGGTGTGACAAAGGATGGTAAGACCGAAGTACAGTGGGTTCTATAGGTGATTTTGAGTGGAATATGATCCATGGCATTTTGCCGTCCTGGCCACCGCTTACGAGTTACGATTGCAGTGTTTTACGGATGACTCCTTAAACTTAATTAAGAAACTGAAAGTCAATGCTAATTTAATTAACTGATCATCGGTAAAACACTCGAATTATAACTTGAAAACTGTGTCCCTTAGGACAAAATCTCATAAAACATTTTCAAATCAAAACTGCCCATAGAACCCACCATTCTTCGGTCCGAGCACCCTGACCTCAACAATATCTTTTTCAGTGACCAACATAATTTTCTTTAAGGAAAGTAATGCCTCTTCAAAAATATATTCAAAAATAACATACTTGTCTTAAAAAGTAATGCATTTTTTGGGACAGGAGCTCGTATGAGTTGCAGCTGACCAAACGCCTGGGTTGTATATCACGATACCATAAGTTTATAAGATATGTTCCATAAGTATGACGACACTTCATATACTTCTTAATGCTAGAGACTTACAGCTCGAGCTAGTTCGAGAACAACGCGAGAATTGACTACATGCAGTGTTTCAGTCCATCTTCCTATTTAGTCTGCATTATAAGCCTTTGACAGCGCCTCATCAGGCGTCACTTTACGAGAATCTATGACCTACGTCACTTCATGACAAGCTCCAGTTTGTCTTGCAGTCCATCTTCCTATTTAGTCTGACCTAAGCCTTTGACATCGCCAAAACCAGGCGTGGCTTTACGAGAATCTATGACCTACCTCACTCACTTCATGACAAGCTTCAGTTTGTAACCAGTGACAAACTTATAGGAACATATTTTATGAACTTATGATGATACTGATGGATGGTGACTGGCAATCCATAATTTCGCGCTTTTCTGAACCAGTACAAGGCTTAAAGTTTCGCGGATCGTTATTTTAGCCTAAAAATACATGTACAGTACAGTACAGTACATTCGAAACATAATGCGCATATCTGGAATTTCTGGTAAAAAGCGTAAAAGAGAATCTAGGATATTGAGGACATCCGAAATTGGTCGATGGAAGAAAAAGTCCCATGGGCGAAATGTTCCCCAAATGCTTTTACTTCTTCTATTTCTACCGAATGCTTTTAAGATCAAAAGGGTGAAACGTCAAGTCGAAGGAAGGGGAATGGTAAACGAGTTTTCGATGTTGAAAGGCAGAAATTTAACTTAATATTTGACATTTTAGAGCTCTGCAATTATTTCGTTTGCTCATCTTCCGAATTAGAGGAAGGCTTTTAAAAACGTTTTTCTTGGTGCCTTTAAATCGACCTAAAAAGTTTACCAGGGAAGTAATTACGTTGTATTTACCCCTAGGAAGTCTATTGGAAATTCCGTTTTTCAAAGGGACATATGTTAAAATCAGGCAAAGAAAACATGATAATATAACCATGATATTAGGGAAGAATTGTATAATGAATGGAAATCTTGGTTAGTACGAAGTTAAAGATAATATTTATCTAACGGGTCGTGTCGCTATTTTTAGAAAAAATATAGGTCTAGACAGGGATAGATTTAATTTTAGAAGTTGGAATGGAGAACGGTTAGTATTTACTTCAGTCCGACTCATAGCCCAGTATAGAGCCCCTCCCTCCAATACGTAACGAAAAGTTTAAATTATCTTATTGGCTGCTCACTTAAAACTACATTTTGATGACGTTGCTGACGGGGACGGCGAAAAATACCTAATTCCTTTTTACCTCTGTCGCAATGACCCGCCTCTTCGTTCATACCCCTCCGTCCCGTGGAAGGGGGTCCGGGACTTTGACACGCGCCCAGATTACTCTGTTCGCCATTCCTACTTATAAAATTAAATCTATCCCTGTTTGGGCCTAATATAGGCATGTTTGAATGTTGCTTAAAAATCAACTTCTTTTAACATTTCATGCTTCCTTTAAGAAAGATGTAAGATTGATCAATAATTTGCATATTCCTTGGTTTTATGTTACTTATCGCTCCGTGGTGCCTGTGCATTTGCACGACGCATTTTAGCCCTGATATTAAGCATAGCGTCAGTAATTAGGTTAATGGTAAAATTGGTTGTTTTCTTAGGAATAAGTAAGCCCCCATACCGATTCAGAAATCCCTTAAGTTATCCAACGTCTTCTGGGAAATTAAGAAATCTCAACGGTATATTCCTTAATGATCGAAAATTGGGGGATCGAAAAATGTCTTATTTGATCGAAATTAGTTTGATCGAAAATAATTCTGACGGGAGCGCATTTCGTCCCTATTGATCGAAAGTAATTCTGATCGAATAAAAATTATATATATCCCCCTAAAATAATAATATGATAGAAATAGTATACATTTAATCTAAAATGCAAGAGCCTTCATCGACCCGCTTGCGTAATGGATACGGTACTGGATTGCGGATCGGGAGGTTGCTGGTTCGAATCCTCGAAGGTATGTTAAAAATATCAAATATAATTCTTGTTGTTTCTAATCAAGTCATACACTTTCAGATTTGCTATATAGTGACGAAGAACGTTTATTAAATACAATGTGTTGTTTCTAATCAAGTCATACACTTTCAGGTTTGCTATATAGTGACGAAGAAAGTTTATCCGAGGGAAGTTTAAATCAAATGTATTTCCTCTTGATTTTGCCTATTACCAAATGAAAGGGTACCTTTTCCAAAATATTTTCATTGGGTCAGGTTAGGTTAGGTTAGGTTAGGTTAGGGTAGGTTAGGTTAGGCTAGGCTAGGCTAGGCTAGGCTATGCTAGGCTAGGCTAGATTAGGTTAGGTTAGGTTAGGTTAGGTTTTGTTAGGTTAGGTTAGGTTAGGTTAGGTTAGGTTAGGTGAGGTGAGGTGAGGTGAGGTGAGGTGAGGTGAAGTGAAGTGAGGTTAGGTTAGGTTAGGTTAGGTTTGGTTCAAATAATTCTTTGACACCTTTTCCAAAATATGCTCCTTTTAATTAGCTACCACCTTTTCCAAAACATTCTCCTATCAATTAGCTGCCACCTTTTCCAAAAGATTTTCCTATTAATTAGCTGCCACCTTTTCCAAAATATTCTATTAATTAGCTGCCACCTTTTCCAAAATATTCTCCTACTAATTAGCTGCCACATTTTCCAAAATGTTCTCCTTTTAATTAGCTACCACCTTTATCCAAAATATTCTCCTTTTAATTAGCTACCACCTTTTCCAAAATATTCTCCTTTTAATTAGCTACCACCTTTTCCAAAACATTCTCCTATTAATTAGCTGCCACCTTTTCCAAAATATTCTCCTATTAATTAGTACCAGAAAACGAATAAAATATTAAATAATATCCAAAATAAAATAAAATTAAATATTACATAACCTAAAGTAAACCTATTTTTGGTTTTAAAAACATGTTGAACGATAGACGAGGATCAAATGGGATTCAATCAAATGGAATTCGATCAAATGGGATTCGATCAAATGGGATTCGATCAAATGCGATTCGATCAAATGCGATTCGATCAAATGGGATTTCGATCATTTGGGAAAGTTTTCGATCACCCGTTTTTCGATCAAATCGACCCAAACGATCTCAACTACTACCTATACTTGTAAAGTATAATTTTGTTCCCATTTCTTTTTTTATCTGTTACTTACGTTCCTTATTCTTCTTAATATTCGTTGTATAGTCCTGGGATTGGATTTCAATTTTGGGATGGTTCTAGCACGCTTACACAAGGGTTTAGTAATGGAATTTGCAGAACTGTGTCAAAGGTTCAAGAGGTTAGGTTAGCTAGTGATACAAATACACTAAAACTGAGATCTGGGACAAAATGAACGTAATACACACTTAACTAAACTTTTGCAGTACGTAATTAAAGTATACACAAGAAAAGCGAAATAGTGTTACCGAAGAATACCCTACTTATTCTCAATAAAAAAAAGTAATCATTTGATCGTCCTCAATTTGGGGTCCCTGGTTCTAAATCCTGGCCTGAAAAAGAGTAGAGATAGAGGTTTGCTAACTTAAAAGAACTAGCTTCTGACTATTTAGACCATGAGTAGTTAAAAACAAGTAGGGAAACCAAAATAAACCTCTCCATGTCGAAACGCAATGAAGAGGTTTTTCTTAAATAATTAAATAAATATGCTTGGTATAAATAATTTTAATCGCCATTAATTTACCTTAATTCTATTTAAATCTTTATATGAAAATTTATTTCTAAAATCATTCTAAACATAGCTATTGTTGACGTTTGAATTTTAACGTACGCCTCTTTCAGAATTTTTGGAAATTTAGGGTAAGAAAACCCGCAATTGCGTGAACCTTCGGTGGAAGCATTGCCATTGTGAGGCTATGCCCTTCTCGTAACCCGAGCACATCGCTCCTTATATCTTAATCCTAACCATGATCATGGAGTAGAAGAGAAAATTGCTTTATGCGAATTGCGAACGCGACCCGGATATTGCATATAGATAGTTTTCACACATGGAGGATTCATACCATTTACACCAGGAACCCAGGCTATCTGGAGGACAAAAGCAGACGGGTTTTTGTCCGCCAGATAGCCCGGCCTCCTGGTGTAAATGGTATGAATCCTCCATGTGTGAAAACCGAGGGGTCGGTCATTCATGAAATCCCGTACGCTACCCGTGAAATCCAATTTAAGAAATCCGAAATCAATGCTGATTTCGAAATCAAATAAAAAATCCGAAATCAGCAACGAAATCACAAAATCA
Source organism: Phalangium opilio (assembly GCA_019434445.1). NCBI lineage: Eukaryota > Metazoa > Arthropoda > Arachnida > Opiliones > Phalangiidae > Phalangium > Phalangium opilio. The sequence continues at coordinate 78,592 of JAEQBA010004014.1, forward strand.
GTAAAGAAATCATAAAATCAGTAAAAAATCACAAAATCAACAAAGAAATCACGAAATCAACAAAGAAATCACGAAATTAACATAGAAATCACGAAATCAGGAGCAAAATCAGTAAAGAAATCGTGAAATCCATTACAAAATTCACGAAATCCAAAATCAAAAGAAATCACAAAATCCGACGAAATTACGGGAAAAAATCTCAAAATCCGGGGAAATCACGCGAAAAACCTCAAAATCCAACAAAATCAAGGAAAATATCGCAAAATCAGTCGAAATCACGGTAAAAATAGCAAAATCCGACGGAATCACATGAAAAATCTCAAAATTCGATGAAATCCATTAGATTTTATCGAATTCTGAAATCAAACAAATTCCGACGAAATCAAACGAAATCCGATGAAATCAAATGAAATCCGATGAAATCCGACGAAATCAAACGAAATCAAATTGGATTTCGAAATCCCGTACACTTTTTCCTAAACGTCCGACCCCTCGGTGAAAACTATCTATACGTTTGCTCCACTTTACCAACTGCGAACGGGGTGACAGACTGACTGACAGACACACACACACACAGATACGTCCAGTGTAATACCTCTCCGTGACGTCATCGTCACTCGGAGAGGTAAAAAGGAAATTTGTTCAGAAAAGAACAAAAATTTTTATAACACCATGAGTTAATAATATGTTAGCTCCCTAGGGAGCTAACATATTATTAACTCATGATACCACCGAATGAATTGAATTCATAAAAAAATGCATCTTGTTTTGGAAGTTACACGCACTACTGTAAGCCAAACTTCTGGGTGACAATGTTTAAGGTAATACGACCCATGTCGGCAATCCTACCGACTGCCCCGTGTCCTCCGGAGGAGACTTGACCACACCACACCACCCCTTCTCTCACCTCCCAAGTAGACCTCATTTCCTTCAGTGATTCACGACATACTGAACCCTGAATAATCGCATCCTGGCCGAGGGCCCTTAAGGACACCAATTGCATTTAAACCCTTAATAAAAAATGCAACTCACCATGCTGACTTGTCAATAATACTGCCGGCGTCTGTTTTAATGTAGTTAACAGCGTTGAAGACACCGTAGGGAGTTGCACCGACTAAGGACAGTATCCAAATGACGGTTATGTTGCGGACGGCTCTACCTAATTTGGATTTGGTTTGCTGGCGTATTGGGTGGCATATTGCTATGTACCTCTCGGTGCTGAACGTCACTATGGTCAAGATGGAGGCGTAGGCCGTTGCTTCGGATACAAGGGCCTTCAACCGACACATCATGGAACCCAGTTGCCATGGGTACTGGTGCCATAAAGTGTATAACTCCAAAGGCATTCCTAATGGATAAGAAAATTATTAGTAATATTGAAATGCATTGCTGTGCGTAAAATGAACTAGCAATTTGAGTGGGTACTATTTTAATACTGTTTAATAGCGGAAGGGGATAATAGAGGAAGGATGGCACTCTGTGTAGTTTTAATACTTTAGTTATGTAACATGATTCTTCCCTGGCGAGGGATCCTTTTTTGTTAATTTGCTCTCCCGCTCATCAAACTTTAGATGGGCATGGCACGTGAATTCTAAAACTGTTCACTACTAAATCCTCAGCACAAACCTCGCCTTGACGTTGAACAAAAATTCACAAGCGTTCCTTGGAAAATAGTTAAGCTCTAAAAGAGTAATGATGATGGAACTATTTATTGCGTATGTGATTCGGTCTAGTAGTAACCTTGCTCCAAATGTTAAGGGATATTGGGAAGAATCATGTTACAATTATCCCGCTTTGCGTACACTTCTCTCGAGGAGAAGTATTATATACTTCTGGTAGTAGTAAGTATCACTCGCTACACTAACTCGGTATTCAGGCCCGCGGATTTTAACTCCTAGATTATCCATATTTAATTGCGTAAATTACGGAATCTTAGTTTGAGCGTTTCTATCATAAATAGTTTTTGGTACTTAATGACAATGCTTACTATTTACAATTCTACAGTGCCATAAGCACGTAATCAGATGCACGAGTTAATGCGAGAAAATAGAAATCTCGGCGAGTTTCAGAAGGAGATAAACTAATTTGAATTTTAGATTCAAAGCTTCCCTAAATGAAGCAATTAAGGACTTATTTGTATTTATTAAGAATAGTTTTTTCCGACGAATAAACCTTTAACCTTTTCTAAATTAAACAACTCTCCAAATAAAACATAATCGTAAGCTTCACCTTAAGTGACATAATTAGCAATTCAAAGTGGCTTTGTTTGTACAGGGTGTTTCAAAAAGGGTTTCTATGTCATTTTTCCCTAAGGGCCTCCGTTCATGAGTTGTGATGGCCCCTTAATTAAATTAAAAATCATTGTCTTTCAGTTTCTTTATTTAATTTAAGGGGACATCCGTAAAAGACTCCAATCATGACTTGTTTAGGGTGGCGCTTCTTGTAAAATGTCATAGAAATTACATATTCCACTCGAAATGGGCCATAAAACACAATGAACTTCGGTAATACCAGAGGGGTTAGTCACTTGAATAATCAGGTGTACAAAACCGCAGCAGGAATAGATTTTATTTTAGAAGTAGGAATGGAGAACGATTAGAGCCCCTCCCTCCAACACGTAAAGAAAATTTTAAATTATCTTTGTGGCTCACTTAAACTACATTTTGATGACGTTGCTGACGGGGACGGTGAAAAATACGTCATTTCTTTTTACCTCTGTCGGGGAAGAAAGTCCGGGACTTTGAGGCGCGCCCAGATTACTCTGTTCTCCATTCCTACTTCTAAAATTAAATCTATCCCTGACCGCAGAAATCAATTTCTAGAATTCATAGAAAATCATCAGCAGAAGGGAATAAGAGAGAAGGGAGACATTAGAGCCTGCTATGGTAACGAGAGTCCGACCAACCTCAAGAAAACCGCGAAAACTTTGCGCAAGTACACAGCTTTTAACCAATTTACTGCAAATATAGTTCTTTAAGTTCTCCGCGGTATCAGCCTCAGGCGGCCTATTTGTCTGCTAGATTTTCATTCTCCAAAGGCTTAGGGCTGTCGATGTTTCGTTCTTGTGTAATTATAACCTCAAGTATGTATTTTATTGAAAATAATTTTTATTTTTTAATATTATTTCAGAATAATTAGTTTCCATCTATTTATTACCTTCAAATTATCTGATTTTGGTATGTTCTCAATTCCCGTGCATCTAAATTAATTGCACAGCTTGCTTTCGTTTATCAACATGTTTATCTCCTTCAATGTAAAGTTGTAAACAAAACTACTTTTTATACGTCAACCGAGACGTCACCTTCTTATCTGACGTCAGAGCTACGACAGAAGTTAGATAGCCAATCAGTGAAGGGTAGTTGACTAGAGGTTGGTAAGACTGTTGTTACGAGTATAAAGCATTATGGAGATATAAAGTGTGTCCCTTCTCTCTGTCATCAATAATCAAAATCATTCTTGTGGAGAATCAAAGGTAATCAGAAATCTCCGATAATCACTGGAAATCACATGAAATCTTGAGAAAATCAGAAATAATCACATGATTTACTAGTAATCTTTTATATAATCACACCTTTCGTGAAAATATCACGCATAATCAATCGACGAATTCGAAAATCCAAAATAAAAATCGTAATCAGTCGAAATAGAAATAATAACTGCATTCATCGAAATTCACGAAGAATCCAGTGGTAATCACGACATTTACCAAAAAATCACCGGAATTCATTGGAATTCAAACAGGAATCACACGTAATCTGCGGCAGTGTAAAGATTATGGAAATCACCGAAAATAATCGTAATCACAGAAATCAAGGAATTCGTTCAGTAATCATCGGAATTCACATAAAAATTCAGAAATCAGTAATCAGGTGTACAAAATTTTGGCGAATGAGTAGCTGCTCGGTAATACCATCCTGCTCGGAACACACTGTATAACAAAGCTAATTCCACTTTAATCCCAAATGGCAATTCCGACAACGCCTTTATTTTATACGTTAGTTATATAATTTGTACATGACAATGGGAAAGTGGGACAAAGCCAAGCCTTTGTTCCTTAATTACTTGATGCCTCGAAGTTTTAGAAACAAATTTGGTTTCGCCAGCGTGTAAGGAAAATCTTAAGGCACTGTGCTTGGAAATTGAGGTTTAAAGAGAATTTAGATTATCGCTAATTAGCGTTGAGATAAAACCCAGGTATTTAAGCCTGGCTTTCATAAATGCTTTGTTTACAAAATAATTATAGAAATATATTGTCACGTGAATCTAAAAGATACCACCGCCTAATTTCGTTCTCAATTTTTTGTGTCAAACAATTATAAAGATAATTATAACATATTTTGGAAAACCATATCTAGACCATTTAGATGTAACCAGGGATAGATTTAATTATAGAAGTAGGAATGGAGAACAGAGTAACGTGGGCGTGCGTCAAAGTCCCGGACCCCCTTCGACGATGCGAAATTTTGAATTTCATTTGAACGTCAGGATCTACGTTTTAAAATTGTAATCAAACTAAGCTTTAGATCCAATTAATGCTTTTAAAAATTGGAATCAAACTAAGCTTTAGATTCAATTAATCATTTTAAAAATTGGAATCAAACTAAGCTTTAGATTCAATTAATCCTTTTAAAAATTGGTATTAAACTAAGCTTTAGATCTAATTAATCCTTTTGAAAATGGGAATCAAACTAAGCTTTAGATCCAATTAATCCTTTTGAAAATTGAATTCAAACTAAGCTTTAGATCCAATTAATCCTTTTAAAAATTGGAATCAAACTAAGCTTTAGATCCAATTAATCCTTTTAAAAATTGGAATCAAACTAAGCTTTAGATCCAATTAATCCTTTTAAAAATTGGAATCAAACTAAGCTTTAGATCCAATTAATCCTTTTAAAAATTGGAATCAAACTAAGCTTTAGATCCAATTAATCCTTTTAAAAATTGGAATCAAACTAAGCTTTAGATCCAATTAATCCTTTTGAAAATGGGAATCAAACTAAGCTTTAGATCCAATTAATCCTTTTGAAAATTGGAATCAAACTAAGCTTTAGATCCAATTAATCCTTTTGAAAATTGGAATCAAACTAAGTTTTAGATCCAATTAATCCTTTTAAAAATTGGAATCAAACTAAGCTTTAGATCGAATTAATCCTTTTGAAAATTGGAATCAAACTATAAAATGGAATGAAAGTTAAATGTTTTATGATCCTTGCTTTACTTTAACAACATTTTCGACAGTTAATCAAGTAACTTTTCGTAACTTCAAAAAAAAAAAAAAATCCAAAATCACCAACTATAACTTTTGAAAGTCAAAATCTTGCCTAAGTTTTTAAATAGTTTGACGTTATAAAGCTTTTTGTTCCGCGGTAATGGACATAGCCAATGGATATAAAACCCATTGACAAGCCTTGCAACGCATTAAAGTTACAATGCGATGTAATTGCTTTTGAATTAAATCAAAAAGTCGTTTTCACTTTTATGATGCCGTTAACGTGGAAGCGACACTTGATGAAACAACACATACTATTTCCAAGTTTCTTTTCACATTTGCATAATTAAATATCATCAACTTCATTGACCGATCTCTTTAAAACGTGGATCGGTTCATGTATTTTTCGTTCATGAAAAACACATCTGTGAAAATCTAAAGTTCTGCATTTATGTTACTGACTGTCCGACCACATGCGAAAGATCCATAACCCATTATTGAAAAAGAAGAGGCGTGGTTCTGGGGTGATTGATATCCATCTGTAAAGGACATAAAACTGTTTCTGAAGAAAAACTCTGAAGAACTTTTGGCTGCCGAGTTAATGTACTTAGAACACGACTCAACAATGTTTCTTCTGACTTGGGTGATTAAAATTGAAATCAATTTTATGGATTTTCCTTTGAAATAATTAAAAAAGAAATTCATTGATTTTCTTTGCATAGTTAACAGAGTTTCTTATTTGATAGATTAATCAAGAATCAAGCAAACTCTGAAACAGGGTCTGATCAATAAGCCTAAAATCTTTCACGTTAGTCCTTTTTATTTTGTTCAAAATTGGAGATAGGCCTAGTTCCTAATTATAGTTAACCATGAATTAACAACTGCTGATCGCGCAAACCTGTCTCTGGTCAATATTAAAGCATTCGTTGGTACTATGTGCCGTGCTCCCTTTGTAAAAATAAGTAAAATCAGAAGGGGATAATAGAATAAGGATAGCACTCTGTATCCTCTTAATACTTTCGTTATGTAACGTCATTCTTCCCAGGTTCACCCTTTTTGTTTGCTTTCCCGCTCAACGAACTTCAGATGGCCATGGCACCGTAAGGTGATTTCTGTAACGGTTTGGCACTAAATCCCCAGAAATCAACCCACAAACCTTGTCCTTAGGTGGGACAAAAATCCACAAGCGCATGCGCCTTGGCAAATAGTTAAACCCTAATAGAGTAATGCGGGTGCTTGAATCTAGTCCGGCCGTCTACCGCCACGAGCGTCTCACGTTTGGAGGGGGGGGGGAATTCAGAAGCCGCTACCAGAGGGCCAACCGTTGGTGTGTTATCAAGAATATTCACTTTCGCCAAGTGAAGAATTTGGTTAGCTCAGTACTTCTAGTCTCATCTTACTTCTGATTAAATTGAGTTTGATAATTGCTACACGCATCAAGACGTCGTCACTGATGCAACCAATACGCAAGTTCAATTACAACTAAAAATATCACCTTATTAATGTAAGAAAAAATTTAGTGTTCGACATCTTCGTCTTAAAACGGTTACTAGGGCTTATAGTTTGCCATTTTGCCATTGCAAAATTCCTGGTGTACTCGGTACACAAATTTTAGTCACATGAGTCATCAACTTCCCTGCCCACCCACAAAAACACAACGATTTAACTTGATTACTTACCGCAAACAAGAGATAGGATGTCGGCGAAGGCCAGGTTGAACAAATAGCAATTGGTTGCCGTTTGCATGTATTGATTCCTCGCGATCACCAAACACGTGCAAGTGTTACCAACAATTCCGGTGATGAAAATCACGCAGTAAAAACCCGTCACCGGAATCAACCAGTTCAAGTCAATTCGCACTGGTCCTAGTTTAGAGTACAATAGTTCGTCCAGATCCACACTATTTGACGCGGGTGTCATTATGGATCCTGGACTAGTCCAATTCATATTTTCACTAATAAACTCTTCGGTTCAATTCACGCACGTCACAAATGTTGTAGACTGATATCAAATGTGGTTCGTAATTGATGAATTCACGCATGTTTCAAATGTAGTCCCAATATCACATTTTGTCGAAAAAAAGCAAAGGTGGATCACACTGATAGGGAGAGTATTGTAGAAATGCATTTGTTGCTTCGAAGTAACTTTGTCGTCGTAAATTCATTGAATAGAGAAGACATCTTAACGGAAATCTGTAATATCTGAAATGAATTTGAAAGTATTGTATTAATAATACATTTAATTTCATTAATTTAAATCAATTAAGAAATTATGTTTTGCTGAATTCACGCTCCTATAATAGCTTAATCAGGGAGTTAAGTAGCAAAGGAGACGTATTGTAGGCGCCTAATAGAGTTGCAACCATAATTCTTAACTCCCACAATGGGAGAGATAGAGGGGAGTTACTAAGTTAGAGCTAATCATTTATCCAATAGGGACTTGGCAATTTGGGCTTAACTCCGCCCCCAGCGCCATTATGGTATGTTTTTTAACAGAATGAAAGCTATATAAGCCCCTCCTCCTGGTATGTTTTTTAACACTAGTGGAAGGTAGCCTGACGTTGCATGACGTAGTACTGCCAAGTCCCTATGGTGTCAGATTTCACCCATACGGGCACTTCGAACTGCCTGCCTTCTTGTGGGAATCTGATCGAGTAAGCCATTTTGAAAATACTACTTTATCTGTTAGAGAGAGGGTACAAAATTTTAATTCAATGTACGAAATGTTGCCCACGTGACACTAAGGAACCAATAAAAAAAACCTTTTTCTGTAGCAGTCCCTTTTCTCCCACTGTGGGAGGTTATACTGGCGGCTTAGGATACTGGGGCCCAACACTATAAGTCCCCTTTTCTACTGCTCCCTGCAACTAAATTAAATTTAAAAAACCGTTTTAAAACCATATGGTTTATTTTCAGACGTCTCTCTTTTGTAAGAGATGGATATCTCTGAAAATTCTGATTTATTGTTCAGCAACGCTGTTACCTTTTAAATAACACATTTTGAGAGATTGGTGGCCGTGCATAAGCTTTATCGGATACCGGTTATTTCTATCTTTATTTTTTATTTATTTAGTTAGTTTTATTTTTTTATTTTATTTTTTTGCTAATTTAACTGTTTAGCGCGGATGAGCACTTTTTACGTACTTTGTTATTAATCGTAGCGCATGCAGTCTTTCATGACATTCTTAAATGACTCTGACTTAAATGGGGAAAATAGCAATTTCCCAGGCTTGATAACGCTGCCAATTAAAACGTGCGTCGACTATAGTTTACGTAAAATGATGAATTTTATGAGCAGCTTCAATGGAAAGTGGGGAAATATTTGCATATCTTTCTGGCTACAAATTCAACATCATAAATTTCCAAGTGGTTTCGTAAAATATTCAAAAGGTAAATTTTGCGTGGTAAATAGCACGTATACTGCGCATTTACATACTACTATAAGTTCATAAGTTAGGTTCCATAAGTTTGTCACTGGTTACTGAGATTTTGTCATGAAGTAACGTAGGTAGATTCTCATACTTGGCGAGGTGCTGTCAAAGGCTTAGTACAGACTAAATAGACTGCAATACCGAGTGTAGTCAATTCTCGCGTCGTTTTCAAACTAGAAGTCTCAAGTATTACGAAATATAGCGAGTGTCATATACATATGAAACATATCTTATAAACTTATGATACTACGCCTTATGACCATAAACAGAAGTCAGATAAGGGACTAGAAGTATCGAGGTAAACAAATTCTTCACTTGTCGAAAGTGAATGAATATTCTTGATAACACAGCAACAGTGGGGCCTCTGGTAGCGGTTTCTGAATTTTCCCTCCAAAACGTGAGACGCTCGCGGCGGTAGACGGCCGAACTAGATTCAAGCACCCGCGTCCGTGTTCCGTGGCTTTAGGTTGAGGGGAAGGGGGCTGGAAATACTTTTGGAACTCGACCATTTTTTTTCTCTCTAGTGTAGGCGCGATGGAAGCGGCATAAAATCCTCAAATGTTTTCACTAGTGCCAGGATCTATTACCAATGCTAGAGCACTTTACTTCTAGTCCCTTGTTTCACTTCTGCTATAAATTGTGGAGCGAGTTTCCATTTACCAAGCGAAAGTCTGAACCGCAATATTTTTGGGTGTAATTATGAGGCAGTCGTGCTATAATATATGGTGAACTAGATTTGTTGTCATTAATTGTCCAATTTGGTATTACCATTTACGAGAATATGTAAAAATTATGAGTGTCTGTTTGTATAACCACACCCTTCAAAATTGCGGAGACCTTCAGAGAATAGGATTCGCGTTACGTGTGTATCTAACAAGAGGTTCCGAGGGAAACCCTTACAATTTTGTCGCGCTTTCTAATGTATTTTAGCAATGTATAATGAACTCCATATTGATGTAATAGCAAAGGATAATTATTACAAAAACTATATTTAGGCACTGTATAATTAATGCCTTACTTATATACAGTAACATTGCTAATTAATATTGAAATCGTATAAAGAATATCTCCTCAACAAAAACCAAGATACAACTTCCATGGCTTAAGGTGGGAAATTGCGCAAAAATAGAAATATAGGCCTAAACTCTCCTTCTACACCAAGAGTCCAAAGCGATACATTTTCTCATGCTATGCTTTTAATGGCGGCTAAATTGAAGAATAGCCCCTGCTCTTCCAAACTTAATAAATCATATATTTAATGAAAGCTTACGCCTTCCTCTATTCATTGCACACCATTATAATAGGCGCAAACAATAATTAACATTAAAAAACTAATTATATATATAGCAGTGCCAAGGCTATGCCGGGACTCGCTGTGATGATACACGCAGCGGCGCCGCACTTAACCAAACCAAACCTAACCTAAAATAACGTGTAAATAATGTAAAAATAAAATAATTTACGCTTAATGAATTTTGTTAAAATTAGTAAAAAAAATTACCTTAAATCATAAATTTTAGGTTAGGTTAGGTTTGGGTTGGTTAAGTTAGGTTAGTAATATTTTATAAATCATTTAACTATGGTACGCCTTTTCCAAAACATTGATGTTTAGCTTCATTTACTTCTCAAATAATATGCCTTTTCCAAAACATTACTGTTATGTTATGTTAGGTTTGGTTTGGTTAGGTGCGTTTGCCATTTTCTTTGGAAAGTGGTGGTACTTTCTTTCGGGAAATGTAGTTGCAACAAGTCCCAAATGATGGAAGCACTCTTTGACTAATTCCTTCAACTGATAAGAATTTAACTGAGTCTACTTGTTTAATTGAAGTTGCGAAAAAAAGGCCAGAACAACATTCGCATTTGTGATCTGGACCATCCATTATGCTCTTGAGGTAGATTTTTTCATAATATTGTGCGTGTTGTTTCGCTAGTCTCATTGAAGGAGCTTCAATGGCTGAAGGATTTCGACTCGTAGAAGGATTTGAAGGATTCTGACTCGTAGAAGGATTTAAAGGATTCTGACTCGTAGATTAATGTTTAATTATGCGGTCTTCTTATACCGTAGGAGAGAATAAATATAAATTAATGTTTAATTATGCGGTCTTCTTCCCACGGGCCACGGCCACCACGGTGCGATTCCCACCTTAGTTGACAAAGGCCTAACCCACCTTAGTTGACAAAGGCCTAAGATTTCCCCATCGCTTAGAGCTTAAGTGTTCTACAGTTCTAGACAAGAATCAGTTATGTTTGAAAATAGGTAAAAGAAGTAAAATTATCACTTATCTCAATGTTGAAATTGCATTAAGATTTGAGAGTAGCTCCAGAATCAATAATCCACAACAAAATTGCACAAAGAGTCGCTCCACCACAATAAGTCAGAGAGAGAGAGACAGACCAAACATAACCGTTAGTCAAACGAAGCCAACTCGATCACGCGCTCAGCAAAAAAAAAATCCTTATTTCTCAGCCTGTTACGGCTACAATGCGGCTCTGGAGCAATGAGATAGATAGAGTTACAATTCAAATACTCGCGTATGCGTATTTTATTTAACACGTTTAAAAACTATCTTGACAGCTTGTTACACAGATTATAGCAGCAGACGGTAATAAAAAAGTCCTTAGGGTGGCGCCACCCGTATTTGATAAAGATTCATGCTCGACAAAAGGTGTATTGCGAAACGCCGATCTCGAGATCTCACGTTGTGACTCTAGGTTTCATATATATATTCTATCTCATTGCTCTGGAGTAGTTTAAAGAGAGCGAAGGCGAGACGACGACGAAGGCGGAGCTAATTTTCCGTTTTAAAGTCCGTATTATTTTGACTCCATCATAGATGGCGACAAAATAAACAAGACGGCCCAAGGGCTCGTAATAGTAGCCATATCGTACGAGTGAATAGCCCCTCTATACCCTACCCCTAATGAGTGGATAACCCCTCTATACCTTACCCTAATGAGTGAATAGCGCTATCTTTTTCTATGCTTAATTGATTTACCGTGCATAAAATCAGAGTTAGTAGCCCCTCGATTCCCCACTCTAAACAGTGATTAAATTATAACCGTATAAATTTACTGATGCTGTAATTCTAATATTCCGGTGAATCGAAGAACAGATAGTTTTTATTGATAATCCCCTCGATGAGTTTACAACATAGACTTATGCCGATGCACACTTATCGCATCTTATAAACTTCAAACAAGGACTTATGCCCAGAAACTTTTGAAAGAGAAAGTTTAGTTATAGTGATTACGCATTTTAGTGATTATCCCCTCGAATTACCTTTAGCAATGCTAAAATGATCAAACGCATAACGCTCATTTAACACTATGTTAGCTCTATCTAAACCCACATTTGAATTAACCGCCAAAACGTTCCAGTCAAACATAACATAGGGCGCGTTCAGTAACGCTCAACGGAGGCTCCGTTGAATGCGCATTCGCCACTGAACGATTTTCGGAACTTCCGGTTTGACGTCACGATTGTAAGCGAAGAGGCATCGAAGTCATCGGCTGCAAGAGCCGATGACTTCGTTGAGCAACGCAATTTGTGACGTAGAGGCAATGGCGGAAACATATCTCCCTGAAGGATTTCGAGAAGTTAATTTGACTGATAAATTCGGAAATGTTAATAAAATCGGTGTTGCAGCGACTGAATGCGAAAAAATGTCTGATAGTATTTTATGGAATTTTTTTCGATTATATCTTTGAAGCTTAAAAAGTTATTGGGTTTTAAAGCTTAAGCCTTGGCTAAGTTACCGGTCAGAGTTTGCTCTTATTTCGGCTAGCAGGCCCTCGCTTATACATTTCCATGAACAGTAAGCAGACGACACAACGCAAAGTTCGCAAAAAACCGTTCAGTAGCCTAATACGTCGCATGACGTCACGTTGATCAACGGAGCTCAACGCGTTTGGTCTCCGTTGAGCGTTACTGAACGCAGCCATAGATGACGATAGCTACCGAACGAGAACGAAACACATGAGGAGCGCGGTAGGAAACGGGGAAAATCGTTATCTATTTAATTAACACATAAATAAAAAGAAAATAAATATAAAAACCCCAAACATACAAATTCATAAGTATCCGACCCCACAGATAAAAATTCAAAAGTATCCGACCCCACAGATTAAGAGGTACCCCACCCCACATCACCCCGACATTTTAGAGATAAAAATAAATAATAAAAAACTCGGGGTTTCTATCAAGTTTCTATGGTTCAGTGGTTAGAGTGTTTGTCTACTACGCCAGCGGTCCGGGTTCGATTCCCGGGTCTGACCTGAAAAAATTTTAATTAAAATTAAATCTCTAACCGAGCCCAGTTACCCCAATGGGTGGGTTGTGGTAATATTAAGTTCCTTTTAAGCTAAAATCTGACGATAACGAAAGCGAAAACTCCGGCCACGACTACTACTATTACTACTACGGCTCGGGTCAAACTAAGAGCCTAAACAAGTTGGGAAAACCAAAATATTACCTCTCCGAGGAGGACTACTTACAAACTTACTTACCCAGATATGGAAATGTTTCTTTTTTTAAGAACAAATACTAAAGTTAAAATTTATTTAAATATTAAAGCAGTATACAAAGCATAGCAAATATACTGTAAATCAGACGACATTTTACATCCAATAAGGATATACTTGTACACATTAAAATCATCCGATGGGGGAAAAACGGGAAATGAAGAGCTAAACCTTTGGAGGGATATTACCTTTACGTTTTTGTAAAGGCCGAATTTTCTACTCCTCAACTGTATACCCTCTATGTTCAAAGCCATATTCACAACAGGGTTGCCATGTAAACACTATCCTCTCGTTTCACCTCAACGATTTTCTTAGTTTGTCAACATGACTGTTAACGTTACATAACACCAAAGCTTATTTGTGGCTACACACACTGGAAGTAAATGCGCACCATAAATAGCATGAAAACACGAAGCTATAATCCGATTACGATCAGACCTTTCACTGGTCTGGGCTGCGTCCAGCAGAGCTCCCCAAAATGACAGCGGATTTTGGAAAACGGTTACCGGTGAGATCTGTCGTCATAGCTTTTTTCCGGTCATCGGTGTTTTAAAAATGACGCTAGCGCAATAAAGCGTGCAAGGTACCAAGGCTTAACAAAAATTGTAAGATAACATATTTAAAGAGATTGATAACAACGTCTTTTATAATTAAAATTAGAAAGTAACATGTCTCTTAAAATTCTCGCGTCATCAAATGGTTTCACGCCAATTAAATAGCTATAGTCCCATCAGAATCAGCAAGAGCTATTTGTATTAATTCCTCCATGTTTTTTCGCCAAGCTGAGAACTACGCGTTTTACGTCACGTTTTCCCAAAACCCGACTATTTTCTTTGAAGACCGCGCTGGCTCAGCGCTGAGCACCGTGACGTCAAATTCAAAAGCAAAATCCCGTCCTGTACGACACTGCTAACAGCGCTGAGCTCTGCTGAACGCGGCCCAGATATCCACCATGATTATAAAATCTAGGCCTAATTATTTAACAGTGTATTTAACTTTCGGTTCACTCTGAACCGTTAATGTCTCTGCATTACAGAAACGAAAACCAAACCCAAGCGTTTACTTTTTGGTTCACTAGGCCTATTGACAAATAAAAGTACATTTGACTAATATCGTTGCGTTCGTTTTGAAATCACTATAGAAAGGATTATGCTATAAACAGATGTAGTATAGCTTAAGTAATATATAAACATCCATTTCAAATAACAATATTAAAAAACATTCTTGGAATATCAAAATGAAACAGAGCTTTAAAGCTACAAAAGTACTAAATGCATCGTAATTACGAAAACGATTTCCACATATTCACTTTATATTATGAAAAAGTGAATATTAAGGTTCTGTAGGATTTCTTAACACATCAAAACAAAGCGAACTGCTAACTCGGCGCACTAGTGTGACAACGGACAGACACACACAGACAAAAAAATAGACTGCTTTTTAACTCTTTCCGTTTTAATTTTGAGTTTAGAAACAAGATTATCTTAAATATTAAAATAAATATAATTAATATTAAATATTTTCTTCGTTAGTTGTTTGCCTTATTGAGCGTTACATCGCGTTTATAAAGAACAATTAGACATTCTTGAGAGACTTGACTAATATTGGCGTTTGAAATGAAGCATACGCCGGTTGCATTACCTTACTCAAATAGGTAGTATATAAGGGTGTCGAACTACAGCTAATAGCAAGAACAACCGCAATTGCGAAAACCTTTGGTGGCGATCCCACCTTAGGGAGGCTAGACGTTTCTCGTAACCCTAGCTGATCGCAGCGAATGTCTTAAACCCAACGATGACGATGGAGTAGAAGCCAGGTGTACAGACTGGTGTCCAAGTGGAATGGACGAAGACCAGAAGATGGTGGTGATTAGAAGCCAGTATGTACAGACTGGTGTCCGTGTGGGATGGACGAAGACCAAAAGATGGTGGTGATTAGAAGCCAGTATGTACAGACTGGTGTCCATGTGGGATGGACGAAGACCAAAAGATGGTGGTGATTAGAAGCCAGTAAGTACAGATTGGTCTCCATGCGGGATGGACGAAGACCAAAAGATGGTGGTGATTAGAAGCCAGTAAGTACAGATTGGTCTCCGTGTGGGATGGACAAAAACCAGAAGATGGTGGTGTGAGAACTAAAGTAGAGGAGCCATTTCCGTGACTGTGAAAGCAGTTCGGAAATGGCGAACACGTTTGCTCCGATTTGGAAACTGCGAACGCGGTCACGTGGGTGTAACAACAGACACACAGACAGACACACACACACACACACACACACGTCGAAATTAGAACCTCTCCGTGACATACGTCACTCGGAGAGGTAAAAACCACGGACTTTTGTACTTAGAGAAAGGAAGGTGTTACTGGAGGGGACCGTGTGAACGCTCCATGAGAGGCTTCAGCTTGGGTTGGTGCGTAATATAGCGCTGCCATCTGTGTGCTAAAACTTGTACTAAAATATTTTTAAGTTCGGTCAAGGGCAGGCATAGTTTTTACTTAGTTTGGTTATCAAAACAGCAATATTACTACATATTACTCGCGTTAAGACGCGTGCCGAAGCCAAAGGTACGCGACCAGTTAAAAAATTTGTGTGAATATTTTTAAATTATTTTCCCTATAGAAGACGCTATAGTCGCACGCCCCAACCTTAACATGTAGCACCTCTGGCGGATTTTGTGATACACATCCTTACAATTTACCCGTATTGTATCGGCTACTCCAGTAACATCTTCCTTTCTCAATAATGCTTTGTATTTCAAAGTTAACGAGCAAATCAGTTTTTTAGGCCTACTCCCCCATGCGCCTGAATTTAAAGGGCTGTACAACAAGTAGGGCGTATCAGCCATCAACAGGGCATATGTGAACTTTCCTAACACTTGTTATCAAAGCATTGGGAACTTAGTTCAATCTATCCACAACTTCAAAATATAGTTCTTGACATAACGCATTGTACATTTCTTTAAACAGTGTGTACCATTTGTTATACTCTCATTTAGCTCGTTTTGAGGCTATCAATGATCCATTGAAACCTTAGCTGCTCTTAAACTCTAATAACTTATTTTAATTAACTAACCACAAAAACCCCAACCGCTTGTTAGGCCTAAAGGTTTTTAATTAAAAAAAGTAAATTCAACTATATTATATATTCCAGGCCAGTCTGATGTCAGGCAAATCCTAATTTAGAAAATTTCAGGCTGTTGAACTGTGTAAACTACCTTTGTAGAACTCTTGGTAATCATACCGATTCTATGAACGAAAGGCGAGCTGATGGAATTTTAGAAAAAAGGGTCTCTAACTCCAGGCGCTCTCGTTAATCGAAACTTTCGTGACCTAACAAAGGCAACTCCGTATAAATTTAAATTCTAGGACTAGAAGGAAAATCTCCGTATTAAGCCAAGTGCATGCTAGAGTGGCCTTATTGATTAAAAGAGTCTGTGACACGCTTTTATTGTAGAAAGTTCCATAAGTATCACCAGAGATAGATTTAATTTTTGAAGTAGGAATGGAGAGCAGAGTAATGTGGGCGCGCGTTAAAGTCCCGGACCCCCTTCCACGGGACGGAGGGGAATGAAAGAAGAGGCGGGTCATAGCGACAGAGGTAAAAAGGAACGACGTATTTTTCGCCGTCCCCGTCAGAAACGTCATCAAAACGTAGTTTAAGTGGGCCAATAAGATAATTTAAAATATTGGTTACGTGTGAAAGGGAGGGGCTCTATACTGCGCTATGAGTTGGACTGAAGTAAATACTAATCGTTCTCCATTCCTACTTCTAAAATTAAATCTATCCCTGGTATGACGCTACCTATACTTCGTATTACTAGAGACTTACTGAGAGCTAGTTCGAGAATGACAAGCGGGAATTGGCTACACTCGGTTTTGCCGTTCATATTCATATTTAGTCTGCACTATACTTTGACAGCACCTCACCAGAATATGACGCTTCACCTACGTCACTGCATGACAAGTTCCAAGTAACCAGTAACAAACTTATGGAACATCTTATGAACTTATGGTAGAACTCTCAGTTTCTTAATAAAATTTAAGGGGTCATGCATAAAATACTCAAATCTTAACTTAAAAAAAAAAACATTTTCGACTCAAATTCGCTCAAAGAACATCCCAGTTAATTCACGCCAGACTTATCAGAAACACTATGTATCATTGCTCATCGAAACTCCTTACATAATGTATTGCTAGTGACACGCATTTGTCGTAAAAATTAATGAAAAGCAGTAACGTTAATTTATAGTCATACAAAACTTTTATTAATTTTGCTATGGCGAACATGACCTTTATTATGGAAACTTTTACTGCGCAAGTATTGTGTTAGGGACACTTTTTACCGCGGGGCTGGCCATGCTCTTCTCTTTTATGAAGCAAAGGAAGTAATTGGAACGGTCCACATTACAAAGTCCAACTGAACTCTGTTAGAGTTAGTTTGTCATCAAGTAAATTTAATGGATTTAGGCTCTTTAGTGAGCGTAGTGGAAGATGGCTGTGATTCAAGACCATTTTGCTGTCACTTTTTAAAAATTACGGTTGTTTCTTCTTGCTCTAAATTTAGAAAGCAGCGTCTGTCTCTTATACACTGTTTTAATGGAGAGTCAACACTCCTCGACTAAGAGAAAGTAATTACAGTTTTGTAAAACCGCAAGGACGTAAAGTTTTAAATCGTTGTATTCTTAATTCAGTCCATCTTGAACTGCGATTCAAGTGAAATAAATTTTTTTCAGGGTTTGAAAAAACCAGGTTTTATTGGGTTTTTATATCTGGAAGCTGCGTGAATTTTAGTAATTGTCATTTAAAAGTCGCTGCTTAATAATAAATCTTAAAATGGTTTATAAAAAATAATAAATATTATTGAATAATACTTTTGGAGTTCAGATAACAAAAATTTTAAACTATCTTTAACAAGAAATTATTTTAGCATTTAAATTAAGTGGGTTTTTATGGTGAGAAAAACCCAGTAAACCCGTGGGTTTTGGGGGCTGGGTTTTTTCGATTCGAACTTGGAAAAAGTAAAGTTACTACCAAGAAGTGATTTATATAAGAAGGCATAAGTCACGAGATCTTACGCTTCTATTTTTACGCCGGTATCAGTGGACAAATAAGCCCCAACCCTTTCGTGTCCGTCATTTCTCTGCGCTTTCCTATTGGATCCCGTGGTGATATGTCAAACAAAGGCGAATGACATATTCCGACTAGAGAAAAAACCCTCGAGCAAAGAAACAGAAAATGGAGGCTGCCCGCGGTGCTGAAACGGTACGACAGTTGTTTTTAATTGCCATGAACAAGTTAGTTAAAGGTTTTGAACCAAGGTTTTGAATGTGTGTCTCTACGTGGAAGACGTTAGTTCTGTAATTATTTCTAAATTTCATTGTTGGTTAGAAATTCAGCGCATTCCAGTTTCATTCAGGTCAGGTTAATATAAGAATTACCCGTTACTTTCTCATTCGGTAAATAGAAGTCCTTCTTGGTTCTCTTCTTAGGATTGCAAAATGTTCCTTAATTTCTTTTATTTCGATTTAGAAAGACGCATTGATTAACAGGGCATATGCGGAAGTAATAAAGCGAGCAGATGCGACCAAAGATTCGTGTTACCAGACACAGGGCACATTAATGGAAAACGACGATATTCATTCGAGAATTGAAAACCGAGAAAATTTTATCATTTCTTCGGATATTCTTGACTGGAATATTATCAAGGCCCGGCATGCAAAGACAGGAAGTTTCAAAATGAAACTAAGCAAATCTTTAATGATAACCTACAAGGTGCTGTTTTTCAAGAAAAATATGTCGCAAACACTGATCAAGACCATAAACAGAAGGCTAGTAGTGCCTCCTTCTAAGTTTTAGGTTTATTGTGGAACTAATTTCACCATATTCATCAGATTGCGCCAGTTCACCGAAGGTGATTACTTCGGGGATCTAACCCCGTCCGGGAAGAGGGAATTGCATCCCTGTCAGAGAATGGAAACCCCAAGTGCATTTGTCGTCATCAACGCCTCCGCTTTCATGGTCATCATTCGCGTCTGTCTCTTGGGCTTCTCCGCATCCTTCATCACACTCGTACTTGAGATATATGTTCACATGTTGAAAGATAACATGATAGCACCTTAGCTTATCGGTGTCAACCATTTGGACCGACATTACTCCTTTAGAATCAAATAAAATCATGACGAACAAAATAACAATTAGGATACAAAACCATATCCGTCACCTATACGAAATCGATTCTTGACCTCTTTGGTATACTGAATATTTTCAACTACTGCAACAGTTAATAGATGTAATTCGGCCACTACATGGTCCCCCAAAGAAATCTCTATCAATTCGAAAAAAATCAACTCGTCACTTGGCTAGGCCATCATACGAGCATAATTTCAATCCACTGACGAAGCTTCGCTGGTTAATAACGTGAAGAGCTTCAAAAACTCGTGACATTAAACCAAGTAGACTCACTTAGAAAGCAAGGACTAACGGGCCAGGAACATTTAAAAAATTGTCAATCCCCCCTTAAAAAGGTAGAACAATTATCTCTCTTGTTTATTTTAGAACTTAGGATAACCACTAAAGATATTTTATGGTTTCGACAAGCTACAACATTCACTGTTTCTGGAAATTGAAAGCAAAACTAAAAAGCGAAAGTTTGGAAAAATCCAAACATGGTGTGTTCAAAATTCTTCGCCTTGGTTTCATCACTTGTGAATACTACTTAAGAGTAACGTCCCTGCATATTTTCAGCTTTCTAAGTAAAGCGCTTTGGACAGTCATTGAGAACGTTTACATGTACAGATATAGATAGACAACATCGCAGAAGGGCAGGATTAGGGCCTAGTGCCCATAAAGAATATGCCAGACTTCCGGAAAGTGTTGGTTTTTAGGGAAACAGAAACTATCATTCTATAAACATTGTATAATAATATCTTATCAATTTCCCTCTACGTTGATAGACCTTCGTTATTAATAGCTAATTTGTGTATTATACTCGTTAGACCACGATTTTAAGTACCTCGGTCACGCAGACACTGTTATTCATAAAGCATAAAAACTAATAACTCTATCATAAGCTTTCATTAGATTAAGTGCTCTATAAATAACAAAATTATCATCATCAAAATGGAAACGTGCAATTTATATCGAATTGTCTGACACTCGAAAAACAAATTGATAAAAATTAATTGCACTTTTAGGACTTATTTTTTACCTCTCCGAGTGACGTATGTCACGGAGAGGTTCTAAATTCGACGTGTCTGTCTGTCTGTCTGTCTGTCTGTCTGTCTGTCTGTCTGTCTGTCTGTCTGTCTGTCTGTCTGTCTGTCTGTCCGTTGTTATACCCACGTGACCGCGTTCGCAGTTTGCAGATCGGAGCAAACGTGTATTCAATTTCCAGACCGCATTTACAGTCCCGGAAATTGTATTCCACTTACAGGCTATAACTCCATTGTCTGTCTAACAACTGTTCATTTGTCCACCCCACATGGACACCAGTCTGAACTTTCTAGCTTCTAAACACCACCATCTTCTAGTCTTTCGCCCATTCCACATGGACACCAGTCTGTACACCTGGCTTCTAACACCACTATCTTCTGGTCTTTGTTTTTGTCCATCCCACATGGACACCAGTCTGTACACCTGGTTTCTAACACAACCATCTTCTGGTCTTTGTTTTTGTCCATCCCACATGGACACCAGTCTGTACACCTGGCTTCTAACACCACCAACATCCTTAAGGTTAAGACATACGCGGCGATCGGCTAGGGTTACGAGAAACGTCTAGCCTTCCAATGGAGGGGTCTTCCTCCAAGGTTCACGCAATTGCGATGTTCTTATCTACAGCCGCGATTCGAATCCCTTATATACTACCTATTTGAGTAAGTCGAAGCAACCGGCGTATGCTTCATTTCAAACGCCAATATTAGTCAAGTCTCTCTAGAATGTTTAATTGTTCTATATCAAAACGATGTAACGTTCAATAAGGCAAACAACTGACGAAGAAAATATTTAATATTAATTATATTTATTTTAATATTTAAGATAATCTTGTTTCTCATCTCAAAATTAATACGGAAAGAGTTAAAAAGCAGCTTATTTTTTTGTCTGTGTGTGTCCGTCCGTTGTTACACTAGTGCGTCGCGTTAGCAGTTAGCCTTGTGTTGATGTGTTAAGAAATCATACAGAACCTTAATATTCCCTTTTTACATAATATAAAGTGAATATGTGGAAGTATTTTTCGTAATTATGATGCATTTAGTAGTTTTGTAGCTTTAAAGCTCTGTTTCATTTTGATATTCCAAAGATTTTTTTTAATATTGTTATTTGAAATGGCTGTTTATATATTACTTAAGCTATACGACATCTGTATATAGAATAATCCTTGGTTTAGTGACTTCATGAAGAAACCTAAGACCTAGACTCCGGCGGGTAAAACAAGTATTATCCGCAATAGGCTTAGTGAAACAAAGTGTAAATTATTGAGGCCTGAAGTGAAGTAAACTTTTGGCTTTGATTTTCGTGTCTGAAATGAAGAGACATTAACGGTTCAGAGTGAGCCGAAAGTTAAATACACTCTTAAATAATCAGGTAAAGATTTTATAATAGAAGAAAAGATCATGGTGGCAATTAGATTAGTAAAAGGGCTAGTGGTAAACGAGTAGCTACAGACTTTTTATTCTCTTTACGGTGCGCTATGACTATTAGTGCGTCTGGGTATAATTTAGCTTTGGTGTTATTTAACGTTAACATTCGTGTTGGCAAACTAAGAATATTGTTGAGGTGAGACGAGACGATTGTGTTTACACTGAAAACCAGTTGTGAATGTAGCTACCAGAATATAGGGTAAACAGCTGAAGCGTAGACTTCATTTCCTGTTCTTTTCCCCATTGACTGATTTCCATGTGTCCAAGATTTATCCTTATTGGATGTAAAATGTCGTCTACTTTACTGTTTGCTATGTTTGGAATACTACTTCAATATTTCGTAAATTTTTACTTCAAAAAAGTGAAATAACTCCATATCTGGGTAAATAAGTTTGTAGTAGTAGACCTCTTGACTCGGAGAGGTAATATTTTGGTTTTCCCAACTTGTTTTTATCTAAGAACTAATTCTGAGGAAGAGACTGGAACTGAAAAATAACTAGGGTTCGAAAATTACGGTAATTTTGGAAAATGGTAAATTACGCCGTAATTTACCGCGTAAATTACCGTTCACGGTAATTTACGAAATTCAAAAATTAAATTATGTTGATCGTTTATAAGCTAAGTAATGAAAAATATCACTTGAACACAGCTATTATTTTTATAGCATAGTATCGTAAATTATTTAAACACAGAGTTTTGATGTTTTCAGCTCCAAATACTTTTGAACAGCAACATCTACTTGCTTCTTCTTACCAATTTTGCGAATTATTGCTATTTCACGATTTAGAACAAAATTCTAGAGAAGGGCCGAAACCAGTTTAAACCGATACCGATATATCGGTTTAGTCAAATTTCGGTACCGATATTGGTATTGGCCCATCTCTAGAAATTTCTAACAACTATAGCTTTCCAGCTGACGTAAACGAACTCGACAACAAGAATAGACGAGAAAATCCAATTTCATTTCCTTAATCAAATTTTTCCCACGCTTGCCGATCGACCTTTTATGACTTACTCATGTCTCATGGGAAGAAATGTGTGCTTGCACGGGTAGAGCAAAATATGGAGCTTTTAGACCGTTTTCCAAGTGAAAGAAATGAAAATTCGGTGGTAAATTACCATCGTGGTAATTTACCAGCGTAAATTACCACGGTAATTACCAGGGTAATTACCGTTTTCGTAATTTACCCGAGAAAATCGTAAATTACAGTTACCGTGGTAAATTACCGTGTAAATTACCATGGTAATTTACCGATTTAGAACCCTAAAAATAACACACTTTTCATTTTTTCGTTGTTTGTTGTTCATATTACCAAGAAGTGATATCTAGTTTATTAAGGAGAAGGTATAAATTCGCCACATTTCTAGCTTTATCTCCAGTCCAAAACGTACGTCCGGAGTTAATTCCCGCCTCTAAATTACAAACAGCATCTCATTGGTTCTTGAAAACTCCACGTCAGCGCGACGCGAATGACGAAAACTACGTATTTTCCGACTGAAGAGAGGTGAAATAGCCCGGCCTCCTTTTACGTCCCCCCTTGTATTTTGAAAGTGGGACTGGTACTATGGCGCGAATACTTAGACATCTCTACCTTTTCCCTAATAAAGTAGATATCACTTCTTAATATTATTTTGAAAACAATATTACAGAATGGTACAGAAAATAACGTCTCACACTTGCATTAGGGTGAATTATCTATTTCAAGCCAATAACCAAGTTATTTCACTTATTCCAACTAAACTGAGGATGTAGTTAATTTCCATCTAAAACTATAGATAGTTTTCACACATGGAGGACTCATACCACTTACACCAGGAAGCCGGACTATCTGGAGGACAAAACAGACGGGTTTTTGTCCGCCAGATAGCCCGTCCTCCTGGTGTAAAAGGTATGAATCCTCCATATGTGAAAACTATCTATAGAGCATTATATTAATATTTTTAATTAGTATTTAAGAACGTTGAAGAACAGAATCAACTGTTTTGTTGAAGGTAATTATTGTAAGGAAGTATCTTACATAAAATTAGGCTAAAATCTTCAAAAGCACAACGCGACAACACCGTAATAGACCATTTAGACAGCGAAAATTGGGCTAATGGGTTGGGAATCCCACAGTTTTAGATATAGAGCCGTTTCTGTACACTCTGACACAAAATGGCTGCAGGGCAGGCGACAAAACTGAGATGTAAGACTCAATTCTACTCCACACCTTTTTTTCTTTGTTTCACGGAAAATAAACAAGCTTCTTGTTCTAACCAAAAAGCAAATCGGACTGGCTAAACTATTTTTCTAACTGGATATTACCATATCAACAGACATCAGCATTTGATCATGCTATGTCCCAATGATGAGAACACTCCCCATATCTTGTAGTTGTGATTATTTCGCGATTCCTAGGTTCGAGCATTTTGATAAGTTTTACTTAAAGGGAGTGTAAAGGAGGCATCGGCTTGTGGGTAAAAATTATTTGAAATACGTCACAGGCACCACGTGACGCCAAGATACAACTCCTCGTGGAGTGGGACTGGACATCTAGTCCTTGCTTTTCGCGAGATTGCAGTGCCAATTCTCCTAAGTGGTAGTTTTCGAAATAAAATGAACTAAGCTTCATTAAACCACGCCTCTTCTAGGTCACGTGCCTCTGATGTATTTTTACCCACCCGCGGATACCTGCTTTACAGTCCCTTTAATAGTTCTCCACTGAAATGAAATGGTCCATGGAATCTGCCACTGTGAGAAAATGAGAGGAGAATTCCAACCAGGAAAAAGTTCTCAGTTATTTCTGTGGGACATTTTTGATATGGTGCAGATCGTGTAAAAGCGCGAAAACCAGGATAATTTGTCTCAACAGGACTAGGGACTAAAGTTTTGTAGACTTGCTTATGTTAAGAGTTAAAAAGGTAAAAAGATAGAATCCAGACCCCATTTCGTTTTGCCTCTACCGTAATTTTGATGAAGCGTCCTTCAAGCTCTACAGCGTCGAATACTTGACCTCATGTGTCAGTTTCTACGATAGTCTCTTATTAAATCTGACATTCTGATCTTAAATCCAGCGGTTTTTATTAAACTTAAAACTGTAAGGGTGCAGAACTTCCCATCGAGTTGAAGCCTCGTAACATTTTAATATATTTTTGAACCCTATACACGGGTAACCTCACCTCGAAAATAACTGACAAAAATCTTTGCGAAAACCAAAATTCCTTTGTTTCCTGGAAACGCCCTCTTTATTATTAATTTCTTAAACCATAAAGTAAAGAGAGGAGTGAGAGCTAGGTTTCTTTTCATTCCACACCATTAATTAGCAAGACATAAACTGAACTTCTTTGTTGTTAATTTTATAGCTTCTTAAAAACTGTCAGTGTAGAAGCTGTTATGTGCGCTTTTAGTAAAACTTTAATGAGATAGATGGCAGATCTCACAAAAAAACTCCACCTTTACTAATTACTTTAACACGCGCCTTCTTATTACAGCATCTGAAAAACTGAAAGAAATAGAAAATTTTCTCAGAACTTGATTCGTGAGCTTAGCGTAACCAAGGAGTATAGTAGAAAGGGGACGAATTGTAAGAGTTTTTGAACTGGAACAGCAGTTCTTAGCTTCCATAACAGGAGAGAGAACAAATTTGAGGATTTTATGCCGCTTCCATCGCGCCTACACTATAGGAAAAAAATTGGTCGAGTTCCAAAAAATTTCATACCCCCTTCCCCTGAACCTAAAGCCGCGGAACACGGACACGGGTGCTTGAATCTAGTTCGGCCGTCTACCGCCACGAGCGTCTCACGTTTTGGTGGGAAAATTCAGAAACCGCTACCAGAGGGCCGACCGTTGGTGTGTTATCAAGAATATTCACTTTCGCCAAGTGCAGAATTTGGTTACCTCGATACTTCTAGTCCCTTATCTTACTTCTGATGTCACTAAGAGGGAAAGACAGGGGGTAAATCGTTGCCTTCCATCACGCTTTTTGGCACCTGCGCTGTAGTCTCTTTGTATCATGAGAGTGCGCAGAGACGGATGGCAATGTATCAACCCCTTGTATGTCCCAATATCGAGGGTTAACATCAACTAACTAAAGACAGACATTTGGTGACATTTTATTTCCCCTTTAATGTTTAGCTTTATATGTCTTTTCCCCAAACAATTCTGCGAAGATATATTGCGAGGGTCTCTTTTCGCCCTCGATTTCTAAAGGACTTTGATATGGGGTTCGATTTTTCTTCAGAAACGGATTTAGTACCGTACAGCTTTATTTGAGTTTGCTTGGAATTTCCTTTTTAGAAGAGATTTATCGTTATTGTTTCAGTGGAAAATGCAATAAAAAGACTTTTGTTGTAGTTTTTATTGCCAGTTCAGGAGTATTTAACCCCGATTGACAAATATCACAATGCACATTGAGCAATACTAAATCGAAGACTAAGGAGAGACCTAAATTTGTTCAATCGTTCTATATGAAAATACCAAACATTGGGAATATAACCTATTAGGTTGGAAATGGAGTGAAAATGGCACAGGAAAGAGGACCCTTGGTCGATAGATAGCAGAATTCTTTGGTAGCAAGGCGACATTCCTCACAATGGAGTTATAAGGAAAGGTAAATTGGCAAACAAACTGCTAACAAAGGTTAGCAAAAAATTTTAGACCAAAATAGTCACTAGGAAAATGTATGCTAGTATTTATTTATTTATTTTTTCAGGATGCAGACCAGGCTACTGTCCGTTCCTAGCTAGCCAATATTACCTAATTTCTACATTAATTGAGTACAATGAAACAAATTATATTTTCTACGTGGCTTGGAAAATTAAAATGATTGTAAATATCACTTAATATCGACGCGTCACGGAATCGTTTAGTGGGAGCGATCGACTAAGGGATAAGAATGATAATATTTAGAAGAATATGACCCGCTTTATGTCCCTGACTACACAATGTTAAGTTGAAACTGGGAAAGTGGACAATATAGAATTTACAGTGTTTTAGGTCAACCGACACCATTAAGTCAATGACCTTAACAAAATACCTGGCCCAATAATAATTACGACAATAGTGAATCGTTCTTAACCATTGGAAAACATTCTGAAAATATGTGAAACTATGTTTTCTAATTTATATGTATAAAAACACTAAAATTAAAATAAACATAAAGATGAAGAAAGTAATAAAATCCACCGATGCAGTTTCAAAGCATTTTAAATTCAAAGTGAAACAATTTCTTTCTCTCTATTCTATCTGCGAGGCATCAGGATGATTTAATTTTAATAATTTCCACGTATTCACAAATGAATAATGGTTTTAAAATATTACGCTGATCCTAAAATATTCCAGGACAATTTTTACTTTCGAAAACTTGCTGATGCTGACAATTTATATTTTTACTGAACAAATATCTCAGCGAAATCTATAAATTAATTTCCTTGAGTTGGTACGTGCATGCGTACCTTTGTACGTTAAATTCTCTTCACAGATACTTCCGATTTCGACAAATGAGGTATCCATAGAAATCATTCGTCCCTGGGGTGACAAAAAAAACCAATGATTTTGACCTCAATGCCACATGGGTCAGCGAACCATGGAAACACGTAATCTTCATTGTTTACTGGATGTGTGCACTTTTTCAATTTGGTCAAACGAGGTCCGAGATGGAAGGAAACCTTTTTTCCCAAGGGTGGCGTAAAAGATAATGATATTGATCTCTAGGTCAAAAGGTCATGAACCATAGAAACACGAGATTTAAAAAAAAGTCTTCCATAATAGCTTAGTTTTTTCTATGTTTTAAATTCTGCGAATTTAGTTTTTGCGGCCAGATATGTTACGAAATTTCATGACGTGATAACTGCCATAAATATTTTGGCTACATGCTACCAGGGATTGATTTAATTTGAGAAATAAGAATGGGGAACAGAGTAATCTGGGTGCGCTTCAAAGTTCCGGACCCCCTTCCCCGGGACATAGGGGTATGAAAAAAGAGGCGGGTCATAGCGACAGAGGTAAAAAGGAATTACGTATTTTTCGCTGTCCCCGACAGCAACGTCATCAAAACGTAGTTTAAGTGAGCCAATAAGATAATTTAAACTTTTAGTTACGTGTTGGAGGGAGGGGCTCTATACTGGGCTATGAGTTGGGCTGAAGTAAATAATAACCGTTCTCCATTCCTACTTCTAAAATTAAATCTATCCCTGATGCTATTTACTACCTATGGTTAGACCCAACAAAGTTGTGACTAAGGAATGTTTATGAATTGCAATATATAACGCCTTCATAGTGACCATCTTTTTATCATAATTATATTTGAGATATAACTATGACTGTCCTGTTACTATCTTGAGCTAAAATATTACCCAGAACCAGTATTGAATGTACAGGCAAGTTGCTTACTTGTTGGTATTTATATTTATATATGTATAACAAAAACATACTATCAGTAGCAAAGCTCGGCAATGTTGCTAGTAAATAAATAAAGTAAATACTGTATTTATTTACACCATTGCTGGCCACCGGGTCGATATAGCTTCGTATAGAATATTTATTGCGAGATTTCAGAAACTTTTCCATGTATTATAGCCGTTTCCAGGATCTAATGTGTAGGCCTTGATCTTTGGAATATTGATTGCGACATAAAATTTTAAGACTGTTTTGAGAAGTTTCGAAGTTGTACAGTATGCTAACACGAAAGTTTTGTTCAATAAGATCTAACGACATTATCCTATAGCTAGATTCCCACTCGACCGAAATAAAAAATTTCTACCGTCGGCTGCGTGATTTCCGCCGGTAGAAATTTTATCTAGTACAGTTGACGACTGAATTTTGAGTTTGGCGCTAGATGGTTTTAGGTCACATGACACATTTGAGTGGTTTCCAAAACATCTATTTCGCACTCTGTTTGGTATCTTTTCCCCTTGCCGCTTAGATGGTACAAGAAGGGATATTTTCTAACCTATTCGATAAAGTCTTATTTATTAACATCTAATGTCTTTTAACGCTTCTATTAGTTTCATTTTTCTTTCTTGGTGGCATGTTTCAGATAAGCCTTGGTCAACAAGAAACAAATAATGGCTGCTATGAATCGATCTCGCGTATGGAAATTTATTCATTGGCTGAGACGCAGACACCGACGTAACGCCGAACACGACCGAAAAAATAGGTCAAAACTAACGCCCGACGGAACGGAAATTCCGTCGGGCTCGGCGTAAACATTTTTCAGTCGTACCCCATTCTGCCGGGTTTCCGTCGTGTTTTCCGTCGAGTGGGAATCTATCTAAATTTAAAAGACCTTTTTGAGTTATTCCAAAATACCTCGAGAAAATTCGTCGATTTAAAACGATATTTTCGACTTAATATCTGCCACGGTTTTATGACTAGAGTATTTTATGATTAAAGACTAAGTTCCATTTCCTATCATGAATATAAAAGCCCTAATAAGAATAACGTGCAATAGCTTTCATTTCCTCTTTTGCCTTACTATACAAAGTTTTCAAACAAGCAGGATTGATATCATTTACTCAGGAGGACAGGCTACTTGGTGGACAAAGCGGAGTACCAAGTATCCTGGTCTCGTGGTGTAAATGGTATCAATCCTCATAGCCTGAAAACTATGTATAGAATACGATTATCTGTTAAGCCTATTTTGGTGTATGGAAACGAACGAATCTATTCGGATGCCCCATGAGACTTCCCTTAACGACTTAAGACTTTCCTTGGATCCCATCCACTTATGTAAATTTCTGAGGATATTTATAGCGAGATAGGCAGTGGTGTTACTGTTAATAATGGGCGGTCAGCACTCTTCCGGGGTCGGCAATCAGTGCTGGAGAAATAGGGAAATTAGGCAAACTAAATGTATATTCCTATTTCTTATCGACATTTCTACTTGGGTGGTGAAAACTCAGAATTTACAAAGGCTTAGCTGAGGCAAACCGCTCAACGCTTAGCGAGATAAGGTGGCGTGAAATTCGTTATGCATGATGATTAGTCTAGCTTCCCCCGCAAAATTCAAGCAGGCATTTACAGATAAACGCCAAGCAATGGTTCATATTACCGTATGGATTCCCGATATTATCGGCAAAGGCGTATTATGGTGCCAGACTTGGTCAATGCGAAATGGGGCACATATAGTCTAGACAATAAAGAAATTCGCTAGTAGAAGAAATTGGCTTTTTCAGTCTATAAGATCTGTTAAAACAACCGACGCGTCAGAGGTGTAACTACAGCCTTGCCGCACCCTTACTAAGGTGGCCATTGTTTCCAGAGGTCAGGGAAAATTTGAGAAAGTCAGGGAATTTATAATGGGCAATAAACATAAAATAATTCTGGGATGTATTATGTTTTAGCGAGATGTAATTTGAGCAGACACAAAAATCGCGGACCTCAGGAAAAACGTAGAAAATGGTCAGGGAAAACCTGGAAGAGTCAGGGAACTTGAACCTGACATTTTCGTGGCAACCCTGGTGGGGCACCAACATAAGTCTCGTGAGGGGGGGGGGTTCATTTGGCGTACTGATCATAACTTCACATGGAATATTATTACTGAATAGATTATCATGTAGTAAACGGGTAGTCAATTTCTAATAGTAACATTCACAAAAGGCGAAGGAAATATTCCGCTAACGATGGGGTCTGTCCTCAGTCCGCAGCGTCGGACTCTACAATCGCTTAACGAATGGACTGATATCACGAACTATAAGAAATCGCAACTTGAAATCAGAATACGTTTAACAATAATAAATTTTTCTTTGTAAAAGAAGTATTGGTTTTTTCGGCGAAGACAGTTTTATAAACTTTGGTGTTTATGTAATGTTTTAGACTCCTATACCTTATCGTAAATAAAATAATTAATGCTAGAAAAGTTCGGATAAATTAACTATGAGAAAAAGTAAAACCAAAAATAATTATCAGTCAGAAAATTTAAAAGGAATAAAGAGATCAAAAATTAAACTTGGAATGCAAGACAAGGGCTAAACCACAAACGCCTACCTTAATAAAAACAAATTCCACAGGGATTTAGTAGCCAAATAACCTGCACACTAAAATTTCAATCGAAGTGACACTTTTCTATTCAAGAAATAGTCTAACGTTTTACTAATTGTAAACCACGTACGCGTCGTCACTACGCTATTAAATTGTGACTCACATAATGGTCCAACATTAGCGTAGCAATAATAAATACCATTATATTTCAAATCAGAACTCTTGAGAGACGAAAGAGAATAAGATAGAAGAAGAAAACATATTATTAAAGGTATCACGCCACCTGCCTGTTCATCTATTTTTAGTTTGAAATCTTTCTTTTCTTCTAAATACTTTTTGGCTCAAAACTTGATTTTCTTTTTTAATCATCTCAAACAACGCGTGCTCTCCTAGTCTGCTTTGCGGCACTAGCCCGGCTCGACAACTGAGCGTAGAGCCTGGTCGACACCATCGCCAAACTGGGAATATAGAAATGATGCGTTAGTGCCGAAGGAAGTAGAGACCCGCCGCATCTTCCTGTACCAACGCTTTGCTATGTTCTGTTTCTTAGCGTGTACTCCTGACCAGCGCACAACTCGCCCTCGTTGAAATAGCGCAATAGAGTTAAAACCTTTCGCGAGGCTGCTCTTCTGGCGTGCGTGCTTGCTTCCTTCTTACCGACTTGTCACATTGCGTTTTTGGAAAATTATTTCCAAGGTGTTATCGGTTGAACCTGACTGGCTGGGTGGGTGGATTGAATTTCATTTGAACACGAAGCAGCGTGATACTTGTTAGATGGATTTAATTTTAGAAGTAGGTGTGGAGAACAGAGTAATCTGGGGTCGCGTTAAAGTCCGTACCCCCTTCCACGGGACGGAGGGGGGTATGAAGGAAGAGGCGGGTCATAGTGACAGAGGTAAAAAGGAAATACGTATTTTTCGCCGTCCTGGTCTGCAACGTCATCAAAACGTAGTTTAAGTGAGCCAATAAGACAATTTAAACTTTTCGTTGCGTGCTGTAGAGAGGGGCTCTATACTGGGCTATGAGTCGGACTGAAGTAAATACTAACCGTTCTCCATTCCTACTTCTGAAATTAAATCTATCCCTGTTACGACAATGACTGCTATCATTATAACAGGAATACACAGATTTCTTATATTTGGAAATTTTAAGAGGCCATAGACCCCGTATTAATATTTGATTGAACTTGGTTAACCCACCCACTCCTCCATCCTAGCGTTTCATTACCTTTTCACATATATTGGACAACTGTCTACTCTAGGTCTACTCGTTCAGAACACGCAAAGAGAACTGGTTTACATTTGGGACTAATATCTGATTGAAGGTAAGGGCTTGAAACTTGATTAAACCACCCATCCTAGCGTTTCATTGGCTATTCACGTATATAGGACAACTGTCTACCCTATGTGTACACATTCAGAAGACGGAAAGAGGACTGGCTTTCATTTGGGTTTGTTGCTCATTGGTCGCTAGCTACGTCATTGTCACATGGTTTCAAAATTCAAACCCTTCTCCCATTTAATTGAAGCAGAAAGGCCCAGAAAATTAGCACTTGATTACATTCTGGTTATAAGCGGCAGTCTCGGTACAGTTCAATGTCATGCGGTTTCTAAGTTCAAATACATAATGCATGTCGTCAGGGGTGACAGTTTCCATAAAAAGAAAACAGACCATTACTTGGCACCATTCATGCTCGCATTGCAACAATATCATCTAAGATACGTCTGTTCCCCCTTGTTTTATACCCACTTAACAATTCTGGCGCATGCGTTCTTGTTGTCACCCATTTGCTTCTCTTTACCGGGCGAATTGCGTGCTTGATGATATCCTTGTAGCGTACGCTTGTAAAGGCGGCTCTGTGTCTAGAGAGCCGAAAGATCAAAGGGAAAGTCATCGTAAAACTACGTCAGAGAGGAAGCATTCCATTCATTGTCGCTTTAAGCATTACCCAACCTTTGGGTTCGCGGGCCCTAATAGGACCATCCATTCTCTCTCTTTTTTTCCATGCGTGTTTCTTGAGAAATCGAATCGATATAGTAAGGTCGCGAGTGTAAAGGCGGCATTGCTTCAATTGAGAGAAGGTAAAACGGGGACTAAGCTAGTAAATGTCCTGGTTTTTGGCCCTGTTTCCGGAATCGGTATTTTTAGAAGAGCAGAGGTATAATTTGAAAGGGAGAGTATATATTTATGCACTTCCCCGGGTTTCCTTCATCGAGTAACAAGAAATGTTCAGTTGGTGCTCTGTTTATGAATGAACTCTTAGGGGGTTTATTTCTTTTTCGTTTTTATGTTAGCAATGGGTAGTCGATGATATGTGCGTGCAACTATTGACGTCCAAAGACGTGCGTAATTCAAGAAACGTAATATGGGGTTGGCACGAGAAAAAAAGTACTTTAATGGATCGTTTTTGAAAAGTATTTGGACTATGAACTTGAAGTCTGACTTGGTAAATTATGGGAATAAGTTTTGCAAATTTGGGAAAACAGCTGGCGATTCCCTTATATTGCAAAACCGTCGGAAACCGTTCAGAATTGCGAGAAGCAAATCAATTATGGGAATATTTCGAGCTAGTTTCTCATCAAAGCACAACATTTTGGGGTTCATACAATAAAAATTTATCAAATTGTATCATAAGTTTATTAGATATGTTCCATAAGTATAACACTACCTATACTTTGCAATGCTACTGCTAGAGACTTACAGCTCGAGCTAGTTCGAGAACGACAAGCGAGAATTCAAGAATTGACTACACTCGGTTAGTTTGAAGTCCATCTTCCTATTTAGTCTGTCCTAAGTCTTTGACAGCGCCTCACCAGGCCTCGCTTTACGAGAATCTGTGACGTTTCACTTAGGTTGCACTTCATGACAAGCTCTCGGTAATCAGTAACAAACTTATGGAACATATCTTATGAACTTATGATTTTATTCGTGAATAATTTGATATTGGAAATTTTCAGTGAGCTCGAAAATACGAAAATCCATCGGAAATCAGAAACATGAAACTTTAAGCTATAGAAAGCTTCGTTGTTATGATAATTTATTTGTGTGTTGGAAAATCAGCTTAAACGATTAATTATCCGTATAGTCCATATAAAAATTATAAAAAAACGTCTTGGTTTGGACCAAGGCCGAAAAAACAAACGATATGTGTGAGGTTTATCATTTGACTGAAGTTTCAGATATTGCAATTGTTTTAGTTATTTTTATCCATTTAATCCTTAATCAGTATTAAATTCAATCAACTGATTTTACTGTTAATCGATCCATTCCCTCTAAATTAATTGAAAAAATTACATATCTACGCTTTTTCAAGAACAATTACATTTTCCGAAAACATTTTATCATGAAATTAATTATTTTGAAGGGAGTACGTATTGAGGTGTCAATATAGAATATTTGAAATATTCTACTGACTTTCTTAAAAGAGCAGGTGAACTTTGACATAATTCGAAAGGAAAATGTAAATATTTAATAGTGGATTCCAAACAAGGGTGTTGCACTAATTTATACATTTAATTTCGTATAACGAAATGCTACATTTCTATTGTCGCCTCTATGAAGAAAAGATTGCACTGCAATTTCCCTCTCCGTGCTTTAGAATTTCTTGGTCATGATTCAGTCTTCATTTGAAACGTCACCACCCCTTTCTACATTGTTGGCGCTACTTGTACACCGGTTACGTATTACGTGTAATCCTTTTAGTACGCATAAAGACCATTTCGGAAAACACACAGGGGCGAGGCCACCATTGGGGTATTCTCCCTCACACCAAGGGTCACCGCCAGACTGTGCCAAAGTTCACTACAGGCAAGAGGCTAGTCAAATCTCACTGCCTATAGCGGTGCTTCTAGGCAAGAGAGAGAGAAGACCTCAATGGTGGTATCACCCCTGTGTTTTAATTATCTGTATGTAATTTCCAAAATGGTCCACTCACTTACAAATGTACACCGATTACACTGAGTTATCGGTCCTTCAGGCGCTAGCGAGTGTCAGGCCACAACCGTAATCATTCATGTACACGAATGTTTTATAGTTTTAGGTTATTAATGTTGGCGGGCAAGTCCGGAGAGTCATGTACCGTTCACTAATGTGAAAAGGTCTCGAACTATATGATAATATTGGCTGAGTGTGTTGCGACGGCTCAGATGACCCATACACTGGAACCACTGGTGATCGTAAAACTGTATATATTGGGAATATGAAGGAATGGGGGGGGGAGTTACATCAAAAGCGCATACATTAAAATAAAATAATAAATTTTTTGTGTGCTACAGAGTGCCACCTACTCAAAGAAACCACACACGATAAACGTTGATGCTTTGTCTTATGAGGACGACATTAGTTTATAAATAAGTTTGAGCAAAATAAGTTATTTATCATAATTTCTTGAACATCAGTCTTCTCAGAAACTTACTACAGATTTAAACTTTTTTGCTGCAAACTTCAAAATTTGTCAAGCCAGCCTTAATTAAAACTATGACCGTCAATGTGCTTTCAAGTTAGTAATCATCGACACGAAATCCCTTCAAAATAATTAATTTCATGATAAAATGTTTTCGGAAAATGTAATTGTTCTTGAAAAAGCGTAGATATGTAATTTTTTCAATTAATTTAGAGGGAATGGATCGATTAACAGTAAAATCAGTTGATTGAATTTAATACTGATTAAGGATTAAATGGATAAAAATAACTAAAACAATTGCAATATCTGAAACTTCAGTCAAATGATAAACCTCACACATATCGTTTGTTTTTTCGGCCTTGGTCCAAACCAAGACGTTTTTTTATAATATCTGTCACTTCAGTCTTAATGTAATTAAAATTTGAATAATTTTATTTTTGCTTTACCGTCAAACATTTGGGGTTGATCTATTTCTAATTGCTTAAAGAAGTACTTAATTATCGTTAATTACATTTAACTTATATCCAATAACATTGATTTTGATATCCATATAATGTTGTACCATAAGTCTATTATGGGGACCTTACATAATAGACTTATGGTTGTACTTTATTTATGAAAGAAGTTTAAAAACGACGGTATTTGAAATATGGAAGAAAAATATTTGTTTCGTAACACTGTATACACATACAGTATTGTCGAGATCAGACCAACAGCATTGAATGTTGCCAGATTAAATTGTTGCTGGTGATTTTACGAACTATGTTAATGATATATTAAAATTTAAATGGAAAAGTTACATTTTGACACATTCCTAACCCTAAAATTTTGTATTTGGAGCCTATTAAATGCATTATAGTGATAATGTAATTAATTTTAGTGTTAAATAGGAAAACGTTTAGGCTGAAAGAACTCGCGTAGTTTAATCTTATTTTCTTATTTCAGTTAAAGGTTATCTATAGTTACCCAAAAAACCTGTTGTTTTCGATTAATTTCACGTTAAATATGGTTATTAAGTTGAAATTAACGGCTTATCTTCTTTTATTAGTGTTATTGCAGTTTATTATACGAGTTTGAATAAGAAATTCTCCTAAATTGCAAACTTTAGAGGAGTGCCTGTTTGACTCTTGCGGAACAATCACTATTTTGCCCCAAAACTTTTAAATATCGCGCCTTTTCAATGGCTCTCTTTTAAAAATGGGAAAAATGCTTTTAAATGACAATTTAATTAATCGTAAGAATTCAACAGGAAAATGGAGGCTGGGTGAAAGATAAGTGTAGTTTTAATTTTAATTTGTTAGTCTAATTATAAGGTATCTATGAATTTACCCAAAACATTCGTGTTTTGGGCTAATTTCACATTAATTATACTTAAGTTTAATTTAACGGCTTATCTTGTTTATCTAGCGTGGATTTCGTTTATAAAACAAGTTTCAATAAAATATTAACTTTAATTGCAATCACCCTAAAATTTTAATGTATGCGCTTCTGATGTATTTTAACGATCATTTAAATTAATTTGAAAGTGAAATAGGAAACTACTGTGGCTGTACGAAAAACTTGTGATGTTTTAATCTTAATTTGAGCGTGGTTCTCGTGAGAGTGGATTAAGCTTAAAATTTATTTGAATTTTTTACCCTAATTGCAATGTTTAGTGCAGTTTAATATTTTTTCCGCAAATTCATTTTTTAACCCAAAACTTTTGAATTTCGCGGCAATTATTGTACTTTAAAATAGTTTAAATTAACTTAAGTGTCAAATAGAAAATATTCGACTTTACCAATGGCTCGGGTAGTTTTAATCAAAATTAAAGAGTTTATTTAAAAGTTATTTGAGCCTTTATCCAAAAAATGTATATTTTGGTTTAATTTCACGTTAATTATGTTTAATTAACGTAGGACTGTTTTGGCACTATACATTTAGTGTTATAAAATGAGTTTAAATGTATACTTCACCTTAATTGCAATTTTTAGTGGAGTTTTAGATTCTCATTTTACGCTAAAGTTTTGAATTTCGCGCCTATTAAGGTACTTTGGAGATAATTTAAATTAGCTTATGTGTGGGGCTTTACCAACGGCTTGGGTAGATACAATCTTAATCAAGAACATCATTTAAGAGTTATCTGAGTTTTCATCCAAAAAAATGTATATTTTAGTTTAATTTTACCTTAATTACAGTTAATTACGTTGAAATTAACTTGTCGTCAGTGCTCATTAAGCTTATAAAATGTCTTTTAAAAAATAATTCACCTTAACTCTAATGTTTAGAGGAGTTTTTGATTATTTCCAACAAATTGCGTTAAATTTTTATCATATCCTGAGCTAGGTTTGTGGTAACATAAAGATTATCTATACAATATGTTAATGAATGATGTTATTCTATAGTTTAGCTTTAATATCAGTAATTAAATCAAATACCTTTACAATTCATAGCAATTTAAACCAATAAACAAACGGCAATGTGGACTGTGGAAATAGAAAACAACGTAACCCTCCGTTTCTAACGTGGTTAGGTTGAGAGAATCTGGGTTGTAAACATGAAAATTATTTGACTAATTAAATTATATAACGACACTGTCCTCCTGGATTAACCAGCACAACTGTTTCTTATGAATTAAACAATCCACTGTTAGTAACAAGTAGTTTATAAAATGATAACGTAACATCACTGTATGACTGATTCAATAGGATCAAAATTGTTTTAACGAATAATCTGGTCCTCTACATTGGTTTAGTTTCAGGAATTATACCACACACATTGACAATTAGTAGCATTTTAGTGAGATTAACAAATAATGAAACCGTTTATACCTGTCCTCAAATGAGAATGTTGACTTAACAGCGCTAACATTAACACCACTCTTTTAACTGCCGAAGGGAAAACAAATTGGAAATTTTGTCATCTTTCCTGTAATATTTTGAAGTCGAATTCTTCACAGGGTGAAAACACTACCGTTGATTTCTAAACCATAATAATTTGGATATAGGGTTGGTACCGGTAATTGGGAACGATTCTAATTGGGAACACTTTTTCTTTAAAATTTTGTAACAAATTTTTGGATGGCTCAAATTCCTTTTAAAAGGGCTCAATTTGTAGATTGAATATCGAGGATTACGATGAAAATGGTTAGAATATTGTAGGAATACGTGGATGAAAGATACGGACCAATATACGCACCAACTCGGACTCATCAACTTAAGTTGATGCCAATTTTAGGTGTTTCTTGATACAATACCGTCGGGGAATAAGCTTTAGCGAGAGTTACAATAATCCCACGATAACAAACCTTTAACCATTAGATAGATCACGTTTTTAGCTATAAAATTGATATTAAAATCTCTCGTTTCGATTCGGAATTCGATTCAAAAATAGAGTTGGAAAAAACCAAGTAAAAATTGCAAATGGGAACACGACGTTTCGAGGATAATTAGAATCATTTTTAAGCTATTTTACTAAAAGATTAAACGTAAAAGTGGTGTAAACAAGCTACTTTCGGATAATATTAACTTTAAAATACATCATTGACCCAAAAAATACTCAAATTTCGCGCCTTTAGCAAAGTTTTCAATTTAGCCGTAAGAGGGCCGTAGCTACCACTACGTATTGGGCGGGAAAACGGCAAACCGAGTCAGCTGTTATGCTAGAGGCGAATAAAATGTGACTTCTCAACAAATTAGTGAGCATTTTGACTCAGGTATTGTTTTTAACTATATTATCCTATTATCACTTATCAAATCTGCGTAAACTTTAATCCAGGTGCATGAATTTAGGCCCTACGTATTGGTAGCTTTTTTCCTAGGGCCTTTTTTATTCCTCCCATTTGATTAGCATTGGTGTTCCCATTTGGGTCCCGCGTTCACTATTTAGAGTCAGGGTGTTCCCATTTACCAGCGATTGTTCACATTTGGGGTCCTCTAAGGGGTTTAGGAAATAGGATATTGTGCAAAATTTAAAAGAGTTAAAAAGCTGAAATCATAGCGAATTGTGTCTAAAGAATCAAATTTCATGTCCTGAAAGTTTCAGGTGTCTAACGTTAGCGCCACGAAAGTTATTCAAAGATTTGTAAAAAGTGTTCCCAATTACCAGTACCAACCCTATATGCCATTTTTTACTGTCATAGATACAGTATTAAGTTACAAGAAGCGTAAAACCTTGGCCCTAGGGTTGGGATTTGTAGCATGAATCGAAGCAGACTACGTATTTTGTAATTCCAAACAGAGCTGGAAATTAGCTTTCTAATAATCTTTAAAAGGAAAGACACTATAAACACTATAAACACTATATAACATAGAGTAACTAAAATACAACTTAAGCCTTGGCCGTAAAGAACGTCGAAAAGCTTACTTTAAATGATATAAAAACCTCTATTAACTGTAATTATTTACCTGAATTACTTTTCTAGACGAAAATTCGACCTGATAACGACGTATTTCTTATTAAGGGTGCTACAGTTAATTAGAAAATACATATAAAGGTGCTCAAGCTCGGACGAAATACAAAAGTAATTTGCTGGAGTCTACTGCTAAGAAATTAGGAAAATCAGCAAGAAAGCCAACATTTACAATTAGTCAACGTAACTTGTTAGCACCCACAAACCTAGGACCTTCTAGTTGTCAACGAGAACGAAATGAAGAAAATAGGTTTAAGCGCGCTATAAGGTTAGGCTGACATCTGACCCAAAAGTAATTTTTTGACTTACTATCTTAATTAGTTAAATTACAAAAATTAGAATTCATTAATTAAAAATCGAAACCCGTAAGTTTCCCGTTTAATAAATGCTTGTTAATTTAGAAGTATTCCGAAAACTAACTTCGCTATACTTTTTCCGTATGGCCTATGACCATTTCGTTAAAAAAACGAAAATTTTTTAATGCTTTTTCTATGGGACGCTAACCCTAAAAGGTGTGACTTTTTCTTTAACATTACGGAAGGGTGTCATGTCATATCTACAAGGGCCTACCGGCCCTGTAGAATATAATAGTCTTTAACAAAATATTCTCTAAGGGGATGGTTTCTATAATGAAAATCTTTCGAGTCATAGATGAAGGTCAAGTAAATGTTTAATAAGAAAATATTTAATTTTTCTTTTTTAATATTGCGGTCGGGAAGAATTTTTCGAGCTGACAGCCTTGACAGTTTTTTATCCGAGTCAAAATGGAAAGGCTAAGGACAGACAGCGGCCTGATTTTTTCTCTGGTTTGAACCAAGGACTTGGTATTTTTAAAATGGACGAATAAACACGTAATTTTGATACCGAGTACAGTGAGTGTAGGGGAATACATCGCACACAGTTTGTCTGCCATAAATTAATTACTGTGTTCTTTACAACCATTATTTACGACTATAAAGGCTTCGAAACACTGACACGTGGAGAGGTAGACATATTAGCCTACCCATCTTGTTCAGAAGAATTAGACTGAGTGCGCAGAAAGTGTCAAAGGATAAGACGTCTACAACCATTAGTTACAACTATAAGGGCTTCGAAACATTGCCATATGGAGAGGTAGACTATAAGGCTAACCATCTTGTTCAGAAGAATTTAACTTTTTCAATAGCCTTCAATCTTATAGCGATTTCCACTGACTGCTCCAAAGAGTGCTCTCAGTGTCAGGATGACGTAACTGCCCTCAGCGAGTTTTGGAGAGAATAGTTTCGTCAGTGGAACACGATCGAGAGGTCAGAGCGCGCTCTGAATAATCAAAATTGGCGCCGGAGACGAAATTGCAATAAAGTGTGTATATCTTGACGCAAATGGGCCGAAACCAATTAATAGAATTAACATTTGAATTAATTTTCAAAAAATCTATTTTGAATAATGATCGACAACGTCTCTGATATAATTATTGGTTTTAGGAAGAGGCGTAATATCTTTAAAGTAATGATAAAACCTCGTATTCTTCATCTTCAGAACTTTAAGAAGATGATTCCAGAAATAAATAAGCATAAGCGAGAGCCTGTCTTCTATGAGATACCCCATGGTCCGCCATTTTAATTTTATTACGTCATACTCGAGCACCGTCGCTCCGTCGAATTTTTCAGAGCACGAAAGAGCAATTCTCGGGCAGTTTTTGGGGTCAGTGGAAAACGCGATTCTGGGCGAGTGTTGCACTCGTGTTCCCAGTGGCGGACGAAAACGCGCCGAGAGTGCACTTAGAGTGCTCTAGTGCAGTCAGTGGAAATCGCTATAAGAGAAAGATATCGAGCCTTTATCTACCAGAAG
Source organism: Phalangium opilio (assembly GCA_019434445.1). Classification (NCBI taxonomy): domain Eukaryota; kingdom Metazoa; phylum Arthropoda; class Arachnida; order Opiliones; family Phalangiidae; genus Phalangium; species Phalangium opilio. The sequence goes on from JAEQBA010004014.1 coordinate 119,971, forward strand.
TGTACTATTAAATAGGTAGAAGTGATACTGCCAGTACGTTTTTACTCTATAAGTCTACGCACAATTTATTATAATACATTTCTGCTAGATATGGGGTTTCAGGTCCTATATTGAAGACTACTTAAATTGTCTAAAAACCTTCTAAACAAGTTAGGCAGGTAGATATGTGTACTCCTCATGTGTGACAATTTCCTTGTTTTAGGGGAGAACGTTTGGTAGCCCATATCTCCGTAATTAAATATTGTTTTATTTTTCGTTTTGTTTTTAAGTTTCCACTCAGTTTGACCCAATGAACACACCCTTTAATTAACAGGAACATCCTATACTATCTCCATGCGCGCCTAGCTTTAAACAATAGACCTCTGCGATGTAACTAAGAGGGCAAGACACGGGGGGTAAAACATTGTCTTCCATCCCGCTTCTTAGCGCCTGCGCTGTAGGCATGGGGGATCATGAAAGTACACAGACACCACACCTTGTTGTACCGATACTGAGGGTTGCCTGCCGCTTTTCTGTACATCGAAAGGGTCTATACTCCGATTGATCTCACACTAGAAAAATTACAGATGCTCACTCCACGAGCCCAGATTTAAACAGTGCTGTGATATTTCGAATGATCATACTATACTAGATCCTAATCGTCCGGCGACTTTCGTAGCAGCAAAGCGCAAAGTTCCCCAAACCTTACGATGTTTTGTAATATCAAGAACGGATTCATGCTCATAAGAACATAGGGCACGAGATAATTCTCTCCCCGTCCTAGCAAAGAGAATATAGGGGAGGAGTGGAAAATGGGGCAAAACTTGTCACTCTTTTCTACCGCGCATCTTCAACGCGCAGTACCGAGGCATTTCCGTTTGAGACATTAAATGATATCGTAGGTGGCGCGACTGAGCCGGAAAATCGCTCGTACCGCTAGTATAATTTAGGCGAGACATAACTTTTAACGCTTGTGGAGCGGGGGAGGTTCCACTCCTCCCCTATATTTTCTTTGGTCCTAGCATACTTGGTGTAGGTTCGCGTCACTTCGTTCCGCCATCTATGACGGTCTGCAGATTATAGAAATGTACGCTTTTAGACACGTGACATAAATATTAGCGGACGAATCTTCTCAACCAATTATGCGAGGATGGTACCAGAGGATAAAGCTATTGCCCTATGTTCTTATCAGCATGAATCCGTTCTTTGTAATATCCATGGTATAACATTGTTTGAGAATATTGCTCGACGTTATTTTATGACTATCCATACTCGAAAATTATCCACAGAACTTACATGTTAAATCGTTTTATATCCACAACTTTGTTTATAAATAATCGGTTATCCACCAATTTGTGGATAATAGATAGAAAATGCCGAAATGCCTTTAATATCGTTCGATATGTGTGTGAGTGGCGCCTTCCCGTAGCAAATTGTCAGATATAAGTAACTACACATCTTAGTCTCCTTAGTGAAATCCATGCAATGAAGATTTAAATTTAAAACTATTTTACAACGAGTGATTAACGTTGATTTGAATTTAGCTACAATATTAAATATCCATAAGACGGCGGCTAAAACGTTCCGAAATCCTTTACAATAATCGATTAGATCGTTAAGCTTATCTTTCCCATTTATTGACATTATTTTCCACTATGATATAGTTTTTTATAGTAGAGCAAATGGTAAACTTTTTCAAAAGAGGGGGATGGGGTGCAGTATCATCGGCTTGATATGGGTTTGACCTGGGGTCGAGACAATAGATAGGGGTTCAAAGTTACCAAAATCCTTTTGATTGAAGCCCTATTTAACGTCTTTGGATCCACATACCGGATGTTCCGTTTTAAGAGGTGGTCAAACACAAGAACCGGAATTTACCCCCGACTTTTGAAAACTGTCTATTGAGCTCAAGGTCAAGTCCTTTAGTTGAAGATAAATAACAGTATTTACTAACCGGAATAGATTTATCAATGTCAAGTTGTCCAGTTACAGATAACTTGGCGGCTGCTGTAGTGGTCAAAAGCTTCCTTCTCCATCTGATAATTTTGTAGACGAGGGTCTTATACGTATCGTAGTAAATGAAACCCAAGATTCCACAGAGGGCACTTATCCTATATTTAAACAAGTTGGGAAAGCCAAAATATTACCTCTCCGAGTGGAGATGACTATCACTACCCCTTAAACAACCTAAATATATGCATCTATCGCTTTTTTTAATTCTTTGCAAGTGCAGGAATTCAATTTTAAAATAGTCAATTGTTCAAGCCTTTTCAATATCTCTCAATTGCTGTGGAAACTCTACTCTCTCGCTATACCTCAACCGTATTCTTAGTCTACCAGTATGATTTGTAACATTTGTCCACACAAAAAGCAAATGTCCCCAAAACATGGAAGCCACAACCCAATCACACATAAGCTAGGCTCGTACTTGTTCATCGCCCTCGATTATTTCACTAATATTAGCATTATCATTTTGTACATTATTGGGTTCCTCATTAATAGATATGCCTACGCTTACGGTACTTTCAATAGAGCTTTTATTTAATGCGTCATCTTTCGCAGAATCATGGCCAACTGGCCTCGCGGTAGGACCAACATTGGGTGTGCTAGAACCTGTTCCCGAAACAACCTTTTTTTCAGCTGCTAACACTCTTCTCCTTTCATTTTCTCGTTTCCTAAATTCAGGATCTGACCTTTTTGCCCTCATTCTTTCCCTTGCTTTACGTTTCCTGATTTCCTCTTTACTTAAATTATTATCCTCCTCCATTTTATTATTCAGTTAAATACTCACAAAATCCGCAAAAGCAATCCCCTTGCAAGACTCTGTAACGTTTGAAATATTATTTTCCGAAGAAAGTTATTACAGAAGATTGAATTATGAAGTACTGCCTTTGAAATTTAAATAAAGAATGATAAAAGTGCGTAAAAAAGGTCTTTCACAAATAGGGGGCGTATAAAATAAACAGCATTTTTTTATATTTAAAAAATATTCTTAGATTGTCAAATACTTTTTTCGCCGTTGAATTTTGTTAACACCAGCTTGTAATCTAACTGGGAGTAAGATGAAAGGAGTAGAAGCTTATCTGTCTTAGGAAATATGAAATTTTATCTTAACAGTTCGTTAAATCATAAGTTTATAACGAAAAAACGCGGAAGGGGAAAACGAGCAGACAACAGCGATTTTGGGGGGTAGAAGGCTAAGAGCGCCATCTGTCGTCCGTGCCAAAGTTGAACTTCCACTCGAAACGCAATGAGAAAGTGGATAAAATAATGCCATCAGCTATTTAACTGCGTCGATATAATTAACGACTTGACCCATGACATGCCCTTAACACTGGCTTCTATGAATCCTATTTATTCTTGGATACTAGGAAACTTGGTAGACGTAACAGTCTGTACCAAGTACCCAAGCATCCTTCAATAAACGTCTGGCAACATTGTGGTACGCATGGTACAACTAAAAAATAGCATGTGTATTTATCTTTCGACTCACTCCAAGTCGTGAAGCCCTCATTACAGAGGATTTGAAACACTACCATAATTCATAGTGTCTCGAATCTCTACGTTCCTGTCCATTATGAACAGTGCTGAGAGAATGATACATCAGAAAGAGCCATTCAAATCGAATTGCCGAAAATATTATCCATATTTTCATTTCATATAACAAAGAAAATAAATTATTATGGTTTTGAGAGGAGCTTCCCATTTTGGTTGTTATTTTCAAAAATATATCGCAATGCACGCGCCTTGATAGATATAGGAGGCAATGATTTAACGACTTCGGTACTTGGGTTTATCTTTAATATTTAAATAAAATTATTTTAATCGCCAGTAAATAACTTTAAAAATAGTTAAATCGTTTAAAATAAAGTTGTTCATAATATCTTTCGAAACTTTGCTAATATTGACGTTTAAAGTGAAGGGTACCCTTCTTGCCCGCTTTCTTCAAATTTTGGGGTATATATACGATCCGTTTCCATTATAATAATAGATAAAAACGCATTCGCGTGAACCTTTGGTGGAAGCCCTGCCATTGGGAGGCTAGACGTTTCTCGTAACCCTAGCTGATCGCCGCGTATATCTTAAAACCAAATAATAGATAAAAACGCATTCGCGTGAACCGATGGTGGAAGCCCTGCCATTGGGAGGCTAGACGTTTCTCGTAACCCTAGCCGCTCGCCGCGTATATCTTGAAACCAAACGATGACGGTGGAAAAGAAGCCAGAATGTACTGACCGGCGTCCATGTGGAATGGACAAAAGACCTGAAGATGGTGGTGCATAGAAGCTGGTGTCAATGTGGAATTGAGGAAGAACAGAAGATGGTGGTGCATAGAAGCTGGTGTCAATGTGGAATTGACGAAGAACAGAAGATGGTAGTGTATAGAAGCTGGTGTCAATGTGGAATTGACGAAGAACAGAAGATGGTGGTGCATAGAAGCTGGAGTCAAGGTGAAATTGACGAAGAACAGAAGTTGGTGGTGCTTGGAAGCAAGCACGTACAGACTAGTGTCCATGTGGGATGGACAAAGACTAGCAGATTGTGGTCCTTAGAAGCCAGTTAGTAAAGACTGGTGTTGGTAGATGAATGACCAAATTTCCGTGAACCGCGAACGCGTTCCGGAAATCGGGTATTTGTTTGCTCCGATTTGTAAACTGCGAACGCGGTCACGTGGGGTCTGACAGACAGACAGACAGACACACACACACACACACAGACAGACACGGCCGATGTAATACCTCTCCGTGACATACGTCACTCGGAGAGGTAAAAACCTGGTACATTTTCTTAGTTTTTTAGACCTTTTTTTATTGGCTTTTCTGCATTATCATTTAATTTTTTAAGATGATAATTTTTAGGTTTTTATTCATCAGGTTTATTGCATAGGGGAGTTACTACGCACAACGCTCTTTACTGTACACATGGGGGTGAAAATTGTTTCCCCTTGTATCTAAAGTCGAGACGCGATGAGATTAGAGAGAATAACATTTTTTATAGGTTATTGACGTCACCTTAATTATATCCCAACAAAATTCGAATTTAAAAAACATTCACTACCCTCCATCTGCCTTTATATATTTTTTACCTCAATGATATTTTCCCCCTTCCTTCTCTCTCAAGGCTCTCAATAAAATGGCGACGCCCCTTTTAAGCTAGTGGAACTTACTTAATAGACCTTATCGACCTAAAAAAGGGGTAGGCAATCCATAGTGTTGGGACGTTCAAGGGGGTTGATACATTGCCGTCTCTGCGCACTCTCATAACACAAAATAAGATGGAGGGCTAAGTTTTACCCCCGTGTCTTTCCCTTTTAGTTACATCGAAAAGCAGTTTTAATTTTTTCCAATCGAAATTTCCGCATAAGGACGCTGCTGTCGCAGCCATGGGAAAATTCATCATAATGCTTCTGATGTGAACTTCAGTAGGGTTTTAAGCTTCTGGTTTTGTTTCCTGTGATCGAAATTTCGATCTTCAACAATTTTTGAAAGCCTTATCTGAACCTTTTCTTTTCAGTAAACCTTCAGATAACAGTACTCTAACGTTTTCTCAAACTACAATTATTATTTTTATTGTGATAGTTTCCATTGTCGCACCAGTTTGACTCAATTCATTTGCATTAGAATTATTTATGGTACGTGTGACATGTAACGCCTTTCCGCTCTCAAAAATACCAAAGTAGTAAACAGAATTAATAAATTTAGCACACGAAAATAACTTTCAAACTACACATTTGGTATTGGTTCTCAAGCTCGTACAATACTTACTAAGAATAATTAAAGAGAGTAAAATTGTATCACCTGTTTCGATTGTGCATTATTAATCTGTTGCTCTCAAACAACTTTGGGCATAACGTGCATTAAAGAATGTATAACAGAATCATAGCCTTCTAGAAGTTTAAGGCCTAAACTAAAACATTCGTATCATTTCGGCACATATTAAGAGATAGCGGAAAATTGGACTCCAAAGCCATAAAGCCCCTCAATGGGATATAGGGAGGAAGTGTACTAAATTTTAGATTAAGCAAATAATCCTCTAGAAGTATCCATGATTGGATATTTGGTGGAACCTCCCCTGCCACCTTGTTCTTAATTCACCCATAACTTGCACCCAGTTGCTGCAGCGATCATAGCTGCGTCTATGGTGCATTGTACTTTTCTTTCCAAATCCACAACTCTGAAGCCTTCTTCCCAAACGAATCTCCCACGAAGACCAACTGCAACCGATAATCCAGGGTTCTTAAGGAACCGAGCTTCGACTTCGTTTAATGGCGTCGTTCAGCAATATTTTATCAGGACTCGACCATCCTGAGCATGAAGCTGAAGATTAAAAACGCCTACGAGGGTCTTACACGTGATTTTCCTGGTATCGTAGTAAAAGAAACACAATGTAAAACTCAAGGTTCCATCGACCACACTTACTACGTAGTATAACCATTGTTTGTGGTTATTTGATGTTGGTTTGAATAAATGTTGAGAGAATTTGGGTAAATGAAACCCAATTTGTCCTAGATTTGCAACCCTCGAGGTAAAGCGGTTTGGGAAGGGCGTTGATTATCAGTCAGTCAGTGATGACTGATGTACAAACACGCTAGATATGGCTTCAAAACAAAATGACTTTGTTTTACAGCTATGAAGCAAACGATGCAGCGACCCCTCCTTTTGAAGAGGGTTTCTCAAAGAAGCTCAACTTCACAATTCCAAGGCCTTTAACTTCAGAAGACTATGACAATAGAAAATTCCTTATAAATAATATTAATCCAATCCCAGATTTTAACTCTAGCTACCAACTATTGCAGACGCTTTTAAAAGCTTTACGAAGATTGTAATACATCATGTGCAGCATTTTAGGGGGCAGTTTTGAGCAACTGGAAAACAATACAAATCGATTTTTCAAATACAAGTAAACTTCGATTAAATGTCAACTAGAGGAATGACTATTGCTTAATGTTTTCAAATTTTACAGAATGAAGAATATCACAGATTTCCCTATTGCAATAGCCGAAGTAAACACTAATAATAGACCTTTTTCAAAAGGAGGGGTCCCCGCAGTGTCGTCTGCGGTATGTGAATCTAAAGACGTTAAATAGGGCTTGAAAGTTTCCAGTCCTTATTGTTTGAAGTCATATCTAACATCTTTCGATTCCCATACCGGATTTACTGTCCAGCAACAAGTTGCTAAACACTGGACTCAATTTAACCCCAAACTTCTGAAAAGGGTCTATTTTTTAATTTTCACAGTTAATACAAATTAAAATAATTTTTCAGGAATTATTGATGCAAAAATCTTTGGAAAAACTAATTGAAGTTGCGAAAAATGCTTTGGAAACCACTCTTAATATGAGGTAAAAGTTTATTAAATTTGTTTAATTTGTTACCATTATTTTTGATATTCGGTGAAAATTTAATTTGATTTTAAGGGTTATATTTCTGCCTTTACTCTTTGAAGACATGAAGGGAAATGGAACATTTGTGAAAGAAATTGAGGTTTGTTCTGATTGTACTTTTTTTACAGAGCCCTGTGTCGTCATCTTCGAAGAGACGCTAAAAGGGCAGAATCCTGTAAATATTCACTAAAACGCAGAATCCTGTAAAGAGACACTAAATGCGCAGAATCCTATAAAGATTCACTAAAAGCGCAGACTCCTGTAATTATTCACTTAAACGCAGAATTCTGTAAAGAGACGCTAAACGCGCAGAATACTGTAAAGATTCACTAAAAGTGCAGAATTCTGTAAAGATTCACTAAAAGCGCAGACTTCTGTAATGATTCACTAAAACGCAGAATTCTGTAAAGAGATGCTAAACCCTCAAAATTTTGTAAAGCGACGCTAAACCCTCAAAATTTTGTAAAGAGACGCTAAGAGCGCAGAATTTTGTAAAGAGACGCTAAGAGCGCAGAATTCTGTGAAGAGACGCTAAGAGCACAGAATTCTGTGAAGATACGCTAAGAGCGCAGAATTCTGTGAAGAGACGCTAAAAGCGCAGACTCCTGTAATGATTGACTAAAACGCAGAATTCTGTAAAGAGACGCTAAACCCTCAAAATTTTGTAAAGCGACGCTAAACGCGCAGAATTTTGTAAAGAGACGCTAAACCCTCAAAATTTTGTAAAGAGACGCTAAGAGCGCAGAATTTTGTAAAGAGACGCTAAGAGTGCAGAATTTTGTAAAGAGTCGCTAAGAGCGCAGAATTCTGTGAAGAGACGCTAAAAGCTCAGACTTCTGTAAAGAGACGCTAACAGCGCAGACTTCTATAAAGCGACTCTAAAAGCGCAGAATTCTGTAAAGAGACTGGCTAAAAATCAGATTTCCTTTTGACCCTCCCTTTAAGATTAATTCACTATTCTTATTTTTAATATATACTAATGGTCTCAATTGGAAGTAGAAATCTTTTTATACCCAGATTGAATAAAATATGGGAGATTTTAGGGTGTAATATAAACTTGTATCTATTTTGCACGACACCTGTAGGATGCTGCGGCTGTTTTTATTGCATCAGACTTGTTAGATATTAGCAGAAAGAACATTTGGTACTACACTTCGTACATAGGAGTGACAGATATTACATTGATGACGGCCCCTCCTAAATTGATAGAAATGTTCTCTATGAGTTTTCTGAATTTAGAATTCAAGGTAAACATCAAAATAGGAAGGAAACCTTATCACGAATATTGATCTTATTAATTGCCTTTCTAGATTGCCATGCTAATAGTTAGTTGTATTCTTACTTTGCCCTTGGTGTCAGTTTGTTTTTCGCAACTGCAAATGATTCATTCTTGCCAGAAGAAAGTCAAACATTTTACATCTGCGTATGTGAATTTATGTTGGGACTACATGTGCCTTTTCTTCTTCGAACGTACGTATTTATAAATGGTGGCAAATGTGGATGAGAGGGAAAGTAAGACAATGGCCATAGAGCCTGTGTTAAAAAACGCGGACATCAAAGTTTCGCCAATAACTAGTGACCGATGGAATTGCAAACTCGCGACTGAAAGTAGTTTAGGCATTTATGGTCCTTGGTTTAACCACAGCCCACTCGATCACGCGCATCACGACGAAAGCTGCTCGCGCTATAGCTAAATTACCGAGATTTGTTTTATTGCTTCGATAACCTTACTTAAATCCATATTATACCTTTAAATACCTTTTAAAACATTACCAGCTACTCTGTCCTGACTAGAAACACAAATCGAGGAAGTTCTAGCATACCATGAGTTAATAATATGTTAGCTCCCTATAAGTTACTCAGGCAATTCATTTTTATACTCCAGCGTTTTCTTCCGCGCCGCCGGCTTCCCAATTATATGCGACGCTATGCGGCCGCCACGTTAACGAAAATCTTATTTACTCTTCTTTCCGGTTTTTCTCCGGAAGCGCGTGTAGTGGAAGCTAGCCAGTGATATGGGAGATATTTAAGCAGCCGAATATTTCGCTCAGTAGCCTCGGTTAAGAAAACAGTTAAGAGATCACTGGATTGGATTTAGCTCAGTTGTATAATTTTCTGGTTTCAAGTCACAATAACAACTCTTATTTTTAGAATTTTTTAGCAATATCGGTAAATTACATTGAATTCCTGCATTTTTTGGTTTCAGTACTGACACAAACGCCATGATTTAATGTTAAATTGTTAAAACATAAACATTCACGAGTAAAACACTCCCTTGGTGAAAAAGCAGCCGACGACCCGAGGTCGAGGAGCCGTACAAGCGGGATTTTTTCGACAAAAGAGAGCGCAACATTCGGATTTTTTCCCGCGCGGGCGAAATGAGAAGAAATCGCTGGATACATTACGCCTATGGAGCCTGAGTAACTTATAGGGAGCTAACATATTATTCACTCAAGAGCATACACAATAGCAGACGACGGTAACCGCGTAACCGCGAATTAAAACAAGACCTATTTTAAGGGAGTGAACAGGCCCAGTATAGCTACGCCAATAAAACGGTGAACTACGGCGAAGCTCTGATGACCCGCAACTTTTGGCCATTTTCATACTTTTCGTCTCATCCGCTTTTGATGGTGGCAATTACTTGAGAATGCCCTACTTGCGATAGATTAAACTAAATGATAAGATATATGTCGCAAATAAGACCAATTTCATCATGTAGGGTTAAAGAACTGCTATTTTAAATCGTGGAAGTTATAACCAAAATTGGTGAAAACGAAATCAGACGTTACAGAATACAGATGCTAAAAGAATTAAAGCAGTGGTCTATTAGGTCGATTTCACAAGAAACTGACAATTAGATATAGTAACGGCCCGAAAGCTCCCGAAATTTTAAATATACTTTAAAATAAAGTCAGAAATAAAGAAAATCCATTATGTAGCAGTTCTTTTTATAAACAAGTTTAAAGACAATATATTTAAAAGAAATGGGCTTTAACGTAATTTCTGACATTTGTCTTAATCAGGGATAGATTTAACTTTAGAAAAAGAAATGGAGAACAGAGTAATCTGGACGCGTGTCAAAGTCCACGGGACGGGAGGGTTTGAAAGAAGAGGTGGGTCGTAGCGACAGAGGTAAAAAGGAATTACATATTTTTCGTCATGCCCGTCAGCAACGTCATCAAAACGTAGTTTAAGTGAGCCAATAAGGTAATTTAAACTTTTCGATACGTGTTGGAGGGAGAGGCTCTATACTAGGCTATGAGTCGGACTGAAGTAAATCCCCTATACGCGTACGTGTAGCCAACTTTGACAATGCATTGGTCTAATGCACTGTGGAAGGTAGCTACACGTACGCGTTTAGGGGATGCTTAAACTCCCTACTAACCGTTCTCCATTCCTACTTCTAAAATTAAATCTATCCCTGTCTTAATTCATTTCAAGGCTAACGGTGTTCTTCGTTCATTCCCATCAAATTTTACCTTTATACTTAAAACATTACAAAAATTTAAGGAATTCGAAAGTTTCTCGTTATAAACTTCCCATATAAAAAGACTTTGTTCTATTGCAGTCAAGTTTCTCTTTGGTAAGAGATTAATGAAAAGGTTCTTCTTTCTAAATATGTTTGTTTTTTACGACAGCATTTGGACAGATTCCGATATCAACGCCTCTTCGATTTATTTGTGGTGCTTGGCTGTTATTTGTTTGTGTATTTTCTATCGTTTTGGGAAGTTGTTTCAAAAGCGAAGTTTATTCAACTGATTATTTATACATAAATAACCTAAATAGTTTATACCACAACACCAGACTGAATTTACGGTGCATAGAAGACAGTGATTCTCACAGCTACTTAAAACAATGGGTATTATATTTTCTTTATAAAGTACAATAAATTTACAAATGGAACTTTATGCAAAGCAAGGTTTATCAGGGATAGATTTAATTTTAGAAGTAGGAATGGAGAACAGAGTAATCTGGGCGCGCGTCAAAGTCCCGGACCCCCTTCCCCGGGAAGGGGGGAGGCGGTATGAAAGAAGAGGCGGTTCATAGCGACAGAGGTAAAAAGGAATTACGTACTTTTCGCCGTCCCCGTCAGCAATGTCATCAGAACGTAGTTTAAGTGAGCCAATAAGATAATTTACACTTTTCGTTACGTGTTGGAGGGAGGGGCTCAATACTGGGCTATGAGTCGGACTGAAGTAAATACTAACCGTTCTCCATTCCTACTTCTAAAATTAAATCTATCCCTGGTTTTATTCATGTTATAAACTGTTTGAAAATCTGTGTAATAGGAAGAAGACGGTCGAAAGAAAGATCCTCCAATTTCATTTGCACATCGAAGCAATTTCGCTGATATTGCGGACATATTCGACATTGACTTCTACCGTGACATTAATTTGGGAAAATTTGCCTACATTATTCCTCAATATCATTTGGAAACTATTTTCGATATCGTTTTCGAGGATCATGATCCTAGTGATATAATTATTTACTACAACAGAGAAGTCCTCAAGTCTATTACCTTCGTTTATCCAATCAGTCACAAACTAAAGGCGTGCCCCGTTTTTGTTGAGCACATCAATTTGATGTATGTCTTGGTTTTTTTTGTTTTTTGGTTGTAGCTTGGAGTAGGCAGGGGTCTACCACAACTGGGTGAAAGACAATTAGGTGACGATGACTGGATGTCCGACAATTGGGAGCACAATAATTTGGAGGGCTGAAAATTGGGTGTACGACAATTGGGAAAATTTAAAATTGGGTGTGCGACAATTGAGTGGCAAAGAAACCGACAGAGAGTCAATTAGGCCTAGGTGATTAGAAATTTTATTTATTAAAAAGTACAAACCATAAAGGTTTAATGAAAAACAAGACCTAACTGAACCCAAAGTAAACTTTCCTGACCTAACTCAAAGAACATAAAATTTTCACCATCCAAATTTTATGGATTTTAAGAAGTATCTATTTTTACAAGATACATTTCTTATCCACCAAATTGTCGGTCAGCCAATAACCAATTATAAATTCTCCCAATTGTCGGACACCCAATTTTCAGCCCTCCAAACTGTCTCGCTTCCCATTGTCGTCACCCAGTTGTCGTGCTCCCGGTACGGAGGCTACGATACAAGTATGGAGATTCCTTCTTCATCCCCAGTCTTCCCACCAAGGGTGCAGTTCCAGAAACATACGGTGTATCCCATTGCAGGAGAAATGATAATTCTTCGCTGTGCATTTATTAGAATTGAATACGAATTGTTTATTGTTCTAGGATGATGGTAGTGAGTGAATCTCGTTATTTGGAGGGATTTTATTTGAAGCGAAAGTTTCTGATTTCAAAAACTGAATGGAAAAAACCAGCAAAGTCTTTGTCTCCTGTATCTCTCAAAGAAACCAGGGGTGCCTTTTTAATTTTCCTCTACGGCAATACAATCTCAACATTGGTGGCAATAATTGAGATTTTAAGTGGATTATTGAAGCGTTTCTATCGAAAACGTTAATTAATTGCAATTAATAGTTTTTTTAGACAGATTCTGCTTGATTTTTTTGTCTATTAAATAAACCTGTCTAAAAAAATTAGGGATAACTTCTTGCCTGCAACGTTACTTAGTTTCTCGGTTTCTGGTGTGGGTTCCAGTCTTAAAAGGGATCAATTCAATTTACAAATCAGTGGCTTTTTATTTAGTTTCAAGAGTGCTTCATACAATAACACGCGAGAACTAACGATTAAAACCCATCGATAATGCCACGTGGTTAGGACACTTGTACTGAAGTGGCGTGTTGCACAGAAGCAGCAATTATTTTTTGCATAAAGTCAATATCACCTGACGTGCTACGTGAATAAAGGCGTCAAATGAAAAACAATCTTATAGGCTAACCCACATCGACGAACGCTTAACTTTTTCAACACCACGTAAGGACACGAACAACACAATTGATTGCAATTCTGAAAACACATACACGTATACATTTCACAAAAAACACCGTACGTATAGGAAGAAGTATATTTATACTTCTCTTCGAGAGAAGTATACCATGATTCTACCCAACATCAGAACATATGGAACAAGGTTACTAAACCGAATCACATACGCGATAAATAGTTCCCTCATCATTACTACATCTATTAGCGCTTAGGGCGAGCGCGCTTGTGAATTTTTGCCCCACGGCAAGACAATCAAGGTTTGTGCGTTGATTGCTGTGCACTGTGGGTTTAGTATTTCGTACTGCAAACAGTTTTAGAATTCACCCTAGCGCGGTGCGATTCCACTATGTTACAAAAGACCGATATTTCGGCAAAAATTCCACATGGCTTATAGTGACAATATTTTTACATGTTTGACTTCCACTTAGTTCTAGGATCTTACCAAACTAAATAGTTTTTGGGTGAGCCATCTGGTAGCCAAGTTAGCCCCCTAGTAGGTTTATGTGTATTTTGACGTTTGTAATGTCTTAATAGTCTTATTCTTATGGTATGTTAAAAATTTCATTGGTAAATATCTCTTAACATTGGAGATGCAGAGAAAAAACTATAGAAAATTGCCCAAAATGAGTCACTTTTTATCAATGATTACTCTTAAACGCGCGAGTGAATTGCGGCGCGCTTTTCTTTAGAATGTAGTGCAAATATCATACTATATAAATACCTAGTAGGATATTTGCGGTTTTGTCTGGTCTTTTAACAGTTGGTGTTCCGAAGCCTAAAAAAAGGAGGAACGAAATATGCAAAAAGTGGAACGGCGCACTTACAAATCATACAGCACCTTTATGCAACCTATAAGTGAAACATTTAAATTTATGATGAAACAGAATATGTTTATTAAATTTAGACTACATGTTGGTATGATAAGACTACATTCCCGGACCCAGCAATCCTACAGAAATTATAAACTTGGAAGAACATAAAATAGAAGATACATGCTTTCTGCCGATTTCGATTGTATCAGTTTGAACACCGAGTGCAAAGACGGATATCAATAAACTGATTGCGAGTAAACTGTTATAGTCTTATCACACCAACATGTACTAGAAGTTTTATAAATATATTCTTTTTCATCTTGAATTATAGTGTTGCCCTTTTCGTTGGCATAAAGGTGCTGTATATTCTGTAAGTGCGTCGCTTAACGTTTTGCATATTTCGTTCCTCTTTTTTTAGACTTTGGAACATTAACTGTTAAAAGACCAGCCAAAACCGCAAATATCATTCTGGGCATTTTTATAGTATAATATTTGCACTATATTTTAATGAAAAGCGCGTCGCAATTTAAGTACGCGTTTAAGAGTAATCATTGATCAAAAATGACCCATTTTGTGCAATTTTCAATAGTTTTTTCGCTGTGTATTAAATAATAAATTTTATTTACTAATGGAACTTTTAACATACCATAAGAATGAAGCTCTTTACACATTACAAACGTCAAATCACACTTAAAACTACCAGGAGGCTAACTTGGCCACCAGATGGCGCACCCAAAAATTATTTATTTTGGCAAGGTCCTAGATTTCAGTGGGAGTCAAAAATGTATAAAAATTGTCATTATGAGCCTTGTGGAATTTTTGCCAAAATATCGGTCATTTGAATCATAGTGGATTACCATCTAGAGTTTGATGAGCAGGAGAGCAATCTAAAGGTGTGGACCTAGGAAGAATCATGTTCTATAACTAAAGTACTAAGAGGATACAGAGTGTTATCCTTCTTCTATTATCCCCTTCTGATAAAAGTAATATATAAAAATTTATCCAGAATATCTATATCAGAACCAATTATTTATGGAAACTAAAACGTTAAAATTATTCAAAACAGAACGTTGTTAACTTTCTCATATATAAAAAATTTAGAAAACTTTGTGTAACTATCAAAGAAATAAAGTACCGTGTTTTCGTTTTTTGAGTTGACTAAAAATCTACTTTTTGAATTACATACTCTAGACGCTGACGTCACGGGAAGGCATTACACTGGACGTGTCTGTGTGTGTGTGTGTTGGCAAATTGGAGCAAACGTGTTCCAAGAGAGCAATTTTTGGCTTCTACTTCCATCGTTAGGATTAAGAAGTATGCGGCGATCGGCTAGGGTTACGAGAAACGTCTAGCCTCCCAATGGCATGGCTTTCATCATAGGTTCACGCAATTGCGGGTTTTCTTATCATTTATTGTGAATCAATCGCGTTATACACCTTAAATTTCCAAAAATTGTAAAAGAGGCATACGCTCGAATTCAAACGTCAACAATAGCTATGTTTAAGTTGATTTTAGGAATAAAGTTTCTTAAAACGATTTAACTATAATTGAGGTAAATTAATGACGATTAAAATTAATTAATATCAATTATGTTTATTTAATTATGTAAGAAAAACCTCTTAATTGCGTCTCGACTCGGAGAGGTTTATTTTGGTTTCCCAACTTGTCGTAACTAATCCCCTGAGCTAAAATAAAACAAAACTTATCCTCAAAATGACATTTTCGTTCGTACAGATCGTTTTTCTTTCAATTCAGAACAATTAACCGATCAAATGATCCAATTTTATAAAATAGTGCAAGCTGATGCGTATGAATTAGTATTGTTAAATCTACTAAGAAAGATAATAGTGTTGATGAACCTCGTGTGAAAAGTTCATTTAAGTATCCGTTTAAACTCTATTCTGAAAATTGTTTGGCGTCCCCTGCAAATAACAACCGTGGGAATTTTACGTAGGCCATAAACGCATGCAAGGTCTATGATAATTATTTTTCAATCGGTAACATGCAGTTGGTAGGGGTTGTTACGGCAACGTTGGTGTAAGCAATCAACTGTCGAAAAAAAAGTAAAAACTTCCCTACCCTAGAAGTGTTATTATGCATATGATTTTCTTTCAATTTTTCCTTCAAATTGGAAGACTTGATTATAGCAGCTCAAAACAAATTGTCACTAGGTAGAAAAACAATTGTGCGTACGTGATACGGGATCAAAGTGGAGTCAAACTTTATAGGTATAGTTCACCCAATTTCATAGTCTCAACAACGGTGCGCCGATTGAAAGGAGCTATCAAGATCTACTGGGCATATCGAGCACCCATTTATACCTTCAGATATCACCATGTGTGAAATGTTTGGTACGTTTTTCAAACGCATCGAGAATTCTACTACTAGATTTTATAAATTCAAGTAAGTTTCGTGACAAATTTCTGATTCAACACAAAGTTTACAAACAGCTTTATTTCGGGAAGCCCTCATATAAGCGGTTCCCGTATGAGTGGATCCCATAATAGCGTTCTCATAATTGCGGTTCCCATAATACCGTTTTCATAACTGCGGTTCCCGTTTGAGCGGATCTCATCACACAGTTCTCATATTTGCGGTTCCTTAAATAGATTTTGCATAACTTTGGTGAAGAGTAGAAGGAATTAAATTTTTACTCCACCCTGTGAGAATAGTAATATCGAGTTGAAAGCAAGTCTCGCCTTTTTTTAGAAACGTAATCCTTGGTCTACTTGTTCAGACGACGCATCATGTTTACATTCGGGTTCAACGCGCATAGGTCGCGGGAGTCGCGGCACAGGTCGGAAAATACGTCAAATAAATTATGCATGACGTCAACGGTGACGGTTTCTACACCTCCTCCCCTTTCAGTCAGACACCCAGGCCCATAAAATGGCCTCTTAAGGATTCCAAGTAGTAAATCTATGTATTCCTGTGGTGCCTATTAAGTACAACTGGATCATCACACGTTAATTTAACCTAAACTAACAACATTGCGGTTAAAAAAATAACAAAACCTCACCTGACCTATTGGGGTTCGAATAACCTAAGACTATTTTGCTACAAATAACCAAATTTAACCTTACTTAATTAACCTCACCTGACCTTGTACTATTCGAGTTCAAATAGCGAAACCTATGTGTTCA
Organism: Phalangium opilio; assembly: GCA_019434445.1. Lineage (NCBI taxonomy): Eukaryota > Metazoa > Arthropoda > Arachnida > Opiliones > Phalangiidae > Phalangium > Phalangium opilio. The sequence continues at coordinate 137,209 of JAEQBA010004014.1, forward strand.
AAACTTGAGCTAAACAAGTCTGCTTTTGCCAAAACAACAGCAGTTTTGAACAACTTTGGAATCTCGGTTACTATTTGGGGTCCTACTGATACAAGACACAACATGTATTTCTTCCTTTATAAAATACATTCTTCTTTTCTGATATAACCAATGTTTTGATATTGTTGTGGTCTATTTTGTGTTTTGGCCCATCCCAAAATTAAGAACATGTTTATCATATTTTAATTTTCAAAATTGTTCAAGTTTTCGTCTGTTTCATTAATGATTGTTATTGCTTTAAATGCAGAATGGCAGAAAATATTGATATACCCGTTGGTGTTTTCGAAGTACTGTATAAATATTTAAATTTAAATCATGGATATTATTATGTACTACTTCCATTTTTTTAGGAAACACTGCTACACGATTCTATTAGAAACGTATTTGAAACAATCGGCACTATTTTGAAAATGGTCTTCAATGCCACGTAAGAAATGATGTTGTACATTTGTTGTTTTAATTTGGTTTTGTTAAATTTTAATGTTTTAAATTATTTGAAAGAATGATTATGAAACCATACATGTTTGAAGAGATGCGAGGCAACGGTACTGTTTTAAGGGAGATAAAGGTTAGTTCTGGTTCCCTTTTTTTACTACAAGTAATACTTCAAAAGTTTTACTGAAACCATAAGCGAATTATCCTTTTTAAATATTCTTCATTGGGTATTTGGTGGAACATCTCTAGGCCTTTACGTCAGTAACTAAATGGCGTTTTTAAAAGGGACTATAGAATGTTTTTCGAGTAAAATACTCTTGATAGCTGGAGCCTTTAAAACGTCTGGGTTCTAATCTGCAGGGCGGGGCCATCATGTTTAAATTTATGATCGTGTACTTTTTGTTATATAGGAGGTTGAAATGGTAGTGTTTCCAAGTGAGCTATCAAACGTTGAAAGGAGTAACTTCTGGTATTACACGAGTCACATTGAAATTACGGATATGACGTTAATGACACCACCACCTCAGCCAGTTGAGAAATACTCCATTAGTTTTCTGAAGTGTGACTTATGGGTAAAATAAAGTTTATTTGTATTTGTCAATAGAAACTCTAAATTATATGCGTTATGTTTTCCGCCGATTTTAAAGGATAAGGTTTTTTATTTTTGCAGGTTACCAGCATTATTCTAGCTTGTATATCGATTTTGCCTTTACTCTCAATACTATCGGTTAAAACGCTTTCGTTCTACAGTGTCAAAGCCAGTATTTACAGTATCAAAAATTACAAATCAACATTTTACGCCTATGCTGATCTTTTCTGGAACTACATTTGCATTCTCTTTTTTGAGCGTACGAAAAATATTTTATCTTAATTGTTCGACCGCACACTAAAGTTCCTATAGGCTTGTTTATCTTCAAGTTTCATAATTTCCTTAAGTGCCCTTGAGCAATACAATAGCATGTAGTACTTTTGTTAAATTTATTACCCTGTATCATAATCATAGCTAAGGATAAGAACAGAGCAATTGCGTGAACCCTTCGTTGAAATCCTGCCATTGCGAACGCAGCGTACATCTAAACCCTAACGATGAAAATGTAGTAGAAGTCAATAACTACAGATTATGGTTTAGATGGAAGACCACTAGATGGTGGTGTAGTTATAAACCATTAAGTACATATTGGTGACTATGTGGTAAAGACGAAAGACTATTATAAAATGCCACGAATTATGTAAATAATGAATCAAAATGTTTCAATTAGCTAATGAAATTGATAATTACTCCAAATGCCAAAAAAAAAATCCACAATAAAAAATAAATTTTTAAAATAATTTAAAGCATTTGGAAACGTTCCGAAATTCATAGTATGGAGAATGATATTCGGACCATGGCTGATTGTAACATGCATCTTTTCAATGTACCTGGGAAGTTACTTCAAGACCGAGGTTTATTCGACGGATTACACTTATATTAACAACCTGGAAAGTTTTAGCCGTTATACGAACCTACATGTTCACATTCTTGACAATGCAATTTCCCACAATTACCTCGAAAGATGGGTAAACATCCTTTATTACAATTTCGTAATTATTCCGAACTCAGAGTAATAATTTCTAATCAGTGTAGTCATTTGTACCATAAGTTCATATGATATGTTCCATAAGTTTGTCACAGGTTACTGAGAGCCGCCTGGTGAGGCGCTGTCAAAGGCGTAGTACAGACTAAATAGGAAGATAGACTGCAAAACCAAGTGTAGTCAATTCTCGCTGGTCGTTCTCGAACTAGCTCTCAGTAAGTCCCTAGCATTACGAAGTATAGGTAGTGTCATACTTATGTAACATGTCTTATAAAATTATGTTTGTAATCATGGTGTACTCATTATTGTACTCGATGATTACGTAATCAGTGTAAAACCAGGGATAAATTTAATTTTAGAAGTAGGAATGGAGAACGGTTAGTATTTTCTTCGGTCCGACTCATAGCCCAGTATAGAGCCCCTCTCTCCAACACGTAACGAAAAGTTTAAATTATCTTATTAGCTCACTTAAACTACGTTTTGATGACGTTGCTGACGGGGACGGCGAGAAATACGTAATTCCTTTTTACCTCTGTCGATATGACCCGCCTCTTCTTTCATAACGCTCCTTCCCCGGGGAAGGGGGTCCGGGACTTTGACGCGTGCCCAGATTACTCTGTTCTCCATTCCTACCTCTAAAATTAAATCTATCCTTGGTAAAACCAAATTCTTACTGGTTTACCCCTAGTTTTATGCATTTGTTTTTGCAAATTTTGTAATTGCGCAGGAAAAAGATATTGAATCGAAAAATCCCAGTTTATCCCTGAAACATCGTCTATCTTTTGCAACTTTGGGTGACTTATTAGATCCGGAATACTATCGTGACATAAGCCTTGGGAAATTTGCAAGTATTTTCCCGGAATTTAGCCTCGTAAACGTCTTGGGCTTCATCTTTGCTGATGAAGATTTGTCGGACATCAATATTTACTATAACAGCGAAGTCATTGAGACGATGTCACTGGTCTTTCCTCTGAATCCGAAATTGAAGGAATGCCAGACTTTCATAGACCAAGTTAATCTAGTGTATGTTCTTTCAGAAATCTTACTATTAAGCATTGCCAGGGGGGTTATGGACTTCTGGCATTGCTTTATCTAACCAGGGATAGATTTAGTTTTTGAAGTAGGAATGGAGAACAGAGTAATCTGGGCGCGCGTCAAAGTCCCGGACTCCCTTCCACGGGACGGAGGGGTATGAAAGAAGAGGCGGGTCATAGCGACAGAGGTAAAAAGGAATTACGTTTTTTACGCCGTCCTCGTCAGCAACGTCATCAAAACGTAGTTTAAGTGAGCCAATAAGATAATTTAAAATTTTCGTTACGTGTTGAAGGGAGGGGCTCCATACTGGGCTACGACTCGGACTGAAGTAAAAACTAACCGTTCTCGATTCCTACTTCTAAAATTAAATCTATCCCTGATCTAATTGAAATCTAAGAAGATCATTCAGCGATCGTTATCAAAACCTTTAAAAAAATAAATTAGCTTTTTTCTAAACTAAATTACGATTTTTGTCAATTTGCAGAATGCTGGTCGTCTTTGAAACCAAGTTTTTGAATATATTCTTTTTGAAGAACCAATTTCTCACTTCCAAAACACGATGGACGAAACCTGCAAAAACTTTAGCACCGTTTTCTTTGAAAGAGGCGCGTGGAGCGTTTCTTCTTTATTTAATTTTCATTACCATATCCGTATTAGTTTTGGTTCTGGAATTTTTCACAGCAAAGTACTTTACGCGTCGTAAACGTAACATTCGCAACTCTAAGGTAGTACGTGAATCGCCTATCTCCAATTTGACACCATTTTACCTCATTTGAGGTTATTATGTAAACCATGAGCTCAAACATCTTCAGTGCCATTAGAAGAAATGTATGGAGAAACGCTCTTATATCAGATGAATTAAAGCAAGAAACCTTCGCGTTCGTGCGCGCAACAACCAGGGTTCAAATTTTTAAAGAGATTTTAAAGAAAACTGAATTTATTTAAGATTCACTAATTTTGACCTTGATATGTTTGGCAACAGGCTTTCTTAGACTTTATTGTGATTTTCAACCGAGGGGTCGGTCATTCATGAAATTCCGTACGCTACCCGTGAAATCCAATTTAAGAAATCCGAAATCAATGCTGATTTCGAAATCAAATAAAAAATCCGAAATCAGCAACGAAATCACAAAATCAGTAAATAAATCATAAAATCTGTAAAAAAAAGCACAAAATCAGCAAAGAAATCACGAAATCAACATAGAAATCACGAAATCAGAAGCGAAATCACAAAATCAGAAGCGAAATCACAAAATCAGTAAATAAATCATAAAATCTGTAAAAAAAGCACAAAATCAACAAAGAAATCACGAAATCAACATAGAAATCACGAAATCAGAAGCGAAATCACAAAATTAGAAGCAAAATCAGTAAAGAAATCGTGAAATCCATTACAAAATTCACGAAATCCAAAATCAAAAGAAATCTCAAAATCCGACGAAATCACGGGGAAAAATCTCAAAATCCGAGGATATCACGCGAAATACCTCAAAATCCAACGAAATCAAGGGAAATATCGCAAAATCAGTCGAAAACACGGTAAAAATAGCAAAATCCGACGGAATCACGGGAAAAATCTCAAAATTCGATGAAATCCATTGGATTTTATAGAATTCTGAAATCCGATGAAATCCGACGAAATCCGACGAAATCAAACGAAATTCGATGAAATCAAACGAAATCCGAAGAAATCAATTTGGATTTCGAAATCCCGTACACTTTTTCCTAAATGTCCGACCCCTCGTTTTCAACACATCTAACTCTTTATCAATAAATATTTCAATCTTATTTGGTTATCAAAACAATTTCACCTATCAGAAAAGGGAATTTAGAATGGGCGCCAAAAGTGCAAAAGGCAATGTAGTTGAAACAAGCAAGGTGCATCGCGATGTTTGACAGTTTCTCATCCAATCAGATGGCATTAATGAAGGAGAGATTATTTCCTCATACCATAAATAAACTGATTGTGACCGGTAGGCACGATTTTTTATAGAAGCTGGATTTTAACCCGCTAACTTCTGTTCCCACTCACAATTTTCTATTACCAGTCATATCATCAAAAGTATATAGATCGACCAATCAGAGAAGAGCTTCTTGACGTCATAGGTGTATAGAAAGTAGTACATGATGATGATGGCGATCCAAACGTTAATTTTTGGTACTAGAGCTAGCATCTGTCTATTTACGGCTTGCTCCCTGTGCCACGGTCGGGAAGGTAATCATACGCAGAGGGGGTCGACACTATTCTGGGATAAAGGAGGACTTCTCATATTACAAGGCTCGAGAAAGTTTCAAAGAAATGTACTTTTGCTTTCTATATCCATATACTTTTGATATCATTTATTTATGGATTCAAGATCATATTAATAACCGTAGTTTTTATGAACCACACTCGTACTGGTTCAAGGAAATTAAAAAAAAATCGTTCCGTTAAAATTAAAAATGAACTGTTATCAATTTCCATATATGTAAATTAATTCATTCTCAGTATTCTAAAATAATCGAATCTAAAATCATTTTCGAAGAATTGTGTTTACTGGAAGACTGTGATTATACTATAATAATATATACAGGGTGTTTCTTAAATTAAGGGGATGTTCATTGGGCAATTTAGTGTCGAAATTGATCTAACGTTTTGCAGTTCGAAGCACTGTTTTCGAGTTATAATTTGAGTATTTTACGAATGGCCCCTTAAATGTAATTAAATTAGCATTGTTTTTCAGTTTCTTAATTTAATTAAGGGGTCATCCCTAAAATACTCCAATCATAAGTCGAAAACAGTTGGCTTCTGTTTGACAAGACAATGTATAGTTAGGGTATATTTCGGATAAGTCTGCCACAAATTAAACGGTATATTCTTAGGGTCAAACTGCGTGTCCAAGAACATGGGGTCTACAACGGTTAGTTACGGAGATATGGGCTCCCAAACATTGATTGGACCCGTAAAACAAGGAAATATAGTCACACATATGGAGTAAGACATATCAGCCTTCAAAAGTCTGAAATCTAAGAACGTTACTGAACCTTAATCTAGCAGAAGTATACTATAAAATGGGTGGAAGTGTGCACGCGTACGCTGGTAAATTACTCCACATGTTTGACTATTTCCTTGCTTTAGGGGCCAACTTTTTTGGACTCCATGTTCTTTCACACTTTCAACTCAGTTTGACCCAAATAACACACCCTTTAATTTGCAGCATGCACTTATGAGAAACACCCTGTGTATATAGCCACTTCAAAACTGTTCTATTTAATTACGCCATGAATACATAGTTCTTGGGAATACACCACCTTTGTAATTATCTTCTTACAGTAATAAAATAAAGGTAACGAATTCGTCTAAGGCTCTTCATACAACTTATTACAAATAAGAAATTAATATGGTCATTTCTAAAAATCATTAAGCTCTATTATATACAAGCGTATAAGAAAAGAGGTAAAAAGGAATTACGTATTTTTCGTCCCCGTCAGCAACGTCATCAAAACGTAGTTTAAGTGAGCCAATAAGATAATTTAAAATGCTCGTTACTTGTTGGAGGGAGGGGCTCTATACTGGGCTATGAGTCGGACTGAAGTAAATACAAACCGTTCTCCATTCCTACTTCTAAAATTAAATCTATCCCTGGTGCTCATAAACTATATACTAATATCTGATTGAGGGTAAGGAGAAGGGCTAAAACTTCGATAAACCGCCAGCTCCTCCTTCCTCACATCTCATTGGTTATTCGAATGTATATGATGTTTTGGATAACTCTGTTTCGACGCGTATAGGTCGCGAGTAACGTCGATATCACATGATTTCTAAGATCAAACAAATTATGAATAACGCCAGGGTGACGGTTTCTACACCTCCTCCCTTTCAGTTCAAGCAGAAAGGCCCAGAAAATTACCTGTTAAACATCCCAAGGTAAAGAAATCTATGTATTCATGGGCATATTAATAGATTTTTCATAGCTGTACTCGTACTTGATAAGGGAAACTCCGTTATAGTTTGGAAGTACGATATAGTGTTGCAATGTCCGGTTAACATTCAATTAAAAATCTTATCAGTTATAATTCATATATTATTACTTACGTTTTCGAGAAAAAAATATAATCTAAGATCGTTTTCAAGGAATTTTAGTTACAGGAAGACTGTAATTACATTAAATTGATCCATATATATATTTATACATAGTTAACAAGGTTAATATTACGCAGTTTTCGAGTGTAAGAGCCATGAGTCTTTCAGGGCTAATATCGAGTATATTTTTACTTTATGGTATGTTTTCTAGTTAATTTTAAATGGCTCTCTACTCAGAGAATATTACTTGACTAAATAACTATAATTTCCTCGCTGTACAGTTCTAGCTGCTCAACAGTTTTGTGAAACCACTAGTGACCCTAACATCGATTACATTTCACGAGAAATCAGGCCTTTGAACAAGGATGTCGGGTGTCCCGAGACATGGAAAGCCTTGGGTGAGTCAGCCTTTCGTAATACTTTTGTTGCGGTTTTTCTTTACGTAATGAACTATCTAGGCTTCCCGTCGTTGTCAGGGTATTTTAAGAGTGTGAAAACCAGGAAGAGTTTTAGTGTCTATGTAGAAGGGATAATAGAAGAACGATGACGCTCTGTATCCTCTAAATACTTTAGTTCTATAACATGATTCTTCCCAAGCTCACCGTTTTTGTTTGCTATTGCGCTCAACAAACTTCAGACGGGCATCGCACCGTAGGGTGAATTCTATCACTGTTTGGTACTAAATCCCCAGCAATCACCCCACAAACCTCGTCTTGTCGTGGGACAAAAATCCACAAGCGCATGCGCCTTGTCAAATAGTTAAGTGCTAATAGAGTAATGGTGAGGGAATTATTTATCGCGTATGTGATTCGGTTTAGAAACCTTGCTCCAAATGTTCTGATGTTGGGAAGAACCATGTTACACTTACAACAGCTTTGTGGTATACTTCTCTCGAAGAGAAGTATTATATACCTCCGCTATACTTAATCGTCTTTGGTCAGAATTGGGCCCATCCGATTGAAATATCTGCAAATTACCTCGTCTTGATTTTATAAAGGTAGACACTTACATTTGTAGTTTGGTCGTCTGCCTTGCACAGTTAACTTTCGATTCCCATAATGCTATAATTGGAGTTCTAATCATTTTACCTCTCCGAGTAACGATGATGTCACGGAGAGGCATTACACTAGACGTGTTTGTTTGTATGTGTATCTGTCACTTCGTTCGCTTTTGTCAAATCAGTGCAAACGTGTTTGGTATTTCTCAGAAATTCGGAAAATTGAACTTCATTACGTAATTTAAACTTGTATTGTCTTTAAATAAAACACTGAAAATTAAATCTTCGTATTGTATCTTTTAAGGAGATAAATGTTACTCCATAGATACATTTTCTAGAACGTATACTAATGCGGAATCATATTGTCAGTCCTTGGGTGGTTCTTTAGTCTCAATACATTCTCAATTGGAACAAGGTATTTCACAAACTCCTCATTTGAAAAAATGAAAATGATAATATGAAAAACATTTGTAACATTCGACGAAACAGATTTCTTAACAGCATACCTAGGAGATACAAACCCGAAAGGTAATGTCTGGATTGGTCTAAAGAAACGTGGTGGTCGTAGCAGATATCCATCCCTTCACATCCTTCGGTGGGACGATTGGGACGACGGAACAAAGACAAATTATACGAATTACGCACCTGGAGAGCCAAGTTCATTAGTATGTGTTTATTTTTGCCACGGGCAGCTTTTATAGAACATTTTTACTGTAACGATAAGCATCGATTTGCGCATCGCATTGAGAATAATTGAAAAACTGATTTCATCTTGTGCGCTTTTCTGAGTCTCCCCAAAGGAGGTAGGACCGATGTACAGTGGGTTCTAAAGGTGATTTTGAGTCGAAAATGCTCTTTGACATTGTCGACTAAGGGAAACCGTTTACACGTTACCATTGAAGAGTTTTACGGATGACCACTTAAACTTAAGCAATGAACGGAAAGACAATGCTAATTTAATTATAGGGTCACCCGTAAAAACACTATAACACCCCCTACCCCCGAAGGAAAACTGAAATAGACTATTCTTGACTCCAAATCGCCCATAGTAGTTGGGTCGTACCACCCTATGTAGTTCGATCGTACCACCCTATGTAGTTCGATCGTACCACCCTATGTAGTTCGATCGTATCACCCTATGTAGTTCGATCGTACCACCCTAAGTAGTTGGATCGTACCACCCTAAGTAGTTGGATCGTACCACCCTATGTAGTTGGATCGTACCACCCTATGTAGTTGGATCGTACCACCCTATGTAGTTGGATCGTACCACCCTATGTAGTTGGATCGTACCACCCTATGTAGTTGGATGGTACCACCCTATGTAGTTGGATCGTACCACCCTATGTAGTTGGATCGTACCACCCTATGTAGTTGGATCGTACCACCCTATGTAGTTGGGTCGTATCACCCTATGTAGTTGGGTCGTATCACCCTATGTAGTTGGGTCGTATCACCCTATGTAGTTGGGTCGTATCACCCTATGTAGTTGGGTCGTACCACCCTATGTAGTTGGGTCGTACCACCCTATGTAGTTGGGTCGTACCACCCTATGTAGTTCGGTCGTACCAGCCTATGTAGTTCGGTCGTACCAGCCTATGTAGTTCGGTCGTACCACAATATGTAGTTTGGTTGTACCACAATATGTAGTTGGGTCGTACCACCCCATGTAGTCGGGTCGTACTACCTTATTTGGAACACACTGTATTACGATGTCAAACCTTATAGGACTATACGCTTTTAAAGCTGGACCCATGGTTATATTCAGGGTGTTCCAGAATGGGTGTTAAGTTCTTTAGGCTATTTTGAGTCGAAAATCTTTTATGACATCAGGACAACATTAAACAATTAAAGTTATGGTTACGGATGACCCCTTAAACTCAAGCAAGGAACTGAAAGTCAATGCTAAATGGGTCATCCGTGAAACACACTTATTCATAACTTGTAAACGGTGGCCCTTAGGGAAACTGACATAGAACACTTTCAACTCAAACCCGCCAATGGAACCCACTGTACTTTGGTAGTACCTTCCTTTTTTGGAATACCCTTGTGTACTTGCTCATTCCTTAAAATAGACGGAGAAATGTTTTCATCTGGAACACGCTGACACAGTTGCTGGAAAATGGAATGATCATCGTTGTGACGATGTGAAAGGAGCCATTTGTCAAGTATCCAGATGTAAAATATATCAACTTGTTAAATCTATCTAAATGTACAATGTAATACTTTATATTACAGCAAAAGATAAATCTCAACCCAAATCCTTCTATTTGGGCGAAAACAATTGTGGCCAAGGTTGGCAATCGTACCGAGACCGCTGCTACCGATTGGTAAAACAAGCCAAGACATGGGAAAATGCCGAGGGAGAGTGTCAAAGTTACGGATCGCACTTAGTCTCAATTAGTGATTCTTATGAAGAAGCATATCTCTCTTTCATCATAGCCGATATGGATTTTGGATCTAGGGACGACAAAGGAATTTGGATTGGTCTCTCTAATACGAACAATAAGGTAATTAATCAGATATTAATTTCATCAGATATATCCGAGTGATCTAACACATACAGAAATCTTTAGTCCAGAGGAAGACTAACTTGGTCTGACGCTAGTCTTATTTACCATACAAATTGGAAAAATGATGCTAAAGAGAGGAGCTCTATCAACACTCATTGCACCGCTAAGTCTGAAAATAGTTTATGGAGAACCGAGAACTGTTCGGTGACCTTGCCATTTATATGCGCTAAAGATCAAAGTAAGTGGGGATAATTCTACTCGTTTTTTTTATAATTTTTTTTTTTTTGCAAAAAGTGTGCTGGAAAAGCAGGAACGATGTGACTTTAATCTATGACCATTTAACTATGGACAGCCAAAGCCGTGTACTGTTAAACCCGCGTTAACAAATGTCTATGCGTTTGCATGCGCCCTCACGCGTCTACCGACCGCAATGGATCGCCGTATTCTACTATTTACTAGGGTTTGGTAATAAACTTACGACACCCGCTTCCACAGCGCTAATGTCAGGCGTTGCACTAAGCAAACATGGCTCCCTATTCAGTTTCCAGGCCAAGGTTAGGTGGTATGAGCTTTAATATGGCCTTTTAGGTGTTCTCTTTTCTCTCTGCGCATTCAAACCCACCACTCAGGATTCTCGGGAGACCTTCAGATCCTTTCCCCATGTGACCTAACTAGTTCGGACTCAATTTAGAGCCGCGCATGATCCTCTGGTGTAGCTTACAATTGCTGACGCGTTTTGGGGGCCAAGTTGGGAATCCACGTTCGAAGCATCTGCCAAACAACTTTAGACAATTTATGAGGGTGCAGTTAGTCGCTAGAATGACGAACAGATTGCTTTAATTAATGGAAAAAATTAAAGCAACATTAGGGCAGCCATTGAAAATATATTGGGTTTTCACACATAAGTCTTTAATGACGCCTCGAGAAAAGATAATTGAATTCCAGAATGTCTTATAATTTCCATGTTATTACCTTGCAAACTAATTTTAAGGCTGTTCGAAAATTATGTAACACAAAATGGTAAATTTTCGACACACCCCCTCCGTCTCGTAACAAAAAGTAACAATCGGGAAGACCTTAATTACTTAACAAAATCTTCTGGCCCCACTGAATACTAGCATTTCGAGACAATAAGATTTTTCTCGTCAATTTTCCTCTAAAGCTCGGGAAAATAGGCGAAATTTGACTGGCAATCGTTTTACACCGTGGGGAAGTCAAACAAAATGCCTTGAATAAATTTGTTATCTAACATTTCCCGTGACCCTCCCTCGGTAAGAGCTAGGAACATTCATTCAAACCCCCCTGTTGACATTATGTAACTTTTGAACAGCTCCGTTAATAAGTAAGAATATTTCAAATTCAAGACATAAGCTTCGTTTCAAATATAATCAACTCATGCTATCACAAAGAAGCAATATCTAGTTTACTGGGGAGAAGATAGAATTCGCCACATTTCTAGCTTTATCTCCAGTCCAAACGTAGGTCCGGAGTTAATCCCCGCCTCTAAATTACACCCAGCATCTCATTGGTTCTTGAAAACTCACGTCAGCGCGACGCGAATGACGAAAATTATGTATTTTCCGACTAAGGATAGGCGAAATAGGCCGGCCTCCTTTTACATCCCCATTGTATTTTGAAAGGGGGACTGGGACTATGGCGCGCGAATACTTAGGTATCTTATTATATTCTTCTCCCTAGTAAACTAGATATCGCTTCTTGCTATCACTTAATAGATCCAAAAAACAAATCGCAAACTCTATTTCACGGTAATTGTCCACCTGAATGGATGGACTTCGGAAATCAATACTGTTACTACATAGAAACTGTTAATAAGGAATATTTTGTTGATGCTCAAATGGAATGCTCGCGAAAAGGTATGTCGTTCATGTGAACTGACTTCCAAAGCCACGCGATTTCATTCAGGATATTTAATTTAGCTCCAAATGCAATTTTGGCTGAATTTTACACCGAGTCCGACCTGAGGCTTGTTCTGAGTTATTTGAAAACTATTGAAATTGATACTTACTACTTGGGCATCAAAGCCAAAGATTTAGGTAAAGTTAGATATTAGAGAGTTTAAGCATCCCCTAAACGCGTACGTGTAGCTACCTTCCACAGTGCATTAGACCAATGCATTGTCAAAGGTGGCTACACGTACGCGTATAGGGGATGCTTAAACTCTCTATTAATATCATAGAAAGTCCAAAACTAAATTCATTATTATTGTAGATTTTCGTTACCTTAGTAATAAATCGATACCGACGTATTTGCCGTGGGGTGAAGGTGAACCTAACTTCCATTTAGCTAATGAGTGCGTTGAGCTCGAAGTCAGGCGATCTTCATACGATGATATTAGGTGCAGTAATGCAAGAAAATACATTTGTCAAATGTCGAAAGGTGAAGTCATTAACCAAAAAGTATGTTACGGGATTAATAAACATACAATAATTTTGTTCGGTTGTTTTCAGAAATCATAGACGAAATACAAATACGTAAGTTGTTATGACAAACTATTAATTTTCTATATGATATAGAGCTATTTCAGAGGAGGTAATGGCTACGTCACCTATGCTATTTGCCCATAGAGAAAACCCTCATAAAATGTCCGCCCTACACTCAAAGGCAGGCCCAATTTTCGTAGCAGATGAAATTTTTCCCCCACTGAAATAGCTCTATTGTGTTGTAAATCCCATGTTAGGATGAAAAATTGTGCATTAAATTTTCATCTGTGCAACTATAGTATTGACATTTTCGAATAAGTCACAAATTCATATTACAATCAAAATTCGATAGTTTCGTTTGAGAAATTGTGAAAAATATAGATATATTTAACAAAAATGATTAGTAATTTTTACAAATTCAATAGCCGACAAAAATAGCAAAATAATACACAGGGTATTTCGTGTCGAGTCAGTGAAGTAGATTTATGACAGATGGCTTGAGAAGTTGAGAATATTCAAAGATATTACCCTACCAAACGACATTTCCAAACTAATTCCTAAAATCTGTCACAGTTTCAAACTGACCAACGAGTACAGAAAGTATTTTCAAGGACGATGCAATTGAAACACTAAATTTAATATAGAGTTAATATTTAATAATTATTGCTTCGAAATTGTTGCTAAAATAATAGTGTACGTAGATGACGCTGCAATAGGGAAATGCCGTTAGGAATTTATTTGAAAGCGATAGACGCGTATGCTAGAGTTCTTACTCCCACTTTCAAGGAGGATTGAAAAGATCATAAGATTAAACATTTGATTAAAAAAAGGGAATTTAACCAAACATAATTTTACTATGTTTGAAAAAACTTACTTTGATTTTTAAATCGTTTCTTCTTTCGCGCATAAGAATGATAATTTTACGCCATAGTTAGAAGTTAAATACATTATTTAATCAAATATTTAATCTTATGATTTTTTTAATCCTTCTTGAAAGCGGAAGTAAGAACTCTAGCGCGTTCAAATAAATCCCTACCGGCGTTTCCCTATTGCAGCGTCATCTACGTACACTATTACTTTAGCAACAATTTCGAAGCAATAATTATTAAATATTAACTCTATATAAAATTTTGTGTTTCAATTCCAAATTTTATTTATGAGCAAAACAGATTAAAATAACTTTGGCATATGTATGCAAAATTAGACCGACACGATTGCGCTAAAAATTGTCTAGTTCTGAAGTAGCCCACCTGCCTTTCGTCCCGAGTATTCCTTCCCCATTTTTAGCGTCCCACCAGACCCAATCGTTTCCGCAGTTACGGCGAGTATTTTTAATGTGATTTTAAACACCTATACTTTTTTGACCACCTACTGTATTAGTGCGTTAAACGGAAAAGAAATAACGATATGGCGCCACCTATCTTAGTATTGCGAAAGCCTATTTTTAGAACCAAGGCTTAGCGCAATTTTTGGCCTACTGTATTGGTGCGTCAAACGGAAAAGAAATGCGCCAGTTATCTTAGTATCGCGAAAAACTAGTAATTTATTTTTCGAACCAAGGCTTAGCGCAATTTTTGGATTTTAATTGTAAAATTTGAAAAATTACTTACCAGGAGACATGTCTTCGTAGATATTTCCGCTATTTCTTAAACACGAAAACATCTTATTTCAGAACTAATACCTTCAGTGATCATTAAAAATATATTTTCATGTAAACGCATGTTTGAAGTTTTAAACTCGGAACACTTGAGTAGATGATCTGCTAGAGCAGACGAGAAAGACTAAACTTTCGAGTTCCGACAGTTCCGAGAAATGGGTCAGGGCCGGAAATAAGCATAGAGCACCGGACATTGTAAGAAAATAATTAAGAATGTCCCATAATTTTTCTAAAAACTATGGGGTTCACTGGACATTTTGACCAAAAATGTTTTCCGAAGTTTTGATACCTTGACTATGAAGATGCAACACTACTTTTGCACACTCCAGTGGGCAATGTTCTATAAATTTCCCAGTCATACTTTTCGTCTCATTCGCTTTTGATGGTGGCAATTACTTGAGAATGCCCTACTTGCGATAGATTAAACTAAATGATAAGATATATGTCGCAAATAAGACCAATTTCATCATGTAGGGTTAAAGAACTGCTATTTTAAATCGTGGAAGTTATAACCAAAATTGGTGAAAACGAAATCAGACGTTACAGAATACAGATGCTAAAAGAATTAAAGCAGTGGTCTATTAGGTCGATTTCACAAGAAACTGACAATTAGATATAGTAACGGCCCGAAAGCTCCCGAAATTTTAAATATACTTTAAAATAAAGTCAGAAATAAAGAAAATCCATTATGTAGCAGTTCTTTTTATAAACAAGTTTAAAGACAATATATTTAAAAGAAATGGGCTTTAACGTAATTTCTGACATTTGTCTTAATCAGGGATAGATTTAACTTTAGAAAAAGAAATGGAGAACAGAGTAATCTGGACGCGTGTCAAAGTCCACGGGACGGGAGGGTTTGAAAGAAGAGGTGGGTCGTAGCGACAGAGGTAAAAAGGAATTACATATTTTTCGTCATGCCCGTCAGCAACGTCATCAAAACGTAGTTTAAGTGAGCCAATAAGGTAATTTAAACTTTTCGATACGTGTTGGAGGGAGAGGCTCTATACTAGGCTATGAGTCGGACTGAAGTAAATCCCCTATACGCGTACAGACTGTTAAAAAAGTCTTTGCGCGTTGCAGTTTTCGCACATATTTTACTATATTTCAAAAACTATTCAAGCTAGCGCTCTGGAATAAAGTGCGTTATAAAAGTTTTGCATTTCTCTTTCATATTTTACCCGTTCCACAGTTGTCCTTTGCATACTTATACCGGAAACCGGAAATGTCAAAATTATCAACTTTGAAAATATTGGATTCTCGAGGATATAAATGCGATTTTCGGATTCCTTGGGGTCGATTCATATTTGAAAAGTTTTCACCAAATTCAATTCGAATGAATAGGTCACGAGTAATCAGCCTTTATTCAAAATCTGGCAACTTCGATTTAAATGGCGATAATTCATAATCGAGTATCGAATCTTTGTCGTAATAATGCTTGTTAGATGTTATGGCACTTTATGCATATATATATGATTGGTCTTGTGGCGCGATACTTTGAAACAATTCAGACGCTCGTTAAAGGGATGGTGAAGTGGAAAATTAAGTAATTTTTTATTGATTCTTCTATAAGACCAATCTGCATAGTGAATTATCCAGGAAATAACACCGAACGATTTTTATACGTCAATTAGTTTGAAATTTCATGGATAATTTTAAATAAGGATCTCCGACCAATCACGTAGAGCCCTGTCCTTTTATAAACAATTTTCTCGTGGCACGTTCCGTTTTGAATCAATTTATTGCGAGATTTGAAACAATTTGCGTAATGTGACAATTGTGGCGCGAGACATGGAGCCTGCCACGAGAATTTTGTTAACAAAAAGGCACGGCGTTACGCGATTGGTCGGAGGTCCTTATTTAAAATTATTCTTAAAATCTTAGCCTAATTTGAATATTAAAATCAATGGGAGGTATTTGCTAAATTTTTCATTATGCAGACTGGTCTTATAAGAACCGATAAAAAATCACTTTAATTTCCACTTCCCCCTCCCTTTAAGAGAAAACTCGCGTCTTTTGAAGAGGAGAAGCGGTTTGAAAATATTGTTATTTGGGCCATGATATCATAATATTTAGAACTCATATTAATTACGTCTAGGTCTTCAGCCCGACTCATTGCAGCCTAGTGAAAATCTCATTCATGATGGCATATGCGCTTCACGAGATCCCTACAAATAGACATATTCAACTATTCCATAAAGAAACAACTTCAGAGGAGATGGCTTCTATGCTAGGAAGGTTCGCTACGCGATTGAGCTTCGCTAAACGGAGCCTGGGGTTGCCTATAGCCTCCCGCGTATAGAGCAAATGTCAGGCCATTGAAAGATTTTATTTTAGAGGTAGGAATAGGGAACAGAGTAATCTAGGGGCGCGTCAAATTCCCGGACCCCCTTCGTCGGGACGGTGGGATATGAAAGAACAGGCGGGTCATAGCGACAGAGGTAAAAAGGAATTACGTATTTTTCGCCGTCCCAGTCAGTAACGTCATAAAAACCTAGTTTAAGTGAGCCAATCTGAAATTTTAAACTTTTAATTACGTGTTGGAGGGAGGGGCTCTATACTGGGCTATGAGTCGGACTGAATTAAACACTAACGGTTCTCTATTCCTACTTCTAAAATTAAATATATCTCTGGTGAGGCTTAATAATAAAGCCGACCGCAACCAAAGCATGGGCAAAGGCGTATTTCAAAACTGACGTTCAAAGCTACCGATGGAAAAGCCAAAATATTAAATGAAAAAAAAAATGAAAGCCGGTAACAATGATCACAACTGAAAATAACAGCTAACAGCTAAAACGAGCCCGAACGGTAAAAACTTGAAGTTAGTCTCTGCGCTGCTGGTCTGCTACTCCTTTTGTTTATTTTCTATGGCAAAAATATTATTATTGGGCATCGAGGGGTAGTGAAAAAAAAAACATCAATGCAGTTACTTGCTCGATCATTTATATAAATATATTACTTCGGGCGTGATAAATGCAGTTAGGGAGTAATGGGGATATTAGGGAATTTTGTGTTTTAAGACTTTTATTATGAGGGAAAGAAAACATGCCTTTTTTTGAAGAATTTTTCGAAAACTTTTATTATCTTTATTAATAATTAGTTAAAAACTGACAAATATTAATCAAAAATGTCTTGATTAGAATCAAGACCTAAAAAGTATCGATAAGACTGAGGTTATCACTTGACTGAAGGATCAGATATTAATTTTTCTTTTTTATTGAAACTTAAAGGCATGCTTAAGAAAATACAACGTTCCATTACCGTTTTCTGTAGAAATAACTTATTTTACTGGTAATCAATTTCAAAAATGTACTTATCTCGGCTTTTCGGGCACAATTCCATTCCCCCAAAACATTTTATCATTAAATTAATTTCTTTTGAGATAGTACGTGTATGACATTGAGTTTTAAAAGGTTCCCCCCTTTTGTGCCCGGCATGCTTCGCAGTGGAACATTTTAAAACAATGGCGGAAAATTCAGTAGGTACAGTAAGATTTTTACTCGTGGTTATGCTACTCCCCTATTTCTCTCTCTAGTTTCTAACAATGGTTAGAGAATATTCAGTGCCGCAGGTCGCACATGATGATATTTCAACTACAGCTTACATCAATTCTTCCTGGTCGTACTATTAGCGGGTTAAGCACTATTTTGTTCAGGACACGTCTCGGAAGGGTGCTTGTTGTAACTTTTGAAACTTTCAAAGGTTTTGGTCATGGCTAAACAGACCGCTATTTTAGTTTTCTACTGTTTTAAAGCTTATTTTGACATGTTAACTCTCAAAAGTAATTAATGTAATGATAAAATGTTTTGGGGGAATGGAATTGTGCCCGAAAACCCGAGATAAGTACATTTTTGAAATTGATTACCAGTAAAATAAGTTATTTCTACAGAAAACGGTAATGGAACGTTGTATTTTCTTAAGCATGCCTTTAAGTTTCAATAAAAAAGAAAAATTAATATCTGATCCTTCAGTCAAGTGATAACCTCAGTCTTATCGATACTTTTTAGGTCTTGATTCTAATCAAGACATTTTTGATTAATATCTGCTCCTTCAGTCTTCATTTTAATTAAGATTGTTAAGAAACTGTTTTACATTTTCAAATTCTGCACATAAGCAGAAACATATATAAAGGGGACCATAACTTTAGCTCAATCAGACATTTATTTATAATGATACTTCCAAAAAAACCTAAATCATAAAAAGTTTGCATTGTTATTATAATTAACGTAATACAATTTTTTACCCCATTAAAAATTCCACAAATAGGACAAAATTGACAATTTTACACAATTTTTAAAAATTCTGCTTTATGTCCGTTTGATCTTTAGCTCAAAATTTTCATAAGCCCAATATGAAATTCAGATATCCTTAAAACTTTACAAAGGCGATCCGAGATTGTCAATTTCAAACTTTTTTGTAACATTAACTAACGTCTGTTTGATATTAAGCTTAAAACCTTCTTAAACACAATAATCAGGTCTACCCTAAACGTCCACAAAGATGATCCAAGATTGTTAATACGCCTAAAAAGTGCCCTCTTCAAAATATTTAGCAGGGGAAAAGAGATTTGCGGATTATTCAGCTATTTCATGTACATTGTTTTTCTTCTATGTAACTTGTAATCTTGTCCACTTGGAGCTGTATGGCTATTTATAGCCCTAGCTCGTCAATAATAAAACGGAGAAAAAAAAAAAGAGAGCGTGATCGAGTGGGCTATGCTAGTGGGGATTTGAAATCTCGTGGATTGGGACTCCAGGCATAGCCCACCCCATCACGCACTCGACAACGCAAGGCAACTCGCGCTATAGCGGATGCAGCTTGCGTTCTTTAGCAGACGACATGCTCTAGTCAATGGTCACGGACCAGTTTATTTATTCCAAGTCAGGAGGGTCGCTGGCCTAATGTCCAGTTCAAAAAAAATCCTTTATTTCCCACCCTGACTCGCGCTATAGCGCAAGCAGCTTGCGACGTGTTGCGCGTGATCGAGTAGGCTATGCTCCGGGAAAAAGAAATCTTCACTTCAGTCGGGACAAAGAAAATATACGCTCCGGGAATGGAAGGTATGTCTCGGGGTTGGGCTGATCAAGGAACTTCCGGTCTATGCAATTTCAAAGTAGCCGGAAATACCTCCGTCAACCGAGCCTGCCTTTGGAGCGTACTAGGAGGGGAGAGACAAAAATTTACACTAGAGGAAGCTACAGTTTCCATTCCTGGGGCGTGTATCTTCTTTGGTCGGGAGTCCTGGGACTCCTAACAGGCCAAACATAGATGCATATGACAAGGAAACATTTCTCATAAGAGACAGCCTGGCAGCCCGGTATTTGTTTACCTCTGACTGGCCAAGTCAGCTGTCAAATGTTTATTACTTCTTCTATGCGACTTAAAGTGTGTTACATATTTAACATAAACCAAAATTAATACCATTTGATTAAACAAAATAGTATTATAAACGTCTTTAAAAAAATGCAACCTCAAACAAGCAGAGCTATGTTCGTATATCGGAACCGCAATTGTTTTCACCTTTAAAAGTTAATACAGCCCTTTGAATTTAAATAATTAGAAATGAGAAATGTAACCACTGAACAGTTGTTTACACATTTAACATAAACCAAAATTAATATCATTTAATTAAACATCGCGTTATAAACGACTTTAAAAAACTCAACCTCATATTGCCAGAGCTACGTTGGTATGTTGAAATTTAGAAAACATATGTTAGAGATTCAATTAACAGCAATGGTTTTTACCTTTAATGTAGAATTTGAATTTAAGTAATGCGAATGTAAAATCTTATTAAATGAAAGAATCTATACAGTTCTGTTTGTCATTATTTCCTTTGAAAAGTTATCGCCAACGTTTAGTTAGCGGAGCCACAGGTTTCATCATTAAGTTAAGGTGTAAAATTTACCTCTACAGTTTATTAATGTGTACCAGCTGTCAAATAAGGTGTGCAGTCATTAATTATTTCATTGGAAAATCACCGTTAACGGCAGTGCTATTTCTTGTGTTTAATAATTTACAATGTAAACAAAGATGTTACGTTGGTGGTTCTGTAGTAAGCGTGGTCTTCCATAAAGCATTACCTAATTAAATATTTCAATTATTTGGGTAGAAATGCCATTTTTTAATAATTCAATGGAGATATGGAAATAGCGGTAACGGCTAAAAGCACATGTGTACTAAAGAGCACATTGTTTTCTACCCTGATTTGAGCAAATTAGATAACGGTATCCTGAATTAACTAGCGTTACTCTTACCCATGTTGACAAGATAAACAAAGCATAAAATCATAGCATAATTGATTTAATTTAAACAAATTACCTAATTAGCGGCTATCGTTGGCCGATGGCACCAGGTGAAACATCTTAAAACGCACGTAACACGGCCAATTGGTCTCTAGTCTCTCTCTACATACAATCAGGCTAATCAGCTGTATTTAAATTTTGACCAAGGCTTAGTGAAATCAGTAAATTTAAAAATTATCGGCTAAATCCTAAATTTAAATTCTTTTGTATTAAATTATAATAAGGTTTAACTTACGAAATTAAAATAAAATGAGGACGAATTAACCCCTTCTTTTATGTGAAAAGTTAAAAAATTCGCCTTAAGCTCGACACAGCCACACGCGTTGTCTAAACAAAAATCTTCGCTCAGTCTTTCTATTAGAGGTAAAACAGCGTAAGTCCAACAGTACGTTTCTCTATGATTTTAGCCAGGACTAAAACACGTAAGTCCAACAGAATAAAAGGTCGTAAGTTTAAGCATGTGCTTAAAAGTACAAAAAGTAATACTTAATATTAATTGTTTTCAATAAAACTTCGAAAGGCACCAGTTTTATGTTCAACCTTTCATTTAAAACCATTTTCAGACCTATCGAATAAATAGTCTTCAAAAAATGCTCGAGTCAATTTGGCCATCACAGCAAACATTTCCCATGTTATTCCTATGGGAAAATTTCCCTTTTTTTGCCAAAATGTCTTAATTTTTTATGGAAATGAAAACCACCCTTAGCAACATTATTTTCTATAAAAAAAACTAATGCAGGGATCTCTTTGAAATTTTAACCACATATTAAGGGTCCGAATTTTAGTTCAGTGGATTTTTTTCAAAACAATTAATACAATACAAAAACAAGTTGGGAAAACCAAAATATTACCTCTCCGAGTCAAGACGACTACTTACAAACTTATTTACCCAGATATGGAAATGTTTATGAAATATTAAAGCAGTATACAAAGCATAGCAAATATACAGTAAATCAGACGACATTTTACATCCAATAATGATATACTTGTACACATTAAAATCATCCGATTTAAAGCGTGCAAGGTACCAAGGCTTAACAAAAATTGTATCATAACATATTTATAGAGATAGATAACAACTTTTATAATTAAAATTAGAAACTAACATATCTCTTAAAATTCTCGCGTGATCAACTGGTTTCACGCCAATTAAATTGTTACAGTCCCATAGAGCTATTTGTATTAATTCCTCCATGGTTTTTTCGCCAAGCTGAGAACTATGCGTTTTACGTCACGTTATCTAAAGAGCCGACTATTTCCTTTGAAGACCGCGCTAGCTCAGCGCTAAGCACCGTGACGTCAAAATTCAAAAACCAAATCCCGTTATGTAGGACACTGCTCACAGCGCTGGGCTCTGCTGAACGCGGCCCAGATTTCCACCATGATTATATAATCTAAGCCTAATTATTTAAAAGTGTATTTAACTTTCGGCTCACTCTGAACCGTTAATGTCTCTGCATTACAGAAACGAAAACCACACCCAAGCGTTTACTTTTTGGTTCACTAGGCCTATTGACAAATAAAAGTTCATTTGACCAACATAGTAGCGTTGTGCTTGTATTCACTTTAGAAAGGATTATGCTATAAACAGATGTAGTATAGCTTAAGTAATATATAAACATCCATTTTAAATAATAATATTAAAAAAAATCTTTGGAATATCAAAATGAAATAGAGCTTTAAAGCTACAAAAGAACTAAATACATCATAATTACGAAAAATATTTCCACATATTCACTTTATATTAAGGATAAAGGGAATATTATGGTTCTGTAGGATTCCTTTACACATCAAAACAAAACGAACTTCTAACGCAGCGCACTACTGTAACAACGGACGGACACACACAGACAAAAACATAGACTGCTTTTTAACTCTTTCCGTATTAATTTTGAATTGAGAAACAAGATTATCTTAAATATTAAAATAAATATAATTAATATTTAACATTTTCTTCGTTAGTTATTCGCCTTATTAAACGTTACATCGTTTTAAAAAAGAACAATTAAACATTCTTGAGAGACTTGACTAATATTGGCGTTTGAAATGAAGCATACGCCGGTTGCTTCGTCTTAATCAAATAGGTAGTATATAAGGGTGTCGAACTACAGCTAAAAGCAAGAACAACCGCAATTGCGAAAACCTATCGTGGACAACCCACCCTAGGGAGGCTAGACGTTTCTCGTAACCCTAGCTGATCGCCGCGAATGTCTTAAACCCAACGATGACGATGGAGTAGAAGCCAGGTGTGCAGACTGGTGTCCATGTGGGATGGACAAAAACAAAGACCAGTAGATGGTCTCTACCCCCTACCGTATTTCAGAGAGTCACACACTTGAAACTTCATTTTATCATTTATCGCAAATCAAATATACAATTCTGTTTTAAATAACTAACAGTATCAATACTCGTTCTATATTAACTTTGAAACAAGAATGAAAACTTCAAATCTATGATCCGATAACGATTAGCCCTTTCACTGATCTAATTGCTACCATGATGCTTTCTTCTATTATAAAATCTAAATTTGATTATTTAAACGTGTATTTAACTTTCGGTTCACTCTGAACCGTTAATGTCCTTTCATTACAGACACGATAATCAAAACCCAGAGTTTACTCCACCTCAGGTCTCAATTATTTACTCTTTGGTTCACTAAGCCTATTGCGGATCAATCTTGATTTACCCGACAGAATCGAGGCCATAGCTTTCGTCTTGAAATACCTAAACCAAGGATTATTCTATATACAGATGTAGTATAGCTTAAGTAATATATAAACAGCCATTTCAAATAATAATATTAAAAAACATCCTTGGAATATCAAAATGAAACAGAGCTTTAAAGCTACAAATGTACTAAATGCATCGTAATTACGAAAAAGATTTCCACATATTCACTTTATATTATGGAAAAAGTGAATATTAAGGTTCTGTAGGATTTCTTAACACATCAAAACAAAGCGAACCGCTAACTCGGCGCACTATACTAGTGTGATAACGGACGGACACACACAGACAAAAAATAGACTGCTTTTTAACTCTTTCCGTATTAATTTTGAATTGAGAAAAGAGATTATCTTAAATATTAAAATAAATATAATTAATATGTAATATTTTCTTCGTTAGTTGTTCGCCTTATTGAGCGTTACATCGTTTTAAAAAAGAATAATTAAACAACCTTGAGAGACTTGACTAATATTGACGTTTGAATTGAAGGATATGACTGTTGTTTCGACTTACTCAAATAGGTAGTATATAAAGGATTCGAATCGCAGCTGTAGATAAGAACATCGCAATTGCGTGAACCTTGGAGGAAGACCCCTCCATTGGAAGGCTAGACGTTTCTCGTAACCCTAGCCGATCGCCGCGTATGTCTTAACCTTAAGGATGATGGTGGTGTTAGAAGCCAGGTGTACAGACTGGTGTCCATGTGGGATGGACAAAAACAAAGACCAGAAGATGGTGGTGTTAGAAGCCAGGTGTACAGACTGGTGTCCATGTGGGATGGACAAAAACAAAGACCAGAAGATGGTGGTGTTAGAAGCCAGGTGTACAGACTGGTGTCCATGTGGGATGGACAAAAACAAAGACCAGAAGATGGTGGTGTTAGAAGCCAGGTGTACAGACTGGTGTCCATGTGGGATGGACAAAAACAAAGACCAGAAGATGGTGGTGTTAGAAGCCAGGTGTACAGACTGGTGTCCATGTGGGATGGACAAAAACAAAGACCAGAAGATGGTGGTGTTAGAAGCCAGGTGTACAGACTGGTGTCCATGTGGGGTGGACAAAACAAAGACCAGAAGATAGTGGTGTTAGAAGCCAGGTGTACAGACTGGTGTCCATGTGGGATGGACAAAAACAAAGACCAGAAGATGGTGGTGTTAGAAGCTAGGTGTACAGACTGGTGTCCATGTGGGATGGACAAAAACAAAGACCAGAAGATGGTGGTGTTAGAAGCCAGGTGTACAGACTGGTGTCCATGTGGAATGGACAAAGACGAGAAGGTGGTGGTGTTTAGAAGCCAGTAAGTACAAACTGGTGTCGATGTGGAATGGGCGAAAGACTAGAAGATGGTGGTGTTTAGAAGTTAGTAAGTTCAGATTGGTGTCCATGTGGGGTGGACAAATGAACAGAGTTGTTAGACAGGCAATGGAGTAATAGCCTGTAAGTGGAATACAATTTCCGGGACTGTAAATGCAGTCTGGAAATTGAATACACGTTTGCTCCGATTTGCAAACTGCGAACGCGGTCACGTGGGTGTAACAACGGACAGACAGACACACACACAGACAGACAGACAGACAGACACACAGACACGTCGAAATTAGAACCTCTCCGTGACATACGTCACTCGGAGAGGTAAAAACTACATCCAAACAAAAATCCCTCCTTATACATTAAGAGCAGTATGAAGTCTTATCTAAGAGAGCAATCGCTCTCTCAGAATTAATAAAATTTGGAGGAAAATTTTCAAATAACAATACTACGAGTTTCAAATTACAAGACTTCCTTCGAGTTTTAAATTAAAGATAGTTCGTTTGCTTTATTGAACTATTTATTACAAACAAGACTGTCACTTTCAGTTTCAATTGTTGCTTAATATTTTACTTAAAGTGTTAGTGACATAATTTTCGTCATCCTCAAACTTAAAATGCGAAAAAAAGCCTTGAAAAATCTAGTTTATTATGATATGTTTACTTTTTTATTTGGTTTCGTAGCAATTTATTAAATTGCAATCAAAGTTTTGTGTTTGGAAAAGGCCTAGTTGAGATTTTCTTTCGTTTGATGACGTAGTAAGGAGAAATTTTCACTCTAGATGTCGCTCACGTGACACGCCTGTTAGTGTCGCCGCGCCGCGTTAAGCCTAATTTATTCAGATTCGCGCGCGAGCCGCATTAGTAGACTCGGGAGTCTCGCGCTTGGCTTTTCCGCGAGATGCCGTGAGTGACGTATCAAGGAGAAAAACCCGCCAAAAATCTTCTCCGCAAATTTGCCTTTGTCCCCTAAATTTCAAGTTTTCAAGGTGTTTTTTCTGTGTTTTCCCTCATATTTAAATATTATTCAAGCATATTTTTGGAATCAGAAGAGTTTAAACTCTCAAAAAAGTAAGGTTTTCTTTAGATTTGAGATAATTTTTAAATCACGTCGCTATTCCTTTAACATCCCTAGCCCTTAAACCCTTTTTTTATTTAATGAGAGACATAAACGCTAAATAGGGTTCAAGTCGGGCGAAAGAACGGCCCCGTGAAAAGCGTCACTTTCTTCGTTCGCCCGAAATCTTGCAACGAGTCGGGACGCATGGGCTGGCCAATTGTCCATCAGAGCCTGAAACCATACACTAAAACTATTTTTTATGTTAGATAAGAATAATTCTTAGCTTATTAATTATATTAAAACCGGTCACTATTACGGCTGGTTAATCTTACGCAGAAAAGAATACCAGTGAACCGGGCGGATCTGTTGAATATTACAATGCTTTACCTCCTAATTTCATTAGACTTTATGTCTGTCTTTAAGAATAAGACTAAGAATGTGTTTAAAGGGAGGGTGAAGTGAAAAAATGTGTTTTTATCGATTCTTCTACTAATTATGAGACTATTCTGCATAGTGAAACATCCAGGAAATATCTCAGAATGATTTTAAAATTCAAATTCGGTTTAGGTTTTATGGATAATTTAAAATAATAACCTCCGACCGATCGCGTAACGCCCTGCCTTCCTATTGACAAAATTCTCGTGGCACGCTCCATGCCCAATGGAATTTATCGCGAGATTTAATAAAAGTTTCTCACGATGTGACAATCGTGGTGCACGATATAGAGCGGGCAACGGAAATTTTGTTAATAGGAAGGCAGGGCGTTAAGCGATTGGTCAGACTTGCTTATTTCAAATTATCTATAAAATCTGAGCCTAATTTGAATTTTAAAATCATTTGGAGACTTTATTTCCTGGAGGTTTCACTATGCAAAATGAACTTATAATTAGAAGAAGAATCGATTAAAAATCACTTTGTTTTCCTCTTCATCCTCCCTTTAAAGGCTACGGGAGGTCCAATAAAAAATCAAGCAACATTTAAAACTGAAAGTGACTGCCTTGTTTGTAAAAGAATAGTTCAATAAAGCACACGAACACTCTTCAATTTGAAACTCGAAGGAAATCTTGTTATTTGAAAATTTTCGTCCAAATAATTTTATAGATATTTTTAAACTTATAAAGATATTAAAAGTTATTCGAAATATCTTTAAACAGGCTTGTTTTCTTTCCTTCACAATAAAAGTCTTAAAACACAAAATGGCCTAATATCCCAATACCTCCCAAAGCTAGTAATCATGCCATAGAAACTAAACGAAAGGAGTAGCAGACCAGCAGCGCAGAGAATAACTTTAAGTTTTTACCGTTCGGGCTCGTTTTAGCTGTTAGCTGTTATTTTCAGTTGTGATCATTGTTACTGGCTTTCATTTTTTTTTTCATTTAATATTTTGGCTTTTCCATCGGTAGCTTTGAACGTCAGTTTTGAAATACGCCTTTGCCCATGCTTTGGTTGCGGTCGGCTTTATTATTAAGCCTGACCAGAGATATATTTAATTTTAGAAGTAGGAATAGAGAACCGTTAGTGTTTAATTCAGTCCGACTCATAGCCCAGTATAGAGCCCCTCCCTCCAACACGTAATTAAAAGTTTAAAATTTCAGATTGGCTCACTTAAACTAGGTTTTTATGACGTTACTGACTGGGACGGCGAAAAATACGTAATTCCTTTTTACCTCTGTCGCTATGACCCGCCTGTTCTTTCATATCCCACCGTCCCGGCGAAGGGGGTCCGGGACTTTGACGCGCCCCTAGATTACTCTGTTCCCTATTCCTACCTCTAAAATAAAATCTTTCAATGGCCTGACATTTGCTCTATACGCGGGAGGCTATAGGCAACCCCAGGCTCCGTTTAGCGAAGCTCAATCGCGTAGCGAACCTTCCTAGCATAGAAGCCATCTCCTCTGAAGTTGTTTCTTATGGAATAGTTGAATATGTCTATTTGTAGGGATCTCGTGAAGCGCATATGCCATCATGAATGAGATTTTCACTAGGCTGCAATGAGTCGGGCTGAAGACCTAGACGTAATTAATGAGTTCTAAATATTATGATATCATGGCCCAAATAACAATATTTTCAAACCGCTTCTCCTCTTCAAAAGACGCGAGTTTTCTCTTAAAGGGAGGGGGAAGTGGAAATTAAAGTGATTTTTTATCGGTTCTTATAAGACCAGTCTGCATAATGAAAAATTTAGCAAATACCTCCCATTGATTTTAATATTCAAATTAGGCTAAGATTTTAAGAATAATTTTAAATAAGGACCTCCGACCAATCGCGTAACGCCGTGCCTTTTTGTTAACAAAATTCTCGTGGCAGGCTCCATGTCTCGCGCCACAATTGTCACATTACGCAAATTGTTTCAAATCTCGCAATAAATTGATTCAACACGGAACGTGCCACGAGAAAATTGTTTATAAAAGGACAGGGCTCTACGTGATTGGTCGGAGATCCTTATTTAAAATTATCCATGAAATTTCAAACTAATTGACGTATAAAAATCGTTCGGTGTTATTTCCTGGATAATTCACTATGCAGATTGGTCTTATAGAAGAATCAATAAAAAATTACTTAATTTTCCACTTCACCATCCCTTTAACGAGCGTCTGAATTGTTTCAAAGTATCGCGCCACAAGACCAATCATATATATATGCATAAAGTGCCATAACATCTAACAAGCATTATTACGACAAAGATTCGATACTCGATTATGAATTATCGCCATTTAAATCGAAGTTGCCAGATTTTGAATAAAGGCTGATTACTCGTGACCTATTCATCCGAATTGAATTTGGTGAAAACTTTTCAAATATGAATCGACCCCAAGGAATCCGAAAATCGCATTTATATCCTCAAGAATCCAATATTTTCAAAGTTGATAATTTTGACATTTCCGGTTTCCGGTATAAGTATGCAAAGGACAACTGTGGAACGGGTAAAATATGAAAGAGAAATGCAAAACTTTTATAACGCACTTTATTCCAGTGCGCTAGCTTGAATAGTGTTTGAAATATAGTAAAATATGTGCGAAAACTGCAACGCGCAAAGACTTTTTAACAGTCTGTACGTGTAGCCAACTTTGACAATGCATTGGTCTAATGCACTGTGGAAGGTAGCTACACGTACGCGTTTAGGGGATGCTTAACTCCCTACTAACCGTTC
>JAEQBA010004015.1:0-37015 GCA_019434445.1 Phalangium opilio
CAACATTCCGCCTGTTCAATTTCTTCGGCTCTAAAGGGACCCACCCCCCTTTGCACCCTTTATTTTGATATGTCGATGTATCTCAAACATAAAATAAGCTGTTATTCTGAATGCCTTTTTTAAACAATGAATTTGTTTAGATCTATTAAGTTGTGTAGGCTTTGCTTTCTGCAGCTGTCACTGTTAGTGTTAATTGGCGTCTTTCCTTTCTGCCGATTCATATGGGACCTGATTTAATTCCCCTTGTGGCCAGTTTTCCCTTGCTAATTTTAACCAAGGGGCTCCCTTCCAATAAATTTCGCTATTTATCAAATTTACAGCAGAGATGCCTCTAGAAAGCAGGTCGGCGGGATTGTCAACCCCTGGAAAATGAGACCAGTTTTTTTTTTTCAGTTAGATCCCCTAATTTCTGTTGTTCTATTGCTAACGATTGTTTCCACCAATTGTTAGGGTACTGTTTATCCACCTATAGCTATGCTCGAGTCGGTCCAATAGTAAGTTTCAATTGGTGTGCTATTAAAGGAACCTTTAACGTAACTTCCGCGCGCTCCTAACAGGCAGGCCATCAATTCCAGTCTGGGAATTGTCAATGTTTCTTCTTTGATGGGTGTGACTCTCGTTTTAGCGGCCACAAAGGATACTCCTACGTTTTTACTAGCATCGCAAAATATATGCAACTCTTTTTTCGTTACATCATCTTGCGACTCCGTGTTGAAATAATGCCTATTAATTTTGAGGTTTTGCAAGTCTGCTAATTCCTGGAACCAAGCTTGAAACGGTTCTTTCAACTCCACGGGTAACTCGTTATCCCAGCCCATTTTACTTTCCCATAAACTTTGAAAGAGCATTTTTGCACGGATAATGAATGGTGCTAAAAACCCATTGGGTCGAATAGTTGGGAAACATAACTCAAAATTTGTCGTTTTGTAAATTTTGAATTCTCTTGCATGTTTAGTAGGCTTGAAATATCTATGGCAAAGGTGTCATCCTGAGTGTCCCATTTTTGTCCTAACACTGTGAGCATCTGTTTGTCTACTTGTTCAAACATTGGCTCCCCACCTTCCCCTAGTTGTTTTTCCCACTCTTCCCTGAGTTCTGGAACATTGGTTCCCCATTTGCGAAACCGCATTCCCGCGCCTTTCATTAATTTTAAACATCCAATGGATGTGGCTAGGGCTTCCTCACACTGTCCTCTCCTGTTGTCATGTCATCTACGTAAACATCCCTTTTTATTTTCTCCCTGACATTTTCTTCCACGTTTTTTGCCTCTTGCGCGTGGTATTTTGCGGTTGCATGTCATGAGAAATGGGCTAGAACCTGATCCAAATGGTAATCGGGTCATTCTTAAGTTTCAAACTCATCTGGTACTATTTCACCGTCCTTCTCCTTAACCCACAGAAACCTAACTGAGTCCTTGTCGGGTTCATCTAGTGCTATTTGTAAGAATGCTCCCTCTATATCCGCGACTATCGCGATTTTGTTGTTTCTGAATTTAAGGAGTAATTGTAGAAGGTCTGGATTTAGATTAGGACCTGTTGATAGGCAATTGTTTAATGACGGCACCCCATAAGCGTGTGACGATGCGTCAAACACCACACGTAATTTAGTGGTTACTGCCTTCTCCCTATATACTCCTTGGTGTGGCATATAATAGGTACCAGGTGGCCTAAGTTCTAATTGATCTGATGGGACAATCTCAGCGATTCCCTTTTCTAACTGATCGGTTATAACCCTTTTGTATTGTTCATAAAACTGTTTATCTTTATGAAATCTTTTAACTAAGGAGCGCATTCTTTTCTCAGCGGCTGCCTTATTATCGGGGAGTACTTCCTTGCTAGTTTCCCAGGGCAATTTTACGCAATATCTTTCCCCATTGTGAGTGACATTATTGAAGAACTCTGTAACTGTTCTATCTTTACTGTTTTCTTTAATTTCCCCCTTATTTAATCCTAGGCTTTCTAAACTCCAAAATTTACTGAGAGTTTCGTCCAACCGTTTTAAACCTATGGATACTAACATTGTGGTGCTCGAGTTGTACGCCACATTTTCGTTATTGTTTTCTCCTTCGCGCCCTTGAATACACCAACCCAATTTTGTTTCGGTGGCTACTAACGCGGGCCCTAACCTTACAGTGTCTCCCGTTACGAGTTCCCAATAATAATCTGCTCCCACTAAAAAGTCAATGTCATTTTTTATCGCTCTTGACTTTGGGCCTTCAAATTTTACATCATCTGCTAGTTGTAGATTTTGAGATCTCATTAAACCTCTAATTTGGTTATTATTGTTGTTATCAGAGTCGTTGCAAGCGTAACAAACAAAGGGTGTCTCTAAAGCGACTATTTGTTGGCTTCGCTCGGGAAATTCCCTGTTTTGCAAGGTTACAACTACTCTCCTAGCTTTCTTTTGTATAGGCTCTTTATCCCCAAAATGATACACATCTATATCTTGATAACCTACTACTGGCAAGTTCATCCTTCTAGAAAATTCTTCCTTAACAAACGTTACCTGGCTTCCCCCATCTAGTAAACATTTAGCTACTTCCTGATTTTGCGGATTTTGGGGATCCCTGACTAAGGCTAACGCTGTCTGAAGAAATACCGCCCTTCCCATTGTTTCTATGGGGACGGTAGTGGTGACCACTGGTCAACTTTGATTCGCCTCCGATTTATCTTCGATATTTGCAGGATTTTTGTCGCAAACGGCGTAATTGTGTTTTCCCCCGCAAGCCTTGCATGTCCTGATTGGTGACATGCAATCTTTTGACGTGTGACTTAATCTATGGCATACAAAGCAGCGACCACTATCTCTAATTATGAGCTTCTTTTCATCTAGGGTGTGATTTGTGCAATTGGGTGTCTTATGGTTATCGGTCTTGCAAAATATACAATAAATGTTAGCTACTTGTTTGTCATAGTTACTTCTTTTGGTTACTACAAGCGCCGAAGCTGAGGGTTGATGCCTCGTTAGAGATCTCCCCCCACCCCATTTCCTATCTTGAGAATGGTTTTCCATTCTCTTTTGATTTTTCATCCTTTTAGCATGATCGGGTTTTCCCGTGGCATTTTCTTATTACTAAGCAAGCGGGCCATTTCCCTACTCTCGGTTTGTTCCGTAAGGAATGCGATTAGCTCGTCCGCGTCTAAACAATCGCTATTTCCACTATAGCCTTTTTTTACGCAAAAAGCAGTCCTAATATCATCTGGCATGCATTCTAATAGTGTGGGGCATAGAAAAGATGTGTGTGCTACTATATTAGCATCAAGGGCCTTGAGACAACGTAGATTTACTTCGCAAGTATTCAACATTGAACGAAGACCATCTATGTCGCTCGAGCTGGTTACCGGCTGAATACTCTTTAGGTTATTCATGTATGTATGAATGGCAATTCTACTCTTATCAAATCTACGTTTTAACAATTTGACAGCTTCGTCATACGACTCATCGCATTCTATTAAACCATCAATAGCCTCAAAGGCTTCCCCTTCCAAAAATGAATTTAAATATATAAGTTTTTCGACCTTACTAAGTCGTTGGTTATTGTCTACTGTTGACTTGAATCTGGACCAGAAGACGTTCCATTTTGCGTGATCCCCTCGAAATATTGGGACCGTGTACGTTGGTAGTTTCACCTCGCTGCCGTTGTAGCTTGATAAGCTTCCCGCGGTGATTTGTTGCGGTTGCGGTGCCATGATTTGGTGACTGGGCAGGTTGCCCGGAACTTGGTAATTTATTAAAGTTCCTGAAGGTGATTGTTGATTGTTGGACGCCGAGTTATGCGTCGGATTTGATGTCTGGATTACGGCTCCAGCGGATGGGAGTTGGTTGTTGGACGCCGCGTTATGCGTCGAGGTTAGCGGCTGATTTGGCGCCGCGTTTTGCGTCGAGGGTAGCCCTGCGGTTAAAGGTGATGGCGTGACCGGCGCGGGAGTGAGAGGGTTTACGGCCGAAACGTTGTAAATTGTTGACGACGAACAGTTGGACGTCGTGGTGCCTTGGGCGGCCTTTTGTATCCTCTGGATTATCCTCTGTGTTTTTCTTCTCAGTTCGGATATTTCCTCCCTTCTTAATATCGCCTCGTCAATTTCTTTTTCCATCTCTATGTCATCCTCAATCAGCGCTTCGACGCGCGCGTCAATTTTGACGAGATCTTCTTCTTTTTCGGCTAAACTGGACAGGGCGTCCTCTAAATCATCCACACTAGTGTTGGGATCGCTAATTAAAGTTTTAATTTGGGTTTGTTTTCGCGTCGCGGCATTTCTAGCACTTTTTCTGTTTGCTTTAGCTAGTTTCAACGCGTTTTTATTATGCGCGGTCGTCTGGGTAATCGTTGCTCCCCCGGTAAGCGCACTCGTTTGCGTTACCGGCACCTGTGCGTTATTGGTGTTGGACGCCGACACGTTATTTGATGCACTTTCGTTAGGCATTGTATTTATTTATGTAATTAAGTACACGAAAGTTTAAACTTTAATTTACTTATCTATAGCGGTTATTACCGGGTTTCGGCACCATGAAGAATGAGCTGCCCGTATTCCGAATTTGCGATTACTAAGCTGCTGATTTAATTTTAGTCTTCCTCTATGGTTCTTTGGGGAGAGCGATTAAGTCTTTAGACTCGGACTGAAACAAGTCTAGGACTGTAATAAAACTTCCGTGTATGAAATGAAAACTTCAGGAGAAACCTCATTTTAAACAAATTAATAACGAAAACTTTATTTACACTCTTGGATTGGTATTCCAAGTTACTAAGATGTACAAAAAGTAACAATATCTAACTATTTATATAGATTTTTACGTCCCTTTGGTTTAGATACGCAGGATTAAAAAGGGCGAGGTTCTCGGAGCTAGTTGGGTGAAGTTCTGATTTACAAAAGGATGAATCCTTGTATTTATAGGGGATTCACCTTGGCCAGTGTCGCCAGAGAGCTGGCTTCGTTGTTACCTTTGGCAGTGCTCTCTGGCTACCCTGACCAGGTCATGATCTCGACCGTGAACCTTTCCCGATGACGTCAAAAGATTTTCCATCGGCGTCAAGAATCTTTACCGGGGACCGAGAGAATTGTCCCGAGGTTTCCCCGGTGTAGGCTTAATACTATACATTTTAGAATTTGAAGAGATGTTTAAGATAAAAAACCCGTTGAAGGGATACAAAGAGGTAGAGATTTACTTGAAAACAGGGTGAAACACCTTTGAAATGGGTTTTGGTAAAATTTGTACTTTCTATTTTCATATTACAAAGGTGTGAAAAAATTTAGAAGTATATTAAATGAAGTAAACAGAAAATTAAGCGCGTAAATATACACTTAAATATACACTTTTTTACAGGTTTACAAGTCAAATATCTCTTACTTTAAAAATGTGTTTAGTTTTTATTATATTTCAGACTTTCCGACGAGTACAATTCCTAAAATAATTTTGTAAACCTAATGCTAAAAACACGACGTATTTTATAATTGTAGCGCTACCCGTTTTAAACTGCCTATCTATCTACCATTCGCGAATTTCCCGCCAAAAGATTTCAATTCTGGGCATGTATAGTTGTATAGGCGCGTTACCATGGAAACGCGAGACTCGCCGCCTCGAGCAAATTTCTCTACTCCCTGCCCCAACTAAGCAACACGTGAGAGGAACGCGCCGGCCGCCGACGTGAGAGAGATGCTAGGTTTAGGTAACATAACTCGAGCTCGTCAATATGGCTAGACGGTTGAGAGCGTAAAGTCTTCGATCCGTGGAGTGAAAGTTCTGTGCGATGGTGTGGGATCGAAACCGGTCGAGGAGGAAAATAATTTCATAAATAATTAAAATTCTTCCACTTCCACGGTACAGAGCCACCTAAATATGATACTGAGTACTTTTTAAAAATTTCCGAATTCCGCACGGGAAAAAAAGGGGGAAATGGGGGAAAAAGGCGCGCCCAGCCGTAAACAAGTAGTCGGACTAAACCTTTACGCCATCCACTAGTTTTATTTAGGGGCAATAAAGTGATTTACGCTTATGAAAGGGGGAGCTTGCACTCTTCATCTATTTTCTCTTTGGTATGGTGTATCTTTAATATGCTAGTCACTACCCACTCGATTCAAAGGCTGCACCCACATATATTGAAGTTTAAAAAAAATATTCCTTACTTGCGAAATCCATTCGTTTCAACAATGATGTAGTCAATATATTCTCCTCTGGAAAGTGATATTTTTTGTTTTTAGAAAAGCACTTTATAAAAGGAATTAAATATTTCAAATACCTGCATGACACGGGACAGCGACTGTGACACTCATTTTTAAAAGAGTTGATATTGTTCTTTATGAAACAATATTCTAGAACGCAAATGTTACGGTGTGAAGAAACGCTATCGTAAGCTCTTTTTTTGCATCTTACACAAACCTTTTTGAGTTTTGTTGCAGGTCGTATAATTGGCAATTAATGGTAGAGGAGAAGGTATGCACCCGCAAGTTTGGTTGAAGTTTGTCCATAAGTAATCATAGTAACAAGTCTGAGTTAAATCAATGTTAAAACTCTTCATGAAATATTCAGGTCTAAAATATTTGTATTTGTACCTCTGAACTAATGGCGCTAAAGTCCCCATTCATCTTATGCAATTCTTGGTACTTAAAGCATTTAGTTGCATAGGGAGGTTTTAGTGCTTGAACAACTGTCTAAAAATTTAATGACCATTTTTAGACATCGCTTTTTTTCCCTCTTCTTTGTTTTACAGAAAATAATTATCCTGTTCAGACTTGTTGCTCGAGTGTTATACAGTTTTTAACGTAAAAAAAGGTGCTCATACGGGGTTAAACCATGAGTTAATAATATGTTAGCTCCCTATAAGTTACTCAGACAATTCATTTTTATACTCCAGCATTTTCTCCCGCGCCGCCGGCTTCCCAATTATATGCGACGTCTGCGGCCGCCACGTGAACGAAAATCTTATTTACTCTTCTTTCCGGTTTTTCCCCGGAAGCGCGTGTAGTGGAAGCTAGCCAATGATATAGGAGCTATTTAAGCAGCCGAATATTTCGCTCAGAAGCCTCGGTTAAGAAAACAGTTAAGAGATCAGTGGATTGGATATTTAGCTCAGTTGTATAATTTTCTGGTTTCAAGTCACAATAACAACTCATATCTTTAGCATTCTTTATCAATATCGGCAAATTGCATTGAGTTCCTGCATTTTTTGTCTCAGTACTGATACAAACGCCATGATTTAATGTTAAATTGTTAAAACATAAACATTCACGACTAAAACACTCCCTTAGTGAAAAAGCAGCCGACGACTCCAGGTCGAGGAGCCGTACGAGCGGGATTTTTTTTTGTTTCGACAAGAGAGAGCCCAACATTCGGAATTTTTTCCGCGCGGGCGAAATGAGAAGAAATCGCTGGATACATTACGCCTATGGAGCCTGAGTAACTTATAGGGAGCTAACATATTATTAACTCATGGTTAAACATATAAGTAGGGTTCTTGTGGTGATCCAACATTGAGGAACTCAACCGAACCACCTCGAAAACCTTCCAATAGTGTTAATGATATTAACCACGCATAAAAAACAAACATACAAACTATTCTCAAAAATGTATAAGTTTAGATTTTCAGTGTGATCATTCGCATTGAATGCTTTTCCTATTGTGATAACTAAAAATCACGTTGATTGATTTTGATCTTAAATATAACATAGGAAAATGAAAAATAAAAACCATTTATAACATTTTAAAATGTGAAAATGTTTTTATTTTTCAGAAGGCTATCAGAATCGTAGTATAACGATTGTGTACTACTAAAAGTGTATTGGTTATGGGAATTATAGTTTAGTGATTGTGTACTACGAAAAGTGTATTGGTTATCTGAATCCGAGTATTATGATTTTCTGCCTGGTTGTTTACTACTAAAAGTGTATTGTTCTTAGAGGTAAAAAGCCTTTCCAATGAAAAACCGAGAAGCTATAGCGCTAAAAACTGAGCTAATTATTAATCCGTGAAGGGACTAATTTATCCAGGGTGTTCTATTCAGAAACACAATATTAGAAGTAGAAAAACACAACGCTATTTGACATCTGTTCCTTATTCATTTTAAAATAAGTCTACCATACTTGAATGGGTCGGTTCAATATTTAATAGGCAAGGAAAGTGCCAGTTTAAAGGGATATCTTTGATTGTTACTACTACAAATGAAATATTATCATTTTATATCCTTACGAGGACTATATTTGTATGCGTTAAATCACAAAAACGAACCTTTTGGAAAATAATCTTGTATTCTTTACCAAATGTCACGAAGAAAGAGCGTACATTACGAGTTCCTATAGCAAATGCACTGTGTACAAAATGTCCAATCCATATCCCAAAACATTGTAGGAGCCATCGCTTGAATACACAGAATCAACTCCAAACACAAACTCTGTTAAAACATACAGTTTAGTTTTGTATAAGAAGAGTAAGAAGTTAATGAATATTGGTTTATTACAAGCCCTAACGGCAATTCTGAAAGTTCATTTACTACTTTAGTACTTGGTGGAATTAATTTAATCTTGCCTGCATATTCCCTAGAAACATTTAGTTGATGACTCCATGCTACACCTACTGTGATGCAAGGTTCGTATCCTGTAGATACATAAGCACTGGAAAACATAAATTTCATATCATCTCCTCGTCACGTTTTGTGAATATTCGGTATGCTTTTTAAAATGATCATCACAATAGGATATGGGCGTGCGCAAGGTACACTGGGAGAATCATTGCCGCCCGTTGCCCATCATCATGTCTACTCCATCTTACCTCTTTCCTCCCTGATCTGAGGGTTAAGGTTTGCATAGTCCCCCCCCCCACACCGGAGGATAATAGTTTATGGGCTACCGTTAGTGAATATAGGAGGTTTGAAGGGATAGAAGGATGATCTTACTCTCATAAATAATAAGACACATGCAATGAAAATCAGAGACATCTGTTGTTTGTTCTTAGTACTCAATGATTTTTGACTACGTCCTTAACGATGTTGTAATACCATAAAGGTAAGAGATTCAGCCTTTTTCTAGAACTCGTTCCATGGGTGGCATACGTAAACGAACGTAAAATCATAAAAATTTGTTCAGTGACTCAGTGGGAGTATACCCTTATTTTCGGGAACATATTGTGATTGCTATTATTGCCATTGCGCTTTCGGGCAATGGTTCACAGGGTGGTTTTGCTCCCTTTATTGTGCTTTTCAAAAATAACCTGTACAACACTATAGGAAAGATCAGATTTGAAAACCTTCTGCACTGCTTGGTAGGAACGAGGGTGTAATTTGTGACATAGAAGTCACGAAAGAGACATTTGTAGATAACGTCCAGGTGGTTTTCTTGCTTGGTCATGAATGCTAACGAGTCGTCAGTCCTTAGAAGCGTAAAGTTCTATTGTAATAAAATGTGTTGTTAATACAAAAAGAAAACCTAGAACAAACAAAAAATATAGATTTGTTATATAAACGAAAGAGAAAATAAATGCCAATACTAGATGAACGGAATTAATAACCTAAAAAATTTGACTTCTGGAACCAAGCGGCTGTCCTCAGGTAAAAGGTTAAGGGTCATGATAAGATTTTACATTCATAAATGCTGCTGCAGTCTAGAGTTTTGTCTACACGCTCTGTACGTGCCTTCGACGGATATTTTTGGTTCAAAAGAAAATAAATTAGAAGCAAAATTGTCTTCACTTTAGTAAGCATATCAACGAAAATATGTTTTCACTTTACTAAAAGGATATGGGTCCAAGTTTAAATAAACGCCATATTGGATCTAATATAGAATTTATTATACATATGAGGCAGGAATACATCCACTTCTTTTAATAGGCAGAAACATATATGCCTATGCTGCGATTTGTGGTGAAAAGAGGATAAGCACCTATTCTCGAGCCTAATCTCTATTTATGCGAGATGTCGCGACATAATAATAATTTCTCCAGGGCCGGATTAAGGGGGGGGCAGAGGGGGCACCTGCCCCCGGGCGCCAGCTAAACAGGGGCGCCCAAGATGTCTGGTGATACCCAAATCTGAGCGATTGTTTTATTAAATTTTCGAAAAACTCAAAAACATGACGTTTTTGAGTCTTTCGGTGTTATCTTCTCGACCACAAGGTTAAACGTAATATATTTGACCGTATGACGGTTTAAACGCAAAAACAGCGAGATTACAGTTGATCAAACCCGAAAAATTGTGGAGCTCGCTTCGCTCGCTCATCAAAAATTTAACTTAGTATTTATAATCAATCCAATTCAAATGAATGTTTTAGTTTTAATTACATTGCATTCTGAGCTGTGCTCCAAAATGGTTTAATTCAATTTCGCCGCAGAAATTTTATGATTGAACCTTTCCTTTGACTGGAAATATCTAAGCCCATAGATTGGGCTTAATTACGGCACCGACCTTTAAAATATCTTTAACTACTGAAAATAATTATGAAAATCGATCATGTCTGAAAACATTTCATTTAAAGTGCCTTTATTTTATAGCTTAATTTGCCCTTATTTAGTCACTTTTTGCTTACTATTTTTAAATTTATTAGTCACTTATTCAACTAAAATTGGGCGTATGAGTGAGTATCAGCCATGCATAGGGATACTTTTCACTTAACAAAATTACAATAGGGAGCTTACAGCTGGCTAGGGGAAAGAGATAGTCTGACGTCACGCAGCCGCCCACTGGTTGGCATTTTTGTGCGTAGAATACTGTTTCCAACCGTTAGGGGGAATGAAACTCCAGTAAGAGATAGAAGGGTGTGACGTTTCAGGGTCAGAACTGTTAGCTCCCTATATTTCTAATAAAAACAAAATTGTTAAAATTTCTAGCTGGTTTTTATAAATTATGGGGCCAAGGGAGGGGGCACCCATCGAGCCACTGCCCCCGGGCGAAAATCTTCTTAATCCGGCCTTGAATTTCTCAGTCATCTTATTGGGTTTTAAAATGTCCTACAGTAGCTTCCAATAATATTGCACCTACTGTTAATACCATGACAACGGATTTGCTTCTGAAATGGATGTCTCTAATGAATTTTTCGATTTCAAAAACTACAATTAATTTAACAGTCGCTCGAACTCACAATCTAAAGGCAAAAGAAAATGCAAGGGAGCATAATAATTCTGCCTCCGAGTGCTGCGGCTCTTTTGAGGGATTAGATTTCTACCCCTCTAGCATCGAGACCTTCCCTCCCAGCGTAGCCTACGTTAATCAAGGCCCGCGCATCCTAGCTTTCGAGGATTTATTTTTGGCATTTTGGTTCGCCGCTTGTCGCCGCTTGGTGCGCTCTTAGGATTACGGTTTTAAATTTAAAATCTGCTTTTCGCGGGTGATTGGAACACGTGTCGCAATCCAAATCATGTTTCGTACGGGGAGAGAGGGCTCAGAGGGAGAGAACAAGGCGCGTAAACTGCCTGGAGCGTTATAACAGCTGGGTGGAAAGGGCATAATTATAAATATTGTATTTCTTACATAGTTATTATTTTATCTCTTATAAATATTTTAACTTTCTAATAAAAATAACATGATTTTCATCTTTCTAATTTAGTAATTATAAATTTTATCATTCTAATTTAGTAATTATAAATTTTATCATTCTAATTTAGTAATTATAAATTTTATCTTTCTAATTTAATAATTATAAATTTTATCTTTCTAATTTAGTAATTATAAATTTTGTCTTTATAATAATAATTATTATAAATTTTATCTTTCTAAGAATAATTATTATAAATTTTATCTTTTTAAGAATAATTATTATAAATTTTATCTTTCTAATAATTATTATTATAAATTTTTTCTTTCTAATAATTATTATTATAAATTTTTTCTTTCTAATAATTA
Source organism: Phalangium opilio (assembly GCA_019434445.1). Taxonomy (NCBI): domain Eukaryota; kingdom Metazoa; phylum Arthropoda; class Arachnida; order Opiliones; family Phalangiidae; genus Phalangium; species Phalangium opilio. The sequence continues at coordinate 11,822 of JAEQBA010004015.1, forward strand.
TTATTATAAATTTTTTCTTTCTAATAATTATTATTATAAATTTTATCATCTTTTTAATAATTATTATAATAATATATAAGAAATGCTTGACTTTCCTATATTTAAATAAATATTTTAGTCCAAACATTTTTATGCATGATCCCTCTAATCTTCCCGCTCAACAAATTCAAATAAATGGAAGATCCCTTGACATTTACTATCTAAAAGCGCCCCTTTCGAGAATCAAGTGCAAAAAACAAGCAGGCGCGTACTCTCAATGCCACCCATAGCCAGAACATTATGCGCGGGCCTTGATTAACGTAGGCTACGCTCCCAGGATAGCCCCCGTCACAGCTTTAAGAGAGAGAAAAATAGTTCCCGCAAAACAGACTTCAGGCTTAGAGGCGGGCGAGAAGTAGCTCTCTCTCTCCCAGGATCCTTTTTTAGCGGGGCTACTTTCCAAAAACCCAATATCTAACCTCTGATTGGCTACTTGAAGTTTTAGGGGGTGGGGTAAAAATCAGGACGACCCTCAAGCGAGGTAGATAGCAGGGCTAAAGTTAAATCTAGTATTATACTCTCTTATAATGTCTCTTGTTAAAGGCTATTGACTTTAACTGCATGCGAGGCTTCAGTTTAATTTACAAATTTTTTTTAAATAATTTATGCCAAAGCTTCTTTTCAGGCTACTTTTTAAATGAAAAGTTTCATTCTCAAGCAAATTATTGGCCACAAAAATTTTAGTTTCTATCTTTCTTCTGTTACGTTTTCCACTAATTAGCTTAAATATGTTTTTTTGTACTTGAGCAACTTTACCTATCAGATGCACTCTCAAAGTCGTTGACCAAAAGACACTCAACACTACTCTTTCCCGACGGAGCAAAACATTTATCTCACTGCCTGCAGTAGTACAGTTAATATTGTAGAAGAGACAATAAACTGTGTAACATATAATCTCTCGTGACGCCATTACTGACGTTTTTAATACGTACTCCTTTTATCTTAATCATCACATGAGAAACTAGTAACTAGCCCAGTTATAGCTTCCAAGTAGGGAAACTTCCAGATTGAGGCTATAAGCTTCTGCCGCTGTATTTCAAGAGACGTTTTACCCGAAAATATTTTTTTATCAGAAAACTACTGTGTTATTGAAAAGTTAACATTATTGTGAAAATTTGAGTTATTTCTTGAATTTTTCATAATAGTCATTTAATTCTACTAGGCCCAGGGTTGGCACGCTGGTATCCAGTCCGGTTTTATCCACCTGGATTAAACCGGTTTAAACCACGATGAAAAATCCAGTGGATTTTTCAAAAAATATATTAATAGAGTACAGCGCAGGCACCATAAAGTGAGATGGAAGGAAACGTTTGACCCACATGTCTTTACCTCTTTATTTCATCGAAATGGTCGATTCCCATACATTGTGGGTTAGTTTGACGCGCCCTCCTCCCACTGCCCCACCCGAAACTCGTGAGACTGAGTTGAATTTTTCGCAACGCTAAATTGTTGGGTTGGACCGCGCGTTTAGACAAAACTTTATCAGACCCTGCCCTATTGAAGATCACAAAAAAGCCAACCCGGGCCCGACCCTGCCCTATTGAAGATCACAAAAAAGCCTACACGGGCCCGACCCTGCCCTATTGAAGATCACAAAAAAGCCTACCCGGGCCCAACCCTGCCCTATTGAAGATAATAAAAATGTCTACCCGGGTAGACTGTATGATAGCCCTACCCCACCCGACCAGCAAGACATTTTAAGTAATTTTCTCACCCAACCCGATCTAGGATTTTCCGACCCGATATGGGTCAGGTTGGACTGAAAAATCCCGATTAAATCAAGGTCCCTACTCATCTCTAAGGGAAATGTCTATAGCTTTATCAACTTATAAGTACAATATAAATGATTCGGCCTAGCAGAAGACATCTAGCGCACTAAATGTAATAAAGAAGTGCTATAATTTAGCACTAGAGAGTAGTTTAAAAAAAGCCAGATAAATCCAATGAAATCCGGTTTAAACCAGCAAAAAACCATACCAGTGGCTTTTTCAAGAAAAATCCGGATTTTTGCCAACCCTGACTAGGCCTAAATGATTTCGCTACATTTATCTTTGTCAAAGAACTTCCAAAGTATAGACACCACGCGGGTGGAGTTTAGAAAATTCTGAGGTCATGGAAACATAATGCTTGGGTTTCTAGAGCTCGGCATTACCTATCCATTATCCACGTTATTTTATCTTTATCATGAGTGAATCATATACTAGCTCCCTATAAGTTACTCAGTCACACTGGCCTAATGTATCCAGCATTTTCTTCCGAATATTAGTCGAGAGGAGGGGAGGCGGTTGAAAGTGATAGTAGACGGCGCCCTCTCTTAGGGCTTTGAAATTAATTTATCGAGAACTTGAAAGTGACGATAGTTCCAAATGGTATTAACGGTTTTGGAGGTTTGACTTCTTTGCGTCACATTCATTCTTTTGCTTATTGAAAAATAATTTTGGTTTCACAACAGGCTTCGTTAAAAATGAGTTGGGCCTTTCTTTAAGTTTTTCTATTAGTTCTTTAGACGCATTATTAAAAAGTTTAGTAAGGTTTTCGAGATGACTATTAAGTTGTTGTTTAGCTCTTATTTTTTGATAAAGTTTGGTTCTCTCACCATAAATAGTTCCTGCCTCTGAATGTTGCCTACGGAATAAAATTTTTTATTCCGTAGGCAACGCTCTGAAGTCTGAATTTAAATGAGTTTCTATCATTTGGGCTGTGTCAAAAAATATCCAAAATTCTGCCATTTTAATGTGAAAAAAATAAAACTTCCCATTGCGCCAACCCTAACCCATTAAAATAATTTCAAAGATAAAATACGACTCTGAACCGTCCGCAAACAATCACAACATTTCTAAAACGTCGTATGCTTTCAGTTCAAAGTTTCATTGGTTGATTTCCTTTTCCGGTTTTTTACCGGAAATACGTAAGCGCCGGGAGAAGTGTTATTTTCTCTCACTGTAGGTCTCATATAGGTAACACTTTTTTGGCGGGAAGAAAACGCTGGATACATTAGGCCAGTGTGGCTGAGTAACTTATAGGGAGCTAGTATATGATTCACTCATGTCTTTATCCATACTCGAAAATTATCTAAAGAACTTGCATGTTAAATCGTATTATATCCACAACTTTGTTTATAAACAATCGGTTATCCACCAATTTGTGGATAATGGATAGAAAATGCCGAGCTCTAGTTTCTAGAGTCTCAGAAACTGTATAATCATGGACAAAGCAATACTGAAGGACCAATGTGAGAGGGAGATGGTTGAAAAATACTTGTTAATTCGCCTTCTAGTGGCAGATAGTAACAAAATGGATTGTAGGGGGGAGCATATGGAGCAATCAACGTTTGGGGCTTAACATTGGTTGTTTAGTTGCTTAGTATCAAAAGTATATATATATAAAAACAAAAAGTGCGCTTTGTTTAAACTTTCTCGCACCGTGTAATATGAGAAGCCCTATTTTACCCCAGGATAGTGTCGACCTGCGTATGATTACCTTCCCGACCGTGGCACAGGGAACAAGCCGTGAATAGGCTCATAAAGTAGCAGGTGCTAGCTCTAGTACCAAAAATTAACGCCAGCATCATGTACTACTTTCTATAAACCTGTGACATCAAGAAGCTCTTCCCTGATTGGATAGTTCGTGTAGGGGGTTGAGAGGATGGTAGTTTTCTTCTCAGTTTACAAGTCGTCTACGGCCACAGACAGGGAACTGTTAACTAAGTGTACGTTTTGTTTTTATTTCTATCAGGGATAGATTTAATTTTAGAAGTAGGAATGTAGAACGGTTTGTATTTACTTTAGTCCGACTAATAGCCCAGTATAGAGCCCCTCCTTCCAACACATAACGAAAAGTTTAAATTATATTATTGGCTCACTTAAACTACGATTTGACGGGGACAGCGAAAAATACGTAATTCGTTTCTACCTCTGTGGCTATGACCGGCCTGTTCTTTCATACCCCCCCCCCTTAGAAGGGGGTCCGGGACTTTGGTGCACGCCCAGACTACTCTGTTCTCCATTCCTAAGAAAAATCTAGATTGTAAGATAGTTTCACTGAAACATATGTTAAGGGCTCTATATTTTAACAATTTTGTGAAATTGAAGCAGGATCTGAAATTATACTTAGTGGCTCCTGTTGTAGACTGGTCACACCCCTGAAGATGTATGCTAACGATACCGAAACTAGTCGGGTTATTTTAAATAACATGACCATAAATTCTTAAGATATGTTCCCTAAGTTTGTCACTGAGAGTTTGTTATGAATTGAGGTAGGTGAAAGATCATAGATTCTCGTAAAGCGACGCCTGGTGAGCGCTGTCGAAGGCTTTGTACAGACTAAATCCGAAGATGGATTGCAAAATCATGTGTAGTCTAGCCTCGCGTAGTTCTGGAACTCTAGCTCTCAGCAGGTCTCTAGCATTACGAAGTATAGGTAGTTTCATACTTATGATAGGCCTATAACCAAGAGGAGTCTTTGAGAATCTCAAAGCACTTCGACCAAACGAGCGTCATAACTCAGACCTTGGAGACAGGATACGTTCATTGAATTTAAAATTCAGTTTGCTTCAAACCGACTTAAATTTTAAAACACCGGAATCAGCGTTATTCCTTGGTTATGTTCTTACGGTAATGAAGCAACTGAAATCGTTTTTTGAAATTCCTTCTTTCTTTATATTCCAATTGGCTTTTGATCCAAGCATACACAAATTTAGAATATTTACAGTTGTCCAGACGTTTTTTCACTGATAAAATCAAACGTTTTAACATTCTTATGTAATATGTATTTCACCTATTTCTTTAAACGTAGTCGTGTAGCATTGAATCTATTTTTTTTCTTTATATACGAGGAATTGTAAAATTTAAATCTAAAGATAGCAAAGACCATGACGTCGGAAATTAAGTCTGGTAGTTTACGCACGGACAGCCCCAGCCATATACCTATGATGCCTCCAACAGCGCTAAAAAATTCCAAGTCCTGTAAAAACATAAAAACATACTTTCATAAATAAAATATACTACTACCATAATACAAGAGAATATTGGGAAGGTTGATTGTGGAATCTATTACGGGCTTCATTTAGGAAGGGGCTATAGTATAAGATCGTTGGTTATTTTTGATCAGTCCATGTAGAGAAGTAGAAGTCGGCTAATGCCAAATCCGACATCAATCCTTCTTTTGTAGAAAATCGAAACAAGAGCACTTATTGTGTCAGACTTATGTTTTTCAAAAAGTGAAAAGTGTTAGATAATAAAGCCATATAACCTTTATTAATACTATATTTAGTGTGATAAATAAAGCTTAACTACTTTTGGTAACACTTCAGTACAAATAAAGAGCTCATTTTCTTTTTGAACAGGACTCTATATCGTTCCTATTTAAAATGATTTGGTCGTTATTTTACCCTATTTTTACCGCCTCTTTTTTCACTATTTTTTTTTCTTAAATTGTTGTGGTAGCCCTGACTTAGCGGAAAATAGGGAGTCATTAATGTTGAGTATAGTCGACTGACCATAGTAACCGGTCTATGGAACATATGAGCATGAATGTTGGATCTCTAAAAGACTGTTAAAGAAGTCTTTGCGCGTTGCCTTTTTCGCACATATTTTACTATATTTCAAAAACTATTAGAGCTAGCGCTCTGGAATAAAGTGCGTTATAAAACTTTTGCATTCCTCTTTCATATTTTACCCGTTCCACAGTTGTCCTTTGCATACTTATACCGGAATCCGGAAATGTCAAAATTATCAACTTTGAAAATATTGGATTCTCGAGGATATAATTGCGATTTTCGGATTCCTTGGGGTCGATTCATATTTGAAAAGTTTTCACCAAATTCAATTCGGATGAATAGGTCACGAGTAATCAGCCGTGGGTTTATTCAAAATCTGGCAAACTTGGTTAGAGTGGCGATAATTCATAATCGAGTATCGAATGTTTGTCGTAATAATGCTTGTTAGATGTTTTGGCATCTTATGCGTATATATTTGATTGGTCTTGTGGCGCAATACTTTGAAACAAATCAGACGTTCATTAAAGGGATGGCGAAGTAGAAAATAAAGTATTTTTTTATTGATTTTTCCATAAGACAGTGAAACATCCAAGAAATAACACCGAACGATTTTTAAACTACGATTAGTTTGAAATTTCATGAATAGTTTTAAATAAGGACCTCCGACCAATCGCGTAGCGCCCTGCCTTTTTATCAACAATTTTCTCTTGGCACGCTCCGTGTTGAATAAATTTATCGCGAGTCTTGAAAAAACTTGCCCGATGTGACAATTATGGCGCGAGACATGGAGCGTGCCACGAGAATTTTGTTAACAAAAAGGCACGGCGTTAAGCGATTGGTAGGAGTTCCTTTTCTGAAAATATTCTTAAAATCTTAGCCTAATTTGAATATTAAAATCAATGGGAGCTATTTCCTGAATTTTTCATTATGCATACTAGTCTCATGATTAGTAGAAGAATCAATAAAAAATCACTTTAATTTCCACTTCCCCCTCCCTTTAAGAGAAAACCAGCGTCTTTTGAAGGAGAGAAGCGGTTTGTAAATATTGTTATTTGGGCCATGATATCATAATATTTAGAACTCACATTAATTCCGTTTGGGTCTCCAGACCGACTCATTGCAGCCTAGTGAAAATCTCATTCATGATGGCATATGCGCTTCACGAGATCCCTTCAAATAGACATATTCGACTATTCCATATAAGAAACAACTTCAGAGGAGATGGCTTCTATGCTAGGAACGTTCGCTACGCGATTGAGCTTCGCTAAACGGAGCCTGGGGTTGCCCATAGCCTCCCGCGTTTAGCTCAAATGTGACGCCATTGAAAGATTTTTATTTTAGAAGCAGAAATAGAGAACAGAGTAATCTGGGTGCGCCTCAAAGTCCCGGACCCCCTTCCTCGGGACTGTGGGATGTGAAAGAAGAGGCTGGTCATAGCGAGAAAGGTAAAAAGGAATTACTTATTTTTCGCCGTCCCAGTAAGCAACCATAGGCGTAGAGTTTCGTAAATGTTTGGTGGGGCCCGGCTCAACCGGCCTGGAACAATACATAGATATCATAACGCATGATGCATGCATATGATGTATATAAATTCCTAACGAATACTAAGTAATAAATTTATATATACCACATTATATAGTATATAAGTATACCCATGTACTATGTTTTCCTCTAAAGATAATGTAGGCCGTTTTAAAACACATATATCCGTATTTGCGCTTTACAATGCGAATGTAAAAATCCTTACAAAAATTTCGAGACCACTTTCAAAACGCGGGAAAATCACCAACTTAGGAAACCATGAGAGCGACTTAACCCATAAGACTAATTTATACTTGTGCCCATAGGCGTAGAGTTCTATAGGCCCGTGGGGCCCGAGCCCCCCCAAAAATTTTAGAAGTGGCCACGGGCCCCTCCAAAAATTTGTCATCCATAATACCGAAATCATGAAGATAGTGACCTCATAAAAATAATTTTTGCAAAAAACCATTTAAACCACAACAGAGCAGTGTTTTCCGATCAGAATAGTTTTATTTTGTTCTGTAAATTGTAAACAAGACGACCCTAGGGCTGGGCCATAATAGTACCCACATCGTTATCTACTTAATTATTCTTACTTCAATAAATTTACTTATGTTATATTTGTAATAGTGCGACATAAACAGAAAACTTGAAATTTACTTATGTTATAATTGTAATAACCCGGTTCCGAGAAGCTTTTGCTTTTAAAATTCCCCACGATTTCTTTGAATGTTGAAATAGGGGAGTGGGATTGAAAGCGTGAAATATTTGTCGACGAGTGATAGGAATTTTTAAGGGGCATAATTAAAGCTTCCATTTTAAGGCTATATCATTATCCTCTCTCTCTCTCTCTCTCGCTTGAAACAAAGAGCAAATGTGAAACAAACAATCCTTAACCTTACTAGTACAATTTAATGCAATGCTTAGTCCTCTCATATTCACTCTTACTTCAATGACGAACGAAAAATGTCACCTCACCACAATCCTATCCCATCAGCTCCCATTGACTCTCCCTTCAGTGAGGAACGAAAAATTTTATACTGCCAAAGGCAGTACAAAGAAGAAAGTACAGAGATACTCCTACAATGCCACCGCCAACAGGGCAGGTCATACTAATGTCCACATCGTTGATGTACATCATACGATGTGGCTAAAAAGTGTAGTTTCTAAGAGATTCTTTTCCCATTTCGTTGAAAAAGTTAGTTGACCGGTCAGGGCAGCAGCGGCTGGCAGCCCATCCAAACCAGATTGGCTGGTTTTCATGGTTTTCACGTCAATTAAATTTAGATACTACAACAATTTCGTTGACTGTTGAAACAAATAATGGAAGGAATGAGGGATGGGATAAAAAAGTGCAACTGGTCTGAAAATAACCCGTTTTTGGCATGCTCTAGTCTAGTATAGTCAGAAGCCGATTAGGCTTTACACATGAAGTACGTAACATGTGCCATTGTGCCTGGAGGAGCTACACGATATTCTCTAAGCTCCTGGGAAAGAACCCCCCTTATGCGGAGGAACATAATTCGGTAAGGCGGCTCCTTCGGATTCTTGCGATCCTTCCGCTTTAAGAACCAATTTCCCAGGTATATAAATTAGGGTAATACTATAAAGACTGAATATTCTTTAGTTAAAACTATACACAATACCAATGATTATTTGGTAGTAAGGCACGAAGATCTTATCAATCTGGGTAGCTTTTGCTTGGACTATTTAAGACGCCGTGTATCTGATTTTTTACGAGGATTTTTTCTGTTCTCGCGGCTACGGCGAGCCCAGCCACTGGCGGCTCGGGAATCGGGATACCGCCGATACCTAGCCGAGGCTTAGTGTAGTAGTTTTCGAGTCTACTATTATTCGCAGAGCTATTTTTCTGTTGAAATTAAAAAAAAATTCTTATAATATTTAGTTGAAGACTTATTAAATGACTCGAAAATTTTCGAAACTTGAGCTTTAAAGCGTTTAATATAATATAACGACTAACGAACGATACCGCAAATTTGCCTTTCGAGCTTCCCGGTTATGTCGCCGTCGAGGTCCCATGCAAGAAAATAGTAATAGCCGTCGTCGATTGGTCTGGCATTAAAGAGGCTATATACGGTTAGGGGACTTATGATTGGTTAAAAGCTTTTTTGTTCGACTGTTTAGTTTTAACTTCGGGAATGTCATGAAATCTACGACCAAAGCTATGGAAAAGTGGGACTTACGTACTTTATGTGTGAAGCATAATCCGCTTTTGGAATAGTGCGACGAATATAAGGCCAGGGATGCTTTAAGAGGGATTCGAAGGGAGACGGAAATTGCGACAGAGTTATCGGCTTGTCGTGCGCATTACAGTCTACCGGACTTCTAGATTTTAGTGCAATTTTCAAAACGTTTTTCGAGGCACAAGTATAAATTAGTCTTATGGGTTAAGTCGCTCTCATGGTTTCCTAAGTTGGTGATTTTCCCGCGTTTTGAAAGTGGTCTCGAAATTTTTGTAAGGATTTTTACATTCGCATTGTAAAGCGCAAATACGGATATATGTGTTTTAAAACGGCCTACATTATCTTTAGAGGAAAACATAGTACATGGGTATACTTATATACTATATAATGTGGTATATATAAATTTATTACTTAGTATTCGTTAGGAATTTATATACATCATATGCATGCATCATGCGTTATGATATCTATGTATTGTTCCAGGCCGGTTGAGCCGGGCCCCACCAAACATTTACGAAACTCTACGCCTATGCTTGTGCCTCGAAAAACGTTTTGAAAATTGCACTAAAATCTAGAAGTCCGGTAGACTGTAATGCGCACGACAAGCCGATAACTCTGTCGCAATTTCCGTCTCCCTTCGAATCCCTCTTAAAGCATCCCTGGCCTTATATTCGTCGCACTATTCCAAAAGCGGATTATGCTTCACACATAAAGTACGTAAGTCCCACTTTTCCATAGCTTTGGTCGTAGATTTCATGACATTCCCGAAGTTAAAACTAAACAGTCGAACAAAAAAGCTTTTAACCAATCATAAGTCCCCTAACCGTATATAGCCTCTTTAATGCCAGACCAATCGACGACGGCTATTACTATTTTCTTGCATGGGACCTCGACGGCGACATAACCGGGAAGCTCGAAAGGCAAATTTGCGGTATCGTTCGTTAGTCGTTATATTATATTAAACGCTTTAAAGCTCAAGTTTCGAAAATTTTCGAGTCATTTAATAAGTCTTCAACTAAATATTATAAGAATTTTTTTTTAATTTCAACAGAAAAATAGCTCTGCGAATAATAGTAGACTCGAAAACTACTACACTAAGCCTCGGCTAGGTATCGGCGGTATCCCGATTCCCGAGCCGCCAGTGGCTGGGCTCGCCGTAGCCGCGAGAACAGAAAAAATCCTCGTAAAAAATCAGATACACGGCGTCTTAAATAGTCCAAGCAAAAGCTACCCAGATTGATAAGATCTTCGTGCCTTACTACCAAATAATCATTGGTATTGTGTATAGTTTTAACTAAAGAATATTCAGTCTTTATAGTATTACCCTAATTTATATACCTGGGAAATTGGTTCTTAAAGCGGAAGGATCGCAAGAATCCGAAGGAGCCGCCTTACCGAATTATGTTCCTCCGCATAAGGGGGGTTCTTTCCCAGGAGCTTAGAGAATATCGTGTAGCTCCTCCAGGCACAATGGCACATGTTACGTACTTCATGTGTAAAGCCTAATCGGCTTCTGACTATACTAGACTAGAGCATGCCAAAAACGGGTTATTTTCAGACCAGTTGCACTTTTTTATCCCATCCCTCATTCCTTCCATTATTTGTTTCAACAGTCAACGAAATTGTTGTAGTATCTAAATTTAATTGACGTGAAAACCATGAAAACCAGCCAATCTGGTTTGGATGGGCTGCCAGCCGCTGCTGCCCTGACCGGTCAACTAACTTTTTCAACGAAATGGGAAAAGAATCTCTTAGAAACTACACTTTTTAGCCACATCGTATGATGTACATCAACGATGTGGACATTAGTATGACCTGCCCTGTTGGCGGTGGCATTGTAGGAGTATCTCTGTACTTTCTTCTTTGTACTGCCTTTGGCAGTATAAAATTTTTCGTTCCTCACTGAAGGGAGAGTCAATGGGAGCTGATGGGATAGGATTGTGGTGAGGTGACATTTTTCGTTCGTCATTGAAGTAAGAGTGAATATGAGAGGACTAAGCATTGCATTAAATTGTACTAGTAAGGTTAAGGATTGTTTGTTTCACATTTGCTCTTTGTTTCAAGCGAGAGAGAGAGAGAGAGAGGATAATGATATAGCCTTAAAATGGAAGCTTTAATTATGCCCCTTAAAAATTCCTATCACTCGTCGACAAATATTTCACGCTTTCAATCCCACTCCCCTATTTCAACATTCAAAGAAATCGTGGGGAATTTTAAAAGCAAAAGCTTCTCGGAACCGGGTTATTACAATTATAACATAAGTAAATTTCAAGTTTTCTGTTTATGTCGCACTATTACAAATATAACATAAGTAAATTTATTGAAGTAAGAATAATTAAGTAGATAACGATGTGGGTACTATTATGGCCCAGCCCTAGGGTCGTCTTGTTTACAATTTACAGAACAAAATAAAACTATTCTGATCGGAAAACACTGCTCTGTTGTGGTTTAAATGGTTTTTTGCAAAAATTATTTTTATGAGGTCACTATCTTCATGATTTCGGTATTATGGATGACAAATTTTTGGAGGGGCCCGTGGCCACTTCTAAAATTTTTGGGGGGGCTCGGGCCCCACGGGCCTATAGAACTCTACGCCTATGTAAGCAACGTCATAAAAACCTAGTTTAAATGAGCCAATCTGAAATTTTAAACTATTTATTACGTGTTGGAAGGAGGGGCTCTATACTGGGCTATGAGTCGGACTGAATTAAACGCTAACCGTTCTCTATTCCTACCTCTAAAATTAAATCTATCTCTTTTGAGGCTTAATAATAAAGCCGACCGCAACCAAAAGCATGGGCAAAGGCATATTTCACAACTGACGTTCAAATGGAAAAGCCTAACAATTAAATGAAAAAAAAATAATGCCGGTAACAATGATCACAACTGAAAATAACAGCTAACAGCTAAAACGAACCCGAACGGTAAACACTTGAAGTTGGTCTCTCTGCGCTGCTGGTCTGCAACTCCTTTCTTCTATTATTTTCTATGGCAAAATTACTAGCTATGGGAGGTATTGGGATATTAGGCCATTTTGTGTTTTAAGACTTTTATTGTGTAGGAAAGAAAACGACCCTGTTTAACGAAACTTTGGATAATTTTTAATATTAAGTTGTAAGTTGAAATTTATTTATAAAATTTGGACGAAAATTGTTAAATAACAAGACTTCCTTTGAGTTTCAAATTGAAGAATGTTCGTGTGCTTTATTGAACTATTTTTTACAGTTTCAATTGTTGCTTGATACTTTATTGGACATCCCCTAGCCGTTAAAGGAAGGATGAAGAGATTTTTCAGGGTTCGTACACGACCTGGAAAACCTGGAAAAGTCAGGGAAATTGAAAATGGGCCTAAAAGGTCAGGGAATAGTCAGGGAAATTGAAAATGGGCCTAAAAAGTCAGGGAAATGTCAGGGAAAAATATATTGGTGGGAAATTGATAGTCTGGATAACAGTATAAGGGTGACCAAAAAAGTGTTGTCTGAGAGACTGAGACTTGAGCAGAACCCCAAATTCGCGGGGTTATTTATGATTTACTTATGGTTAAATTTCAATGAAATAGTTGGCTTATTTTTATAACAATGACAACTCGTGCAAAAATGATTCGAGTGAATTTTAGATTGGTTTTCATATATTTACGCCTTGTAAGTTATTGCATATGGTCAGGGAAATTTACGGAATTTAGTCAGGGAAAACCTGGAAAAGTCAGGGAATTTCATTCCAAAATTTTTGTACGAACCCTGTTTTTTGATCGATTTTTCTTAATATTAGACCATTAATTGCACAGTGAAACATTCAGGAAATACAGTCTCCCAATGATTTTAAAATTCAAATTAGGTTCAGATTTTAAAGATAATTTGAAATAAGCACCACTGACTAATAGCTTAACGCCCTGCCTTTCTGTTAGCAAAATTTCCGTTGCACGCTCTATATCTCGAGCCACGATAGTCTCATCGCGAGCAACTTTTATTAAATCTCGCGATAAATTTCATTCGGCATGGAGCGTGCCACGAGAATTTTGTCAATAGGAAGGCAGGGCGTTACGCGATGGGTCAGAGGTCATTATTTCAAATTATCCATAAAATCTGAACCTAATTGGAATTTCAAAATTATTCGGATGTTTCACTATGCAGAATGGTCTTATAATTAGTAACAATTATTAATATTAATAACCTGATAATTATTCTTGACTAAATTAAAACATTGTTTTAGTGTATGGTTTCAGGCTCAGCAGGACAATTGCCCAGCCCATACGTCCCGACTCGTTGCAAGATTTCTGGAAAACGAAGGAATTGAAGCTTTGGATTGACCCGCTCTCTCGCCCGACTTGAACCCGATATAGCGTTTATGTCTGTCATTTAATAAAAGATTAAAAATGTGTTTAAGGGCTAAGGGAGGTTAAGTAAAGTACAATTGAAACTGAAAGTGACAGTCTTGTTTGTAATAAATTGTTCTTGAACGCAGACGGTATTTCCTGGATGTTTCACTATTCTAGAGGGCCGGTAGGCCCTTCTAGATAAGATCCCACACCCTCCCGTAATGTTAAATGAAAATTCACAGATTTTCGCCGATTTTCCCATAGGAATAACATGGGGTTTTTGGTGCTCCTGTACATCGAATCATTTAAAAACTAAAGCGAAGTTACGTTTCGGAATACTTTCAAATTAACAAGTAACTATTCAAGGTGTGCCTTTTTCAAGTTTCATCAAAATTAATTAAGTCTAAGTATGTTAATTTAATTAAAAATGTAAGTACCTCAAAAGATTATTCTACAGCAGACGACGCTAATTGTTCATTACTCTACAGTAGACGACGCTAATTTGCCATTTCACCGCCTTGTAACTTTAACTTGATATTTTTCATTAAATATAACACTATATTTATTAAAAATTTCTCTGGCGGGTCTATTTTTCGTTTAATTATGTGTCTCGGTTGAAATTCTATACTTAAGATACCTTTTTAATTTATATTTTAGATGTTAGTTTCGACCAAGGCTTAAGTTGCCTTACTTAGGCCATGGATTTATAATAGAAGCTTACGCTTCATGGATATTTCACTGTTGCCTTTAGTAAGGCATAAGGATAGATGGATCAGTGTTGGAAATAAGGATTTTTTTAAAACTGGACCTGTGGCCTAGGTATTTTTATTAAAACAACTGGCCACGGTGCCACTCACTGTAAACGTACAAGGGCAGTGAACGCAATGTCATGGATAATTGTAATTGTAGAGTGGACTGTAAAAGATACGGATTTGATAGTTTAAAAATCGTGGCAGGATGTTGGTTTTGAAGTTGACTATAAAGCTCGGGTTCTAAAACGAATTGTGAGCCGTATCTTAGAAGAATTAGTAGAAGTGTAGAACCATTTTTAACCTCGTCCTAGAAGTGAAAAATTTCGCATTTCAGGCAAAAAATTGCAGACTGAAGGAACAGATATTATATAAAAAAGGACTTGGTTTGCCCAAGCCTGAAAAACAAAACGATAAGAGTTTTTTCCAGTTGACTGAAGCTCGGATATTTTATTTTTCTATATAATTTTAAAGACAATCCGTATTTTACTACTCTTTAGAATTTAATTCAATCTCCTGATTTTACTGGTAATGGATTTATTTCCTATAAATTAATTGAAATAAAAAATTACTTATCTCAGATTTTTCATGATAAAATTTTACGAAAATGGAATTGTTGTTGAAAAATCTGAGATAAGTAATTTTTTATTTCAATTAATTTATAGGAAATAAATCCATTACCAGTATAATCAGGAGATTGAATTAAATTCTAAAGAGTAGTAAAATACGGATTGTCTTTAAAATTATATAGAAAAATAAAATATCCGAGCTTCAGTCAACTGGAAAAAACTCTTATCGTTTTGTTTTTCAGGCTTGGGCAAACCAAGTCCTTTTTTATATAATGCAAAATGGTCTTTTAATTAGAAGAAGAATCGATAAAAAATCACTTTATTTTCCTCTTTATCCTCCCTTTAAGGGCTAGGGTATGTCCAATAAAATATGAAGCAACAATTCAAGCTAAAAAGTGACTGTCTTGTTTGTATAAAATAGTTCAATAAAGCACACGAGCATTCTTCAATTTGAAACTCGAAGGAAGTCTTGTTATTTGAAAATTTTCCTCCAAATTTTATAAATATTTTTCAACTTTTAACTAGTTATCAATAATGATATCACAAGTAGAATAATTTTACACCAAGTTCCTATGTAAGATTTTTTTCCGTAGCCTCTGTGTCTGAAAGTTCTGACGTTAAGCTAACTCCGATCGTCTAAAAAGATCTCCGTCTCTCTATTGGCCGAGAAGCTCATCGCAATCGTACCCAACCTCCAATCCAAAAATTGAAGTCTCGTACCTTTTTAAGGGGGGTGGAATTTTTTTATTGAGAGCCAGCTTTCCGCGGCTGATGTTGGTTAGCGCCGAGAAAAAATGTTAGGAGAGAAAACTTTGGATGTTCAACTACAGTAGATGCACTCGGCCTAGCCTTGCGATATCAAGTTTTAGGAACACTCGAGATGAGACGTTCGTTAGAGAGAACCGGACACACAATACCCTCATTCCTAAGCTGGAAAGCTAGGTCCTTGGTGTTAGATTATTCACCTTGTGATGATATGAATAGTTATCCAAAATTTCTTTAAAAAGGATCGTTTTCTTTCCTACACAATAAAAGTCCTAAAACACAAAGTGGCCTAATATCCCAATACCTCCCAAAGTCAGTATTTTTGCCATAGAAAATAAACGAAAGGAGTAGCAGACCAGCAGCGCACAGAGACCAACTTCAAGTGTTTACCGTTCGGGTTCGTTTTAGCTGTTAGCTGTTATTTTCAGTTGTGATCATTGTTACCGGCATTAATCTTTTTTTTTTTCATTTAATTGTTAGGCTTTTCCATCGGCAGCTTTGAACGTCAGTTGTGAAATACGCCTTTGCCCATGCTTTGGTTGCGGTCGGCTTTATTATTAAGCCTCAATAGAGATAGATTTAATTTTAGAAGTAGGATTGGAGAACGGTTAGTGTTTAATTCAGTTCGACACATAGCCCAGTCAAGAAGTTATATCAGTATCTCAGAGAGAAGATATAAGATGCCTTTTTATTCGCGCGCCATAGTCCCAGTCCCCTTTCAAAATACAAGGGGGGACGTAAAAGGAGGCGCCGGGCTATTTCGCTCTCGTCAGTCGGAAATTTTCCTCACTCGCGTCGTCGCGCTGACGTGAGTTTACAAGAACCAATGAGATGCTGGTTGTAATTTAGAGACGGGGATTGACTGCGGACCTACGTTAGGACTGGAGATAAAGCTGGAAATCTGGCGAATTTATATCTTCTCTCTGAGATACTGATATAACTTCTTGGCCCAGTATAGAGCCCTCCCTCTAGCGAGTGATGAAAAGTTTAAATTTTCTGATTGCTCACTTAAACTACGTTTTGCTGACGTTGCTGACGGGATCGGCGAAAAATACGTTATTCCTTTTTACCTTTGTTGCTTTGGCACGCCTCTTCTTTCATACCCTTACTTTCCGTGGAATTTTGACGCGCTCCTAGATTACTCTATTCTCTATTTCCCACTTCTAAAATTAAATCTATCCCTGGTCTCACATTTGCAGTAAACGCGGGAGGCTATAGCCCAAGCTCAGGCTCCGTTTAGAGAAGCTCAATCGCGTAGCGAACATTCCTAGCATAGAAGCCCTCTCCTCTGAAGTTGTTTCCTGTATGGAATAGTCGAATTTGTTATTTGAAGGGATCTCGTGCAGCGCATATGCCATCGTGAATGAGATTTTCACTAGGCTGCAATGAGTCGGGCTGAAGACCCAAACGTATTTAATGTGAGTTCTAAATATTATGATATCATGGCCCAAATAACAATATTTTCAAACCGCTTCTCTCCTTCAAAAGACGCGGGTTTTCTCTTAAAGGGAGGGGGAAGTGGAAATTAAAGTGAGTTTTTATTGACTCTTCTAATAATCATGAGACCAGTATGCATAATGTAAAATTCAGGAAATACCTCCCATTGATTTTAATATTCAAATTAGGCTAAGATTTTAAGAATAGTTTCAAAAAAGGAATTCCGACCAATCGCGTAACGCCGTGCCTTTTTGTTAACAAAATTCTCGTGGCACACTCCATGTCTCGCGCCACAATTGTCACATCGCGCAAATTTTTTCAAGACTCGCGATAAATTTATTCAACACGGAGCGTGCCAAGAGAAAATTGTTGATAAAAAGGCAGGGCGCTACGCGATTGGTCGGAGGTCCTTATTTAAAATTATTCATGAAATTTCAAACTAATCGTAGTTTAAAAATCGTTCGGTGTTATTTCTTGGATGTTTCACTGTCTTATGGAAAAATCAATAAAAAAATACTTTATTTTCTACTTCACCACCCTTTAATGAACGTCTGATTTGTTTCAAAGTATTGCGCCACAAGACCAATCAAATATATACGCATAAGATGCCAAAACATCTAACAAGCATTATTACGACAAACATTCGATACTCGATTATGAATTATCGCCACTCTAACCTAGTTTGCCAGATTTTGAATAAAGGCTGATTACTCGTGACCTATTCATCCGAATTGAATTTGCTGAAAACTTTTCAAATATGAATCGAACCCAAGGAATCCGAAAATCGCAATTATATCCTCGAGAATCCAATATTTTCAAAGTTGATAATTTTGACATTTCTGGTTTCCGGTATAAGTATGCAAAGGACAACTGTGGAACGGGTAAAATATGAAAGAGGAATGCAAAACTTTTTAACGCACTTTATTGCAGAGCGCTAGCTCTAATAGTTTTGAAATATGGTAAAATATGTGCGAAAAACGCAACGCGCAAAGACTTCTTTAACAGTCTGTACATCCCTATCTATAGCACGTTTTCTTCATAAAAAAATAATAAACAAAAAACCGAGGACCAAGGTAGTTTGTTCTTGAAGAATCACGAAAGACATAATGACCTTGACTATACCCGAATAGAGCAATAGAAAAATTCGCCTGTTAGAGGTTTTTCCCTCAGTATTACTGGTTTTTGTAGTTTGAAGTCAGTTCGGTGCAATTCACATTATTCTCGACTCTACTTGTAAGATTTTTATTTTTAATTTTTAGTTGTCGTCTGATTAGATCCCTTGTAACAACAACGACTCTAATCAGACGACAACGCAGTTAAGGCTTAGCGCCTTTTACATTGTTATTTTAGCTGTTAATTATAAGTTTCCAATATTTTACATATGACTAATATAAAAGTTAAATTAAGCTTCTTTTGTGAATCCATATTAATATTTGAAAACACAAAAAAAGGCTAAGATTCGGACACACCGGCCTACAGCTCTACAAGACTTACGAGTATAATATAATACTACGAGTAGAGTCGTGGCCAGTCTGCTTTATCCAGAATAATACTCAGACCCTTTTTTGCTGCCTATTGAGAAAACATTGTAGAACATCTGGCAGCACGTTTTTGACGGTCAACTACACATAGAGTTATTAGCATAATATGCTCTAGGCTGCCCGAAATTCTGACCAATCATGATGGACCACAATTTTGAGCCTCTCGGATCGGTGTGTATTGCGGTAAAAGCAACTAGAAAGCGAATATTTATATTTGTCTATTCACAGCTCCCATCATTTCCCCTGATGCTGTGATAGAGAAGACTCGGTTTGTGCAGAGGAAGTCGGCCATTTTTCGGTCCCTTTAGAGATGCAGCTTTCATGCTATGATAATGGTTCTCCTAATTCACTAGCTAAGTTGTATAAAGAAACACCACGATTTTGATAAAAATAACTAACCTTCATTTGTGGTTTGTGGTTGAAAACTATCATGGTATGACTTCGAAGCTCTTCGTATATTTCGAGTCTCGTTCCCAATTCTCTAAAAAAAGAAAATTGAAATATTTCCTGTGATTATAAATATCTCGTAGCAATAGTAAATTATTATTATTATTAATAATAACACACCTGTTCGTGGATGCGTGTAGTACCACATAATCGTAGTATTCCACTCTGAAATGATAGATGTATTTTCAATTAATTCATACAGATTAAAAAGCCAACGAGGTTTAAAACATGCAAAACTACACGTAACATCTTAATTTAATAAAAAATTACTTAATATGTTTCGTAGGCAAAGTAGCTTTTACTTACCTGCACGCATTCGGACATTTCTGCTTGCATTTAGCCATTTCTTGATCCAAACTGATTCGACTACTACATTTTCCTGAAAATGTAAGTACTGATTCGTAAACCTTAAGTCTGCATTGGCCAGATGTTGAATGGTTTAGTTATTTAGTACAGTAAATCAGCGTAAAAATCTTGCAATTAGATACTGTAGAACCCATTATTTACAAGCAATTTAAGTGCTAGTGGTATTTGATAACAACCTACACCTTCCCATAATGTAATTAGAGAACGTTATGAACTAATGATATTTAAGTATTTGTAAAACCATAAAGTTGATCTTTATTTTATAAATTCAATCTTCCATTTTATCAAAAATAAATAGGTATAACAAAAAGTGAGGCACTACAGAAAACATAGGCGAAGTATGATTGACGTTGCCTTGGCTTAAAAAATTCATGTCCGGGGTAAAGCAAGAACGAGAGGAAGAAATCCTAACCTCACTCCATAAACTTCATGCCGAGCCCGTAGGAAGACTTTGATCCCATTTAGTCATAAACTTTGTTATTTTTTATTCATTTTTGATTATACTAAAATATTGATCAAATGTTTAAATTTTGCAATATTCCATTCTTAAAAAGCATTAAACTTCGGATAATTTTCCAAAATATACATAGTCATGAAATAGGAGCAAACGTGAGCTACTCCATAGAAGCTAATCCGTAGAGGTGGGTTTATTTGTAGGTCCTGATGATCGTCTTAGTTTGTACGACACATTTGATTCTTACAATACTTGCCTTTCTCCGTTTCGTTACAAGCATAATATCCGTCTATGAAGGCAATGGGTGAAGGTATACAACCGCATTCATAGTTCAGTTTCATCCATAAGCAATTATAGTAACACGTCTATTAATTACAGTAAAGATACAAATAAAAATAAAAGAAATTTTCTTCAAAAGGCTTAAGGCTAAAACCTCTTTGCTAAGGTTCCAGAAATACTTTTCTTTCTTGTAGAGTTTTCTGTAATCCAAACAGTTTGTACGATATGGCGGTTCAAGTTCGTAAACAACCAGCTACATTGAAAAAAAAAGTGTTTTTGATAAACGAAGAATTTAAACTGCAGAACATACAGCGCTGATGCAAGTTATTGCCTTAGTTTTGAAAGTCATTTCTGATTGCGTTTCCAGGGCCTAATATTAACATACCACCATGGAGCAAAGTTTGAGTTGTTTCAAACATTTAAAAAATGGGTAGAGAATAGAGAGGCTGAGCTGCGATCTAGAACGTCTTAAGGATATTTTCATTATATATTCATAGAAAATGCCACAATTGCTGTCTTTTCTACTTTAACTTAAACACGATTAGATTATATTTAATATATTTCTTTTACTTTATAGTATAACTAGTTATGAAGTCAAATCACTTAAGTATTTTTATTATAGAAAGGTATTGAAATGAATTTTAACCTTAATTTGGTTATCGTAAAGTTAGGTTACTATTACAATCATAAATTGAAGTGGTCTTTATTTGTTAGAATGCCTTAGAAATAAGTTAATAACAATACAAACGATGTTCCGCCCCATACCAAATAAGCCTTAGATCATGGAGCTGTATTTTAGAAGGACCGAAGGAGTTGAGACTCCTGCTTTCTCCTCTTTAAGAAAAGATTAGATCTTGTTTGTCCATAAAAAAATGGGATTTGAAATTCGACACTCTTTCGAAAGTAAGACGAGCCTATGCAAATAAGAAAGATGGCCGCGTGTCTTTTCTTTCGTTTTCAATTGACGGCTATCAGTCAATTATTACAGCTACATGTTTAAAATGAAGTGCACCCGAAAAAGGATCGAGTAATGTGTCAGAAGGTACCTTTTGAAAACTGATTTTAAAGATGCTGCCGAATGAGACTAAATATGATCTTATGTTTCGATTTGGTATGACGTATGAGTTGTGCAAAAAGACATCGATTCCAAAGGTAGAGCGGCCGTGTCTTTCATAAACCGAATCAGACGATATCATGAACTCAGCATGTTCTGGTTTAAAGTGAAAAGTATGACCCCAAGCAACGTTTAAAACAACGCAAGGCTCGTAACCAGTGGATATCCACATGCTGCAGAAATAACAGAAGAAATTAGACTAGAAATTATATTATATCAGAAGGGAATAATAGGATAATTGAGCCATATTGGTTCAGGAAGGTTACGTGAAGCCGACTAAGCTCAAAGGTAACCTGAAAATTCACGGAAATACACAGCGTAAAACCAAATTATGTGAATAGTAGTACCCAGATTACGCCACTCTTAACTTTTTCCTAACTCTATCTGCAACAGCGTCAATAGCTATTCGTTTTAAGAATGCTGATTAGACTTTTATCTATTATTTCATTGTCAGGCGCTGAGTATCGTCATTTAATGTCACAACGACGGCAGAAGCTCGTAAGCCAATCAGGGAAGGAGAGGTAATTTGAGGTTGGTCAGAATGGTATGTTATCGATTGGGCGTGTTATCATAACAGCATTGTCCAAAACCGCTTTTTCATAAACGCGTTTGCCATTATAGCCATTTCTCGTTTCAGCGCATTTTGATTACAGCGTTTATATCTTGAGCGTTGTTTCGTATTGTTGAAGGTAAGTATTAGAGCTCGGCATATCTATCCATTATCCACGTTATTTATCCATAATCCAGAATTATCAACAGAAGTTGTATATTAAATCGAATTATGTCCACAACATTTATCTATAAATAATCGATTATTCACTATTTCACGGATTACGGATGGATAATGCCGAGCTCTAATTAGTATTGATTTCAGCTTTAGGTTTGAATTTTAATGGTTGTCAAACAAACAGTTTCGTGGTCTAGTGTGTTAATGCGTTTTAATGTTTGGTTGGGATGGGTTATTTGAACTCCTTTAAATTACCTTCCACCTTATCCAAAATATCCTCCTATTAATTAGCTGCCACCTTTTCCAAAATATTCTCCTATTAATTAGCTGCCACCTTTTCCAAAATATTCTCCTATTAATTAGCTGCCACCTTTTCCAAAATATTCTCCCATTAATTAGCTGCCACCTTTTCCAAAATATTCTCCTATTAATTAGCTGCCACCTTTTCCAAAATATTCTCCTATTAATTAGCTGCCACCTTTTCCAAAATATTTTCCTATTAATTAGCTGCCACCTTTTCCAAAATATTTTCCTATTAATTAGCTGCCACCTTTTCCAAAATATCCTCCTAATAATTAGATGCAACCTTTTCCAAAATATTCTCCAATTAGTTAGCTGCCACCTTTTCCAAAATAATTTCCTATTAATTAGCTGCCACCTTTCCAAAATATACTCTTATTAATTTTCTGCCACTTTTTCCAAAATATATTCCGCGAACCAGTCCATAACCTAAGGATCACAAACAGTATGAAACGCTGTAGTGCTAAACCGATGGTTGGGAAAATAGCGCTGTATTGAGAAACGCGGAAACAGCAACCGCTGTTTTGGGAAATTGCGCTGTATTGAGAAACGCGGAAACAGCAACCGCGGTTTTGCTTCCACGCGGTTTTGCAAACCGCTGTTTTGGGCACCGCTTTACTCCAAAGCGCTCTTTTGAAAACAGCTCTACTACCCGTGAACCGGTAAGAATATCTTTACAGACGTAAAGAATTACGGATATAGCAAGTTCCACTCTTAATATTATTCTCTTCTCTTAATATTTACACTTCATTCTCTGTACGTTTGCGCGGTATAGCAGTACACTGAAAATGTAAACCGACTTGGAATGAAACTGAAGAACGTTCCATATCGTAAATGATATTCATTTTTTAACTATTGTATTAATAAATCTTATAGGGAATTCAAAAAAAAACTAGTAAATTAAATAAGGGTGTATATACGACTGATTGGAAGTAGAAATAACTTATCCTTAAAAGTTTACTGAAATTTCAGGTTCATTTAGACGTTCCGAAGGTATACACTAGAACATTTCTGGGAACGAGCTTAACTGTGTTTTTACCTTTTCAAATATATCTTCCATCTTCGACAATAGGCCTTTTCTAAAGTCAGGAGTAAATTAGTATGATGTTTGACCACCTCGTAAGTTATGATAAAACATCCGGTATAGGAATCCAGAGACATTAGATATGGCTTTAAAAATAGTTATTTGGTGGACTGGTAACAATGAAGCTTAATGTAACGTCTATGGATCTACATACCAGTTGTTCCATTTTAACCCTACATCATGCAGAATTGCAGATGATACTACTGTCTCTTTAGAAAAGGGTATATTCTTTGGTCTCATAAACTCATGAAATACATTTAACAAGGAGCATTTTAAGAATCTGTATTAAAATATTTCATATTTTGAAGCATTTGAACTATTGAACTGATTTTCAGAGGGAATTGAAAGGACGCTTACGGGGTTCTCTTTTATGGTCAGAAATTGGAGAAGTTAAGTGATTGCGATTCCCTTACCTTATACACTCTTCATTAGATAACACTGTGTCGTTATCAATAGCAAAGTTATTGTGGCGGAACGCGCATTTTTCCACTACGTTCATGCGATTCTCTGGTCGACTCATGAAAGCCAAGGCGTCTTCGTTCGAGCTATATCCTTAATTATTGGTTTCCAAATTAGAGCGTTACTGTATTTAAGTAGCAGTAATTAATTTAGCAAAAAAAGTAACAAGGTTTACCTTTTTATGACAAAAACCATGAGAAATATTTCGTCTACATAGAAGTGTGTCTAAAAGTCTGAAAAAAGGTTAACTAAACAGCTGAGTAAAGTCAAAATTAATGAAATAATATTCGTAAAATGTATGGTTCGGATGAACAAAATATTTCAATAAATTAATGGTTATAATACAATGCAATTTCATTTGCTTTGCTTGTCAAAACTTTCACTAGCAGTAAATGTTTATAGATTTGGATATTTGTACTTCTGTCAATGGAATTAAGTTTCTGTTCATTGGGAAATATTTGTTTTTTATTTCGTTTGGATGGGATTTCTATCCTCAGGCATTCTGTCCAATGGGACACGAGCGTTAATTTACGATTTTGGCCAATCGTCCATAACTAATTATTTTAATGAAATTTCAATAAAACCGTTCAAAATCTTTCGGATAATATTAGTTTTGAAAAAGGGTTAAATTCTAATATTAAATATATATTGACTAATTAGCTTATCGCAGAAAATTTATATATTGCCTTGGTGAAATATGGTTTGCACAACTTCCCTGTAAACTGTCTGCTTCATTTTCTAATTATGTTTAATAAAAATCTAAGACTACGAAAGCAAGAGTTTTTTCAAATTAACAACTATTGCAACCTAGCTTTGCAAAATTCAACGCATAAAAACATTTTACTTGTATGTAACCCGCCGCAAAAGAATAGCCCATAAACAAGAACTAGAATTATAATCCACTAATTTGTAGATAATGAATAGAAAATAACGAGCTATAGGTGAGTAATGGTTTGACGGGAGATTCAAATGTCGATTCAGAATGGGGCTAGATTATGAGGTTTGAAGCGCCTCTGCAAATGGAACCTAAATTTTAGAATTGGATCTTCGTCTTAATCATGGAGATTTTTATAGAATAGGGTCCAATTTCCCTGTTTTTGGGAAAGGGTAAAATCCGGAGAAGATTAATAGTTCACGGTTTAGTATTTTGTGATTTGATGCACTAGACTAGATCCCGTAAACAGTATACGTTTCTGATACAATTATGAATTGAAACGATGCAAAGTACTATATTGCGCGTTTGTATTTAATGTATATTCAATACGTACTCTTTATTGAAGCAGAGCGTTATTGCCGGGAAGACTATTTGGCTTTTTTACCAAGACTT
>JAEQBA010004016.1:0-36379 GCA_019434445.1 Phalangium opilio
TACAATACCTGACAACCATTTAATTTCTGAGCTTCCGTGGCGAATGGTTAGCGCGTTCGGCTGTTAACCAATAGGTGGTGTGTTCGAGCCCATCCGGGAGCGGTGTTGTGACGTCTCAGATGTGACGTAAAAAGTCAAGGTTTTTCCACAATACCTGACGACCATTTAATTTTGGGCTTCCGTGGCGCAATGGTTAGCGCGTTCGGCTGTTAACCAATAGGTTGGTGGTTCGAGCCCATCCGGGAGCGGTGTTGTGAGGTCTCAGATGTAACGTAAAATGTCAGAGGTTTTTCCACAATACCTGACGAACATTTAATTTTTGGGCTTCCGTGGCGCAATGATTAGCGCGTTCAGCTGTTAATCGAAAGGTTGGTGGTTCGAGCCCACCCGGGAGAGGTGTTGTAGGGTCTCAGATGTAACGTAAAAAGTCAAAACTTATCCACAATACCTGACAACCATTTAATTTCTGAGCTTCCGTGGCTCAATGGTTAGCGCGTTCGGCTGTTAACCAATAGGTTGGTGGTTCGAGCCCATCCGGGAGCGGTGTTGTGAGTCTCAGATGTGACGTAAAAAGTCAAGGTTTTTTCCACAATACCTGACGACCATTTAAATTCTGAGCTTCCGTGGCTCAATGGTTAGCGCGTTCGGCTGTTAATCGAAAGGTTGGTGGTTCGAGCCCACCCGGGAGAGGTGTTGTAAGGTCTCAGATGTAGCGTAAAAGTCAAAACTTTTCCACAATACGTGACAACATTTAATTTCTGAGCTTCCGTGGCTCAATGGTTAGCGCGTTCGGCTGTTAACCAATAGGTTGGTGGTTCGAGCCCACCCGGGAGCGGTGTTGTGGGATCTCAAATGTAACGTAGAAAGCCAAAGTTTTTCCACAATACCTGACGACCATTTAATTTGAGCTTCCGTGGCTCAATGGTTAGCGCGTTCGGCTGTTAACCAATAGTTGGTGGTTCGAGCCATCCGGGAGCGGTGTTGTGAGGTCTCAGATGTGACGTAAAAAGTCAAGGTTTTTCCACAAACCTGACGACCATTTAATTTTTGGGCTTCCGTGGCGCAATGGTTAGCGCGTTCGGCTGTTAACCAATAGGTTGGTGGTTCGAGCCCACCCGGGAGCGGTGTTGTGGGATCTCAAATGTAACGTAGAAAGCCAAGTTTTTCCACAACATACCTGACGACCATTTAATTTCTGAGCTTCCGTGGCTCAATGGTTAGCGCGTTCAGCTGTTAATCGAAAGGTTGGTGTTGTGGGGTCTCAAATGTAACGTAGAAAGCCAAAGTTTTTCCACAATACCTGACAACCATTTAATTTCTGAGCTTCCGTGGCTCAATGGTTAGCGCGTTCGGCTGTTAACCAATAGGTTGGTGGTTCGAGCATACCCGGGAGCGGTGTTGTGGGATCTCAAATGTAACGTAGAAAGCCAAAGTTTTTCCACAATACCTGACGACCATTTAATTTTTGGGCTTCCGTGGCGCAATGGTTAGCGCGTTCGGCTGTTAACCGAAAGGTTGGTGGTTCAAGCCCATCCGGGAGCGGTGTTGTGACGTCTCAGATGTTACGTAAAAAGTCAAGGTTTTTCCACAATACCTGACGACCATTTAATTTTTGGGCTTCCGTGGCGCAATGATTAGCGCAATCAGCTGTTATCGAAAGGTTGAGGTTCGAGCCCACCCGGGAGAGGTGTTGTGGGGTCTCATATGTAGCGTAAAAAGTCAAAACTTATCCACAATACGTGACAATCATTTAATTTCTGAGCTTCCGTGGCTCAATGGTTAGCGCGTTCGGCTGTTAACCAATAGGTTGGTGGTTCAAGCCCATCCGGGAGCGGTGTTGTGACGTCTCAGATGTGACGTAAAAAGTCAAGGTTTTTCCACAATACCTGACGACCATTTAATTTTTGGGCTTCCGTGGCGCAATGGTTAGCGCGTTCAGCTGTTAATCGAAAGGTTGAAGGTTCGAGCCCACCCGGGAGAGGTGTTGTGGGGTCTCATATGTAGCGTAAAAAGTCAAAGTTTTTCCACAATACCTGACAACCATTTAATTTCTGAGCATCCGTGGCTCAATGGTTAGCGCGTTCGGCTGTTAACCAATAGTTTGGTGGTTCGAGCCCATCCGGGAGCGGTGTTGTGAGGTCTCAGATGTGACGTAAAAAGTCAAGGTTTTTCCACAATACCTGACGAACATTTAATTTTTGGGCTTCCGTGGCGCAATGGTTAGCGCGTTCTGCTGTTAACCCATAGGTTGGTGGTTCGAGCCCACCCGGGAGCGGTGTTGTGGGATCTCAAATGTAACGTAGAAAGCCAAAGTTTTTCCACAATACCTGACGACCATTTAATTTTGAGCTTCCGTGGCTCAATGGTTAGCGCGTTCAGCTGTTAATCGAAAGGCTGTGGTTGTGGGGTCTCAAATGTAACGTAAAAGCCAAAGTTTTTCCACAATACCTGACAACCATTTAATTTCTGAGCTTCCGTGGCTCAATGGTTAGCGCGTTCGGCTGTTAACCAATAGGTTGGTGGTTCGAGCCCACCCGGGAGCGGTGTTGTGGGATCTCGAATGTAACGTAGAAAGCCAAGTTTTTCCACAATACCTGACGACCATTTAATTTTTGGGCTTCCGTGGCGCAATGGTTAGCGCGTTCGGCTGTTAACCGAAAGGTTGGTGGTTCGAGCCCATCCGGGAGCGGTGTTGTGACGTCTCAGATGTACGTAAAAAGTCAAGGTTTTTCCACAATACCTGACGACCATTTAATTTTTGGGCTTCCGTGGCTCAATGGTTAGCGCGTTCGGCTGTTAACCAATAGGTTGGTGGTTCGAGCCCACCCGGGAGCGGTGTTGTGGGATCTCAAGTGTAACGTAGAAAGCCAAAGTTTTTCCACAATACCTGACGACCATTTAATTTTTGGGCTTCCGTGGCGCAATGGTTAGCGCGTTCAGCTGTTAATCGAAAGGTTGGTGGTTCGAGCCCACCCGGGAGAGGTGTTGTGGGGTCTCAGATGTAGCGTAAAAAGTCAAAACTTTTCCACAATACGTGACAACGATTTAATTTCTGAGCTTCCGTGGCTCAATGGTTAGCGCGTTCGGCTGTTAACCAATAGGTTGGTGGTTCGAGCCCACCCGGGAGCGGTGTTGTGGGATCTCAAATGTAACGTAGAAAGCCAAAGTTTTTCCACAATACCTGACGACCATTTAATTTCTGAGCTTCCGTGGCTCAATGGTTAGCGCGTTCGGCTGTTAACCAATAGGTTGGTGGTTCGAGCCCATCCGGGAGCGGTGTTGTGAGGTCTCAGATGTGACGTAAAAAGTCAAGGTTTTTCCACAATACCTGACGACCATTTAATTTTTGGGCTTCCGTGGCGCAATGGTTAGCGCGTTCAGCTGTTAATCGAAAGGTTGGTGGTTCGAGCCCACCCGGGAGAGGTGTTGTGGGGTCTCAGATGTAGCGTAAAAAGTCAAAACTTTCCACAATACGTGACAACCATTTAATTTCTGAGCTTCCGTGGCTCAATGGTTAGCGCGTTCGGCTGTTAACCAATAGGTTGGTGGTTCGAGCCCACCCGGGAGCGGTGTTGTGGGATCTCAAATGTAACGTAGAAAGCCAAAGTTTTTCCACAATACCTGACGACCATTTAATTTCTGAGCTTCCGTGGCTCAATGGTTAGCGCGTTCGGCTGTTAACCAATAGGTTGGTGGTTCGAGCCCATCCGGGAGCGGTGTTGTGAGGTCTCAGATGTGACGTAAAATGTCAAGGTTTTTCCACAATACCTGACGAACATTTAATTTTTGGGCTTCCGTGGCGCAATGGTTAGCGCGTTCGGCTGTTAACCGAAAGGTTGGTGGTTCGAGCCCACCCGGGAGAGGTGTTGTGGGGTCTCAGATGTAGCGTAAAAGTCAAAACGTTTCCACAATACGTGACAACCATTTAATTTCTGAGCTTCCGTGGCTCAATGGTTAGCGCGTTCGGCTGTTAACCAATAGGTTGGTGGTTCGAGCCCACCCGGGAGCGGTGTTGTGGGATCTCAAATGTAACGTAAAAGCCAAAGTTTTTCCACAATACCTGACGACCATTTAATTTTTGGGCTTCCGTGGCGCAATGGTTAGCGCGTTCAGCTGTTAATCGAAAGGTTGGTGGTTCGAGCCCACCCGGTAGAGGTGTTGTGGGGTCTCAGATGTAGCGTAAAAAGTCAAAACTTTCCACAATACGTGACAACCATTTAATTTCTGAGCTTCCGTGGCTCAATGGTTAGCGCGTTCGGCTGTTAACCAATAGGTTGGTGGTTCGAGCCCATCCGGGAGCGGTGTTGTGAGGTCTCAGATGTGACGTAAAAAGTCAAGGTTTTTACGCAAAACCTGACGAGCATTTAATTTTTGGGCTTCCGTGGCGCAATGGTTAGCGCGTTCTGCTGTTGACCCATAGGTTGGTGGTTCGAGCCCACCCGGGAGCGGTGTTGTGGGATCTCAAATGTAACGTAGAAAGCCAAAGTTTTTCCACAATACCTGACGACCATTTAATTTCTGAGCTTCCGTGGCTCAATGGTTAGCGCGTTCAGCTGTTAATCGAAAGGTTGGTGGTTGTGGGGTCTCAAATGTAACGTAGAAAGCCAAAGTTTTTCCACAATACCTGACAACCATTTAATTTCTGAGCTTCCGTGGCTCAATGGTTAGCGCGTTCGGCTGTTAACCAATAGGTTGGTGGTTCGAGCCCATCCGGGAGCGGTGTTGTGACGTCTCAGATGTTACGTAAAAAGTCAAGGTTTTTCCACAATACCTGACGACCATTTAATTTTTGGGCTTCCGTGGCTCAATGGTTAGCGCGTTCGGCTGTTAACCAATAGGTTGGTGGTTCGAGGCCACCCGGGAGCGGTGTTGTGGGATCTCACATGTAACGTAGAAAGCCAAAGTTTTTCCACAATACCTGACGACATTTAATTTCTGAGCTCCCGTGGCTCAATGGTTAGCGCGTTCGGCTGTTAACCAATAGTTTGGTGGTTCGAGCCCATCCGGGAGCGGTGTTGTGAGGTCTCAGATGTGACGTAAAAAGTCAAGTTTTTCCACAATACCTGACGAACATTTAATTTTGGGCTTCCGTGGCGCAATGGTTAGCGCGTTCGGCTGTTAACCGAAAGGTTGGTGGTTCGAGCCCACCCGGGAGAGGTGTTGTGGGGTCTCAGATGTAGCGTTAAAAGTCAAAACGTTTCCACAATACGTGACAACCATTTAATTTCTGAGCTTCCGTGGCTCAATGGTTAGCGCGTTCGGCTGTTAACCAATAGGTTGGTGGTTCGAGCCCACCCGGGAGCGGTGTTGTGGGATCTCAAATGTAACGTAGAAAGCCAAAGTTTTTCCACAATACCTGACGACCATTTAATTTTTGGGCTTCCGTGGCGCAATGGTTAGCGCGTTCGGCTGTTAACCAATAGGTTGGTGGTTCGAGCCCACCCGGGAGCGGTGTTGTGGGATCTCAAATGTAACGTAGAAAGCCAAAGTTTTTCCACAATACGTGACGACCATTTAATTTCTGAGCTTCCGTGGCTCAATGGTTAGCGCGTTCGGCTGTTAACCAATAGGTTGGTGGTTCGAGCCCATCCGGGAGCGGTGTTGTGAGGTCTCAGATGTGACGTAAAAAGTCAAGGTTTTTCCACAATACCTGACGAACATTTAATTTTTGGGCTTCCGTGGCGCAATGGTTAGCGCGTTCGGCTGTTAACCGAAAGGTTGGTGGTTCGAGCCCACCGGGAGAGGTGTTGTGGGGTCTCAGATGTAGCGTAAAAAGTCAAAACTTTTCCACAATACGTGACAACCATTTAATTTCTGAGCTTCCGTGGCTCAATGGTTAGCGCGTTCAGCTGTTAACCAATAGGTTGGTGGTTCGAGCCCACCCGGGAGCGGTGTTGTGGGATCTCAAATGTAACGTAGAAAGACAAAGTTTTTCCACAATACCTGACGACCATTTATTTTTTGGGCTTCCTTGGCGCAATGGTTAGCGCGTTCGGCTGTTAACCGAAAGGTTGGTGGTTCGAGCCCAACCGTGAGAGGTGTTGTAGGGTCTCAGATGTAACGTAAAAAGTCATAACTTTTCCACAATACCTGACAACCATTTAATTTCTGAGCTTCCGTGGCTCAATGGTTAGCGCGTTCGGCTGTTAACCAATAGGTTGGTGGTTCGAGCCCATCCGGGAGCGGTGTTGTGAGGTCTCAGATGTAACGTAAAATGTCAGAGTTTTTCCACAATACCTGACGAACATTTAATTTTTGGGCTTCCGTGGCGCAATGGTTAGCGCGTTCTGCTGTTAACCCATAGGTTGGTGGTTCGAGCCCACCCGGGAGCGGTGTTGTGGGATCTCAAATGTAACGTAGAAAGCCAAAGTTTTTCCACAATACCTGACGACCATTTAATTTCTGAGCTTCCGTGGCTCAATGGTTAGCGCGTTCAGCTGTTAATCGAAAGGTTGGTGGTTGTGGGGTCTCAAATGTAACGTAGAAAGCCAAAGTTTTTCCACAATACCTGACAACCATTTAATTTCTGAGCTTCCGTGGCTCAATGGTTAGCGCGTTCGGCTGTTAGCCAATAGGTTGGTGGTTCGAGCCCATCCGGGAGCGGTGTTGTGACGTCTCAGATGTTACGTAAAAAGTCAAGGTTTTTCCACAATACCTGACGACCATTTAATTTTTGGGCTTCCGTGGCTCAATGGTTAGCGCGTTCGGCTGTTAACCAATAGGTTGGTGGTTCGAGCCCACCCGGGAGCGGTGTTGTGGGATCTCAAATGTAACGTAGAAAGCCAAAGTTTTTCCACAATACCTGACGACCATTTAATTTCTGAGCTTCCGTGGCTCAATGGTTAGCGCGTTCGGCTGTTAACCAATAGGTTGGTGGTTCGAGCCCATCCGGGAGCGGTGTTGTGAGGTCTCAGATGTGACGTAAAAAGTCAAGGTTTTTCCACAATACCTGACGAACATTTAATTTTTGGGCTTCCATGGCGCAATGGTTAGCGCGTTCGGCTGTTAACCGAAAGGTTGGTGGTTCGAGCCCACCCGGGAGAGGTGTTGTGGGGTCTCAGATGTAGCGTTAAAAGTCAAAACGTTTCCACAATACGTGACAACCATTTAATTTCTGAGCCTCCGTGGCTCAATGGTTAGCGCGTTCGGCTGTTAACCAATAGGTTAGTGGTTCGAGCCCACCCGGGAGCGGTGTTGTGGGATCTCAAATGTAACGTAGAAAGCCAAAGTTTTTCCACAATACGTGACGACCATTTAATTTCTGAGCTTCCGTGGCTCAATGGTTAGCGCGTTCGGCTGTTAACCAATAGGTTGGTGGTTCGAGCCCATCCGGGAGCGGTGTTGTGAGGTCTCAGATGTGACGTAAAAAGTCAAGGTTTTTCCACAATACCTGACGAACATTTAATTTTTGGGCTTCCATGGCGCAATGGTTAGCGCGTTCGGCTGTTAACCGAAAGGTTGGTGGTTCGAGCCCAACCGGGAGAGGTGTTGTGGGGTCTCAGATGTAGCGTAAAAAGTCAAAACTTTTCCACAATACGTGACAACCATTTAATTTCTGAGCTTCCGTGGCTGAATGGTTAGCGCGTTCAGCTTTTAACCAATAGGGTGGTGGTTCGAGCCCACCCGGGAGCGGTGTTGTGGGATCTCAAATGTAACGTAGAAAGACAAAGTTTTTCCACAATACCTGACGACCATTTATTTTTGGGCTTCCTTGGCGCAATGGTTAGCGCGTTCGGCTGTTAACCGAAAGGTTGGTGGTTCGAGCCCAACCGTGAGAGGTGTTGTAGGGTCTCAGATGTAACGTAATAAGTCATAACTTATCCACAATACCTGACAACCATTTAATCTCTGAGCTTCCGTGGCTCAATGGTTAGCGCGTTCGGCTGTTAACCAATAGGTTGGTGGTTCGAGCCCATCCGGGAGCGGTGTTGTGAGGTCTCAGATGTAACGTAAAATGTCAGAGTTTTTCCACAATACCTGACGAACATTTAATTTTTGGGCTTCCGTGGCGCAATGGTTAGCGCGTTCGGCTGTTAACCAATAGGTTGGTGGTTCGAGCCCATCCGGGAGCGGTGTTGTGAGGTCTCAGATGTGACGTAAAAAGTCAAGGTTTTTACACAATACCTGACGAGCATTTAATTTTTAGCTTCCGTGGCGCAATGGTTAGCGCGTTCAGCAGTTAACAAATAGGTTAGTGGTTCGAGCCCACCCGGGAGCGGCGTTGTGGGATCTCAAACGTAACGTAGAAAGCCAAAGTTTTTCCACAATACCTGACGACCATTTAATTTTTGGGCTTCCGTGGCGCAATGGTTAACGCGTTCGGCTGTTAACAAATAGGTTGGTGGTTCGAGCCCACCCGGGAGCGGTGTTGTGGGATCTCAAATGTAACGTAGAAAGCCAAAGTTTTTCCACAATACGTGACAACCATTTAATTTCTGAGCTTCCGTGGCTGAATGGTTAGCGCGTTCAGCTTTTAATGTTAAAAATGTGCATGCTTTATTTTAATAAAAATTCTTTAAATCTTAATTTTATAACTAAGCAAATTAAATTAAATATAAAATACCAAACTGTAATTCAAACTGTATAACTTAAATTTCAAAAACCCAAAAATATTCTTGTAAATTTTCCTTTACTCGATGTAAACTTTAAAATTGAAAGAAAAAATATAAAACCCCCAAAAAGAGGGATTAAAGCCTTTGTAAAGAAATCCTGGTTGCCTTTCAACAAATTAAAAGACAATGAGTTATGGTTTCAAGGACCACACTGGTTGAGAAAAACTAAAGACCACTGGCCAAAAACCATGCCTGAACCTAATTTAGAACTAGTAGAGAATGAAAGGCGCAAAGTAATTATGTCGGTCAGAGTGATAAATATTGTAGGAATTCAAAAAATAGTAGATTTAAATCTAAGCAATTCCCTAAACAAATTATTACGCGTAACATCATACGTGTTAAGATTCATAAAAGCAGCTAAAGGGTTAGGTAAAACCACAGGACCCATAACCGCGGAGGAAATTAGATTAGCTGAATTAAAATTTGTAAAAGATATTCAATCAGAAGAATATAGAATCGAATTGAAAGCTTTAGAACAGGGAAAAAACGTTCAACCCTCTTCCAACATAGCTTCATTAAGTCCCATTTTAAGCAATGGAGGGTTAATTTGTTTGGGAGGTCGTTTAAAAGAATCCGAAGACCTTACATACAATGAAAAGCACCCCATAGTTCTGAACAAAAATCATAGGTTTTCAAAATTACTCATGATTAGAAGTCATGAGGAAGTTAATCACAGCGGCATAGCAGACACTATTACCCAACTAAGAGAAAAGTATTGGTTAACGGCCGGTAGACAATTGGCAAGAACAATTGTAAAGGATTGTACAAAATGCAAAAAATTCAAAGTCAAACTAGGCGAAGTGCCTACCGCCCCGTTACCCAAGGAACGCATTAGCGAAAACCCCGCCTTCTCCATAGTGGGATTGGATTTTTTCGGACCATTAATAATCAAAACACAAAATGATAAACAAATTTCCCATCAAAAATCCTATGTTTTATTGGCAACTTGCGCCGTCTCACGAGCTGTCCATTTGGAACTCGTGCCATCACTCAGCACTCAAGAGTTCCTTTTAGCATTTAGGAGAATGATCGCGAGAAAAGGTATACCTAGTATAATTTACTCTGATAATGCTTTAACATTTAAAAAGGCCGATAGAGAATTAAAACTAATCTGGGAAAAACTCAATGATGCGGAAATTAAAGAATTTTTTGGAAAAAAATGTATTCAATGGAAATATATTGTAGAGCGATCAGCATGGTATGGTGGTTGGTGGGAGCGTCTCGTACGCTCAGCAAAAACATCACTAAAGAAAACTTTAGGTAGAGCAATGCTTAATTACACTGAGATGGAAACAGTAATCTCTGAGACCGAGGCTCTAATAAACTCTCGCCCGATCTCGTATAATTACAATGACCCTAACGAACCATCACCCATCTGCCCAGCTGATCTAGTCATTGGCCGAAGATTAACTTCGCTGCCACCCCTAGAATTTAAGGAAAATGTACCAACAAAATTAAATCAATTTAAAATAAGAGAAAAACATCGCGAACAAATTATGCAAAGAATCTGGCGAAAGTGGCGACAAAATTACTTAATGGAATTAAGGTCTGCGCACCATTCTGATCCAAATAAAAAGGATTCTGCATTATTTAAAGTAGGCGATGTAGTAATCATATATGACGATAAAATACCACGTCATATGTGGAAATTAGGAATAGTAAAACAATTGATTATTGGTAGAGATAACAAAATTCGTGCATGCATAATTAAAAATAACAAAGGAACGGAACTTAAACGCTCCGTGCAACATTTAGCTAATTTAGAAATTACAGATTAAATAAATTCTTCCTGGTGATAATAGTAATTATCACCGGGGGGAGTGTTAAAAATGTGCATGCTTTATTTTAATAAAAATTCTTTAAATCTTAATTTTATAACTTAGCAAATTAAATTAAATATAAAATACCAAACTGTAATTCAAACTGTATAACTTAAATTTCAAAAACCCAAAAATATTCTTGTAAATTTTCCTTTACTCGATGTAAACTTTAAAATTGAAAGAAAAAATATAAAACCCCCAAAAAGAGGGATTAAAGCCTTTGTAAAGAAATCCAGGTTGCCTTTCGTGAAACATGGGGCGTGTGTGGTAAAGATCACGCACCCCAAAAAACTTTCCATGTTTCCGAAAGGCGCCATGAAGTCTATTGACGTCATCCCTGGGTTTCTATAGAAATCATTGTAAAGAGAGGATTCACTTCTCTGCTCTTCGCTGCGCAAGCAAGATGGGTAAAATTTTGAGTCGTCAATAAAATAAAATAAAACCAAGTCTTGTCCTTTGAAAATAACCTTAGGATAATTAAACTAAAATAAAACGCGGTTAGCACCCAATTAAAACTAAACAAAAAGAACGCGGTATCGTTTTTCAGTCGGCGATATAGCGGTAACAAAAAGCTCTCCCAGAACCAGCAAACCCTAGGAATTGGATAAAACAAAAGTCCAATTTTCTACATGGTACCGAAACCCGGGACTAAACGCGTAATCGAAACGAAACAATGCCAAACGAAGACGAAATTACGGGTGAAAATATGGACGGGGACAAAACAAACGACCCGAAATCCTCATCCTCAAAAACAAACAAAACTTCAAAAGCGCAACAAGCGCGTCTGGACAAATTAAATTTACAACGGGCTGCAAGAAAAAGCACTCGCGACGCAGTTAAAAGAACAATAAGTGAACTAGACGCGCTTCTCAAAAACATTACAATTTCATCTGTAATAGATGATATTGAAGACAATCTAAGCATTTTACTACAAAAAGAAGAAGAGCTAGTAGAACTAGACGCCAAGGTAGAGTCTCTCATTGAAGACGAAGCCGAATTATTCAAAGAAAGAAACGAAGCCATCAACGAGAGGGACATCATCATTCTCTATAAATCGAAATCAACGAGGGCTATCAGAAGGGCAAACGGACAAGGAGGATCCAGCTACGGTGGATCAACCGTCATCGGGCAACTACCGCTACCCACGCCGCCAAATCAACAAAGCAGCGCTGGGAACAACGGAAATTCAGGCATCAAACTTCCGCCAATTAACATCTTGAGGTTCAGAGGAGACCATACGAAATGGCCGAGCTTCTGGGCAAGATACAAAATCACCATCCACGATCAAACAAATATCTCAAAGGTAGAAAAAATGATTCACTTAATATCATATTTAGATGGCGAAGCCCTTCAGGCTGTAGATGGATTTCCCGAAATTGATAGCTCTTATGATGAAATAATAGACTTGTTAAAGAAAAGATACGATAAAACACATGTTGCTATTAATGAACATATTAGAAAGTTAGCAAGTATTGAACCAATTAACGAAGTCAATAATGTTAGGGCGTTACGTCGTCTATTAGACACGTGCGAAATAAACTTAAGATGTTTAAAATCATTAGGGGTAACCTCAGCCGCGGAAAAGGCTAGTTATGTATGTCCCGCATTATTGAGGTGTCTTCCAGTCGAAATACGAACGGAGTATTATCTTAAATATAAACCAGCAGATGGTAATTATTGGGACGCGGAAGAGTTAATTAGGTTTTTTAAGGAACAAGTTGAGTGCAGAGAGATGGCCCAGTTGTTGGCTGGAAAACCAGAACAAACTAAACGTTTTAAACAAAACGATAAACAAAATTTTAAATTTAAAACGGACCCTAGAAAAACTTCATCTGGCGGTTCCGCTTCTGCATTATCGGTACAAACAAAACCTCAATCGGATTTTTTTTGTATCTTTTGCGATGAAAAGGGACATAAAACAATAGAATGCCCAAATTTCACTATAGAGCAAAAGACGCAAATAATTGACGAGAGCGGTAGATGTACCAACTGTCTAAAATTTAGTCATAATGCCCAAAATTGCTTTTCAAAATTTAAAAACTGCAGAAAATGTCACAAAAGAACGCATAATTTTGCAGTTTGCGATCAAAACCAATCCCATTTAAAAGAAAAACCCCAATCAAAATTAAACATAGACAACATTAACCCAAAAGTAGTTTCCTCAGTGAAAGGAGGGGAAAAAATAGTGCTGCTGCAAACCGCTACGGCTATTGTGCGCAACAATACCTTCCCAGAAAAACAAGGAGTCGCTAGGGTATTATTGGACGGGGGGAGTCAAATAAGTTTCGTGAGAGAAGATCTTTCGAGGCAGCTTAACCTTCCAATTGTAAGAAAAGAATATTTAGATGTATATAGCTTCGGTGAAGAAAGCCCCACCGAAAGGGAG
Organism: Phalangium opilio; assembly: GCA_019434445.1. Lineage (NCBI taxonomy): Eukaryota > Metazoa > Arthropoda > Arachnida > Opiliones > Phalangiidae > Phalangium > Phalangium opilio. The sequence goes on from JAEQBA010004016.1 coordinate 12,819, forward strand.
GCAAATAGGGTAAAATTAATCCTTGAAAATCGCTCAGACCCCGAACAAAAGGTTGAAATAGAAGCTGTAGAGGTACCCTTTATTTGTCACTCTGTACCAAGCATATATAGCTCGGAAATAGAAGAAATCATGAACCAAAAAGGCCTACAACCAGCCGATATCTCCAGTAAATCGGAAGAAATTAATTCCGACCTACAAATACTAATTGGAGGCGATTATTATTGGCGGGTAGTATCAGGAAAAAATGAAAGATTCAGTGATGACGTTGTAGCTATAGAAACCGTTCTAGGCTGGTCCATTCAAGGGCCTACCGGAACACCGAGAAATAGGTTCTCTTGTAGCGCTGTTAGTACTCTGCTCGTCAGCCTTGGACAAAAACAAATAAATGACAATTTAAATAGATTTTGGGATCTAGAATCCATCGGGATAAAAGAAGAAATAACAAAAAACCCAGGGGATGACGCGACTGTGGCTAGATTTTTTGAAGAAGTAGAGTTTACAGGGGAAAGGTACAGCGTTAAGTTCCCTTGGATAGTTAGTAAGGAAACATTACCTGATAACTTCCAGATAGCAGAGAAAAGGCTACACAGCTTAATTAGAAAGTTCAAAAAAGATCCAAAATACTATATAGAATACAAAAAAATCATAGAAGAACAACTAGAAACAGGTGTGACAGAAATAGTACCCGAAGAAGTTCTCAAAGAAAAAAGGGCAGGGACCTATTATGTACCACACCAGGGGGTGGTTAGGGAAAACGTTGCTACCACAAAACTACGCGTAGTATACGACGCCTCATCCCATTCAAAGGGTAAACCATCGCTGAACGAGTGCCTAGCACCTGGACCCAATCTTAACCCAGATTTACTGCTATTGCTCTTAAAATTTAGGAAACATCCTGTAGTAGTAGTTAGCGACATTGAAAAAGCTTTCCTCCAGGTTGAATTAGATGAGGGCGATAGGGACTCTGTCAGGTTGTTGTGGGTAAAAGAACAAAACGGAGAAATCTTAGATAACGAATATACCGTTATTAGAACTTGTCGCGTTCCCTTTGGCATCAGCCCATCCCCATTTTTATTGGGATGTACCATTAAGTTTCACTTGCAAAATATAAAAGAGGTAAATGACAGAGTTTTAGAAAGACTAAAAAATAACCTTTATGTGGATGATTTCATATCGGGAGGAAAAGACGTAGAAGAGGCGTATGAAATCTCAGTGGGGGCAGCTCGCGTACTAAAAGGAGCGGGCATGAATCTACGTAAATGGGTAACCAATTGTCCAAATCTAAGAAACCTTTGGAATAATCATTCTAACCCAGAGGAGCTTGATCTATTTGAAAAGGTAGATCAAGAAAAAGAAACAAAAATATTAGGATTAAACTGGGAACCAAATTTAGATAGCTTCAGATTCGACCTAAGCAATTTAATCGCTGTAAGCGGAGTTAAAGGAACAAAAAGACAAGTTTTAAGTCTAGTGGCGCAAATCTTTGACCCGATAGGCTTATTAGCTCCATTCACAATACGCGCAAAACTTCTTCTCCAAGAGATTTGGAAATTAGAAAAAATAGGGTGGGACTCCGAACTACCTGAAGAAATAAACAACCAATTCGAGGCATGGTGTACTGAATTCCACAAACTAAATGAAATTAAAATAAACAGACACTACTTCCTCGGAGAAAAAGAAATCACCAACCTAGAGTTGCATTGCTTCTGCGATGCGAGTATTAAGGCTTACTCAACTGCAATCTTTGTCAGGTATCAAACAAAATCAAACGAAATTAGAGTTTCCTTAATTACTGCAAATCTAGGGTAGCTCCTCTAAGAGAAAAAAGCCTTACACTCCCTAGGCTTGAACTAATGGGATGCCTGTTGGGAGCGAGATTAACCAATTACGTCAAAGAAACGTTTGGAGATGAATTATCAGGAATTCATCTCTGGACGGATTCTACAATAGCCTTGTCATGGGTAACCGACAATCAAAAGACATGGCGACCTTTCGTATCTAATCGAGCTAAAGAGGTTCAAGAATTAACAAAAAACTACGAGTGGGCTCACTGTCCAGGGGTCGAAAACCCCGCCGACCTACCAACTCGTGGCATCAGCGCAAACAAATTAAAAGACAATGAGTTATGGTTTCACGGACCACACTGGTTGAGAAAAACTAAAGACCACTGGCCAAAAACCATGCCTGAACCTAATTTAGAACTAGTAGAGAATGAAAGGCGCAAAGTAATTATGTCGGTCAGAGTGATAAATATTGTAGGAATTCAAAAAATAGTAGATTTAAATCTAAGCAATTCCCTAAACAAATTATTACGCGTAACATCATACGTGTTAAGATTCATAAAAGCAGCTAAAGGGTTAGGTAAAACCACAGGACCCATAACCGCGGAGGAAATTAGATTAGCTGAATTAAAATTTGTAAAAGATATTCAATCAGAAGAATATAGAATCGAATTGAAAGCTTTAGAACAGGGAAAAAACGTTCAACCCTCTTCCAACATAGCTTCATTAAGTCCCATTTTAAGCAATGGAGGGTTAATTTGTTTGGGAGGTCGTTTAAAAGAATCCGAAGACCTTACATACAATGAAAAGCACCCCATAGTTCTGAACAAAAATCATAGGTTTTCAAAATTACTCATGATTAGAAGTCATGAGGAAGTTAATCACAGCGGCATAGCAGACACTATTACCCAACTAAGAGAAAAGTATTGGTTAACGGCCGGTAGACAATTGGCAAGAACAATTGTAAAGGATTGTACAAAATGCAAAAAATTCAAAGTCAAACTAGGCGAAGTGCCTACCGCCCCGTTACCCAAGGAACGCATTAGCGAAAACCCCGCCTTCTCCATAGTGGGATTGGATTTTTTCGGACCATTAATAATCAAAACACAAAATGATAAACAAATTTCCCATCAAAAATCCTGTTTTATTGGCAACTTGCGCCGTCTCACGAGCTGTCCATTTGGAACTCGTGCCATCACTCAGCACTCAAGAGTTCCTTTTAGCATTTAGGAGAATGATCGCGAGAAAGGGTATACCTAGTATAATTTACTCTGATAATGCTTTAACATTTAAAAGGGCCGATAGAGAATTAAAACTAATCTGGGAAAAACTCAATGATGCAGAAATTAAAGAATTTTTTGAAAAAAAAATGTATTCAATGGAAATATATTGTAGAGCGATCAGCATGGTATGGTGGTTGGTGGGAGCGTCTCGTACGCTCAGCAAAAACATCACTAAAGAAAACTTTAGGTAGAGCAATGCTTAATTACACTGAGATGGAAACAGTAATATCTGAGACCGAGGCTCTAATAAACTCTCGCCCGATCTCGTATAATTACAATGACCCTAACGAACCATCACCCATCTGCCCAGCTGATCTAGTCATTGGCCGAAGATTAACTTCGCTGCCACCCCTAGAATTTAAGGAAAATGTACCAACAAAACTAAATCAATTTAAAATAAGAGAAAAACATCGCGAACAAATTATGCAAAGAATCTGGCGAAAGTGGCGACAAAATTACTTAATGGAATTAAGGTCTGCGCACCATTCTGATCCAAATAAAAAGGATTCTGCATTATTTAAAGTAGGCGATGTAGTAATCATATATGACGATAAAATACCACGTCATATGTGGAAATTAGGAATAGTAAAACAATTGATTATTGGTAGAGATAACAAAATTCGTGCATGCATAATTAAAAATAACAAAGGAACGGAACTTAAACGCTCCGTGCAACATTTAGCTAATTTAGAAATTACAGATTAAATAAATTCTTCCTGGTGATAATAGTAATTATCACCGGGGGGAGTGTTAAAAATGTGCATGCTTTATTTTAATAAAAATTCTTTAAATCTTAATTTTATAACTTAGCAAATTAAATTAAATATAAAATACCAAACTGTAATTCAAACTGTATAACTTAAATTTCAAAAACCCAAAAATATTCTTGTAAATTTTCCTTTACTCGATGTAAACTTTAAAATTGAAAGAAAAAATATAAAACCCCCAAAAAGAGGGATTAAAGCCTTTGTAAAGAAATCCTGGTTGCCTTTCGTGAAACATGGGGCGTGTGTGGTAAAGATCACGCACCCCAAAAAACTTTCCATGTTTCCGAAAGGCGCCATGAAGTCTATTGACGTCATCCCTGGGTTTCTATAGAAATCATTGTAAAGAGAGGATTCACTTCTCTGCTCTTCGCTGCGCAAGCAAGATGGGTAAAATTTTGAGTCGTCAATAAAATAAAATAAAACCAAGTCTTGTCCTTTGAAAATAACCTTAGGATAATTAAACTAAAATAAAACGCGGTTAGCACCCAATTAAAACTAAACAAAAAGAACGCGGTATCGTTTTTCAGTCGGCGATATAGCGGTAACAAAAAGCTCTCCCAGAACCAGCAAACCCTAGGAATTGGATAAAACAAAAGTCCAATTTTCTACAGTGTTGTGGGATCTCAAATGTAACGTAGAAAGCCAAAGTTTTTCCACAATACGTGACAACCATTTAATTTCTGAGCTTCCGTGGCTGAATGGTTAGCGCGTTCAGCTTTTAACCAATAGGGTGGTGGTTCGAGCCCACCCGGGAGCGGTGTTGTGGGATCTCAAATGTAACGTAGAAAGACAAAGTTTTTCCACAATACCTGACGACCATTTATTTTTTGGGCTTCCTTGGCGCAATGGTTAGCGCGTTCGGCTGTTAACCGAAAGGTTGGTGGTTCGAGCCCAACCGAGAGAGGTGTTGTAGGGTCTCAGATGTAACGTAATAAGTCATAACTTATCCACAACACCTGACAACCATTTAATCTCTGAGCTTCCGTGGCTCAATGGTTAGCGCGTTCGGCTGTTAACCAATAGGTTGGTGGTTCGAGCCCATCCGGGAGCGGTGTTGTGAGGTCTCAGATGTAACGTAAAATGTCAGAGTTTTTCCACAATACCTGACGAACATTTAATTTTTGGGCTTCCGTGGCGCAATGGTTAGCGCGTTCGGCTGTTAACCAATAGGTTGGTGGTTCGAGCCCATCCGGGAGCGGTGTTGTGAGGTCTCAGATGTGACGTAAAAAGTCAAGGTTTTTACACAATACCTGACGAGCATTTAATTTTTAGCTTCCGTGGCGCAATGGTTAGCGCGTTCAGCAGTTAACAAATAGGTTAGTGGTTCGAGCCCACCCGGGAGCGGCGTTGTGGGATCTCAAACGTAACGTAGAAAGCCAAAGTTTTTCCACAATACCTGACGACCATTTAATTTTTGGGCTTCCGTGGCGCAATGGTTAACGCGTTCGGCTGTTAACAAATAGGTTGGTGGTTCGAGCCCACCCGGGAGCGGTGTTGTGGGATCTCAAATGTAACGTAGAAAGCCAAAGTTTTTCCACAATACGTGACAACCATTTAATTTCTGAGCTTCCGTGGCTGAATGGTTAGCGCGTTCAGCTTTTAACCAATAGGGTGGTGGTTCGAGCCCACCCGGGAGCGGTGTTGTGGGATCTCAAATGTAACGTAGAAAGACAAAGTTTTTCCACAATACCTGACGACCATTTATTTTTTGGGCTTCCTTGGCGCAATGGTTAGCGCGTTCGGCTGTTAACCGAAAGGTTGGTGGTTCGAGCCCAACCGAGAGAGGTGTTGTAGGGTCTCAGATGTAACGTAATAAGTCATAACTTATCCACAACACCTGACAACCATTTAATCTCTGAGCTTCCGTGGCTCAATGGTTAGCGCGTTCGGCTGTTAACCAATAGGTTGGTGGTTCGAGCCCATCCGGGAGCGGTGTTGTGAGGTCTCAGATGTAACGTAAAATGTCAGAGTTTTTCCACAATACCTGACGAACATTTAATTTTTGGGCTTCCGTGGCGCAATGGTTAGCGCGTTCGGCTGTTAACCAATAGGTTGGTGGTTCGAGCCCATCCGGGAGCGGTGTTGTGAGGTCTCAGATGTGACGTAAAAAGTCAAGGTTTTTACACAATACCTGACGAGCATTTAATTTTTAGCTTCCGTGGCGCAATGGTTAGCGCGTTCAGCTGTTAACAAATAGGTTAGTGGTTCGAGCCCACCCGGGAGCGGCGTTGTGGGATCTCAAATGTAACGTAGAAAGCCAAAGTTTTTCCACAATACCTGACGACCATTTAATTTTTGGGCTTCCGTGGCGCAATGGTTAACGCGTTCGGCTGTTAACCAATAGGTTGGTGGTTCGAGCCCACCCGGGAGCGGTGTTGTGGGATCTCAAATGTAACGTAGAAAGCCAAAGTTTTTCCACAATACGTGACGACCATTTAATTTTTGAGCTTCCGTGGCGCAATGGTTAGCGCGTTCAGCTTTTAACCAATAGGGTGGTGGTTCGAGCCCACCCGGGAGCGGTGTTGTGGGATCTCAAATGTAACGTAGAAAGACAAAGTTTTTCCACAATACCTGACGACCATTTATTTTTTGGGCTTCCTTGGCGCAATGGTTAGCGCGTTCGGCTGTTAACCGAAAGGTTGGTGGTTCGAGCCCAACCGAGAGAGGTGTTGTAGGGTCTCAGATGTAACGTAATAAGTCATAACTTATCCACAACACCTGACAACCATTTAATCTCTGAGCTTCCGTGGCTCAATGGTTAGCGCGTTCGGCTGTTAACCAATAGGTTGGTGGTTCGAGCCCATCCGGGAGCGGTGTTGTGAGGTCTCAGATGTAACGTAAAATGTCAGAGTTTTTCCACAATACCTGACGAACATTTAATTTTTGGGCTTCCGTGGCGCAATGGTTAGCGCGTTCGGCTGTTAACCAATAGGTTGGTGGTTCGAGCCCATCCGGGAGCGGTGTTGTGAGGTCTCAGATGTGACGTAAAAAGTCAAGGTTTTTACACAATACCTGACGAGCATTTAATTTTTAGCTTCCGTGGCGCAATGGTTAGCGCGTTCAGCTGTTAACAAATAGGTTGGTGGTTCGAGCCCACCCGGGAGCGGTGTTGTGGGATCTCAAATGTAACGTAGAAAGCCAAAGTTTTTCCACAATACCTGACGACCATTTAATTTTGGGCTTCCGTGGCGCAATGGTTAGCGCGTTCGGCTGTTAACCAATAGGTTGGTGGTTCGAGCCCACCCGGGAGCGGTGTTGTGGGATCTCAAATGTAACGTAGAAAGCCAAAGTTTTTCCACAATACGTGACGACCATTTAATTTCTGAGCTTCCGTGGCTCAATGGTTAGCGCGTTCGGCTGTTAACCAATAGGTTGGTGGTTCGAGCCCATCCGGGAGCGGTGTTGTGAGGTCTCAGATGTGACGTAAAAAGTCAAGGTTTTTCCACAATACCTGACGAACATTTAATTTTTGGGCTTCCTTGGCGCAATGGTTAGCGCGTTCGGCTGTTAACCGAAAGGTTGGTGGTTCGAGCCCAACCGTGAGAGGTGTTGTAGGGTCTCAGATGTAACGTAATAAGTCATAACTTATCCACAATACCTGACAACCATTTAATTCTGAGCTTCCGTGGCTCAATGGTTAGCGCGTTCGGCTGTTAACCAATAGGTTGGTGGTTCGAGCCCATCCGGGAGCGGTGTTGTGAGGTCTCAGATGTAACGTAAAATGTCAGAGTTTTTCCACAATACCTGACGAACATTTAATTTTTGGGCTTCCGTGGCGCAATGGTTAGCGCGTTCGGCTGTTAACCAATAGGTTGGTTGTTCGAGCCCATCCGGGAGCGGTGTTGTGAGGTCTCAGATGTAACGTAAAATGTCAGAGTTTTTCCACAATACCTGTCGAACATTGAATTTTTGGGCTTCCGTGGCGCAATGGTTAGCGCGTTCAGCTGTTAATCGAAAGGTTGGTGGTTCGAGCCCACCCGGGAGAGGTGTTGTGGGGTCTCAGATGTAGCGTAAAAAGTCAAAACTTATCCACAATACGTGACAATCATTTAATTTCTGAGCTTCCGTGGCTCAATGGTTAGCGCGTTCGGCTGTTAACCAATAGGTTGGTGGTTCGAGCTCATCCGGGAGCGGTGTTGTGAGGTCTCAGATGTGACGTAAAAAGTCAAGGTTTTTACGCAAACCTGACGAGCATTTAATTTTTGGGCTTCCGTGGCGCAATGGTTAGCGCGTTCTGCTGTTGACCCATAGGTTGGTGGTTCGAGCCCACCCGGGAGCGGTGTTGTGGGATCTCAAATGTAACGTAGAAAGCCAAAGTTTTTCCACAATACCTGACGACCATTTAATTTCTGAGCTTCCGTGGCTCAATGGTTAGCGCGTTCAGCTGTTAATCGAAAGGTTGGTGGTTGTGGGGTCTCAAATGTAACGTAGAAAGCCAAAGTTTTTCCACAATACCTGACAACCATTTAATTTCTGAGCTTCCGTGGCTCAATGGTTAGCGCGTTCGGCTGTTAGCCAATAGGTTGGTGCTTCAAGCATACCCGGGAGCGGTGTTGTGGGATCTCGAATGTAACGTAGAAAGCCAAAGTTTTTCCACAATACCTGACGACCATTTAATTTTTGGGCTTCCGTGGCGCAATGGTTAGCGCGTTCGGCTGTTAACCGATAGGTTGGTGGTTCGAGCCCATCCGGGAGCGGTGTTGTGACGTCTCAGATGTTACGTAAAAAGTCAAGGTTTTTCCACAATACCTGACGACCATTTAATTTTTGGGCTTCCGTGGCTCAATAGTTAGCGCGTTCGGCTGTTAACCAATGGGTTGGTGGTTCGAGGCCACCCGGGAGCGGTGTTGTGGGATCTCACATGTAACGTAGAAAGCCAAAGTTTTTCCACAATACCTGACGACCATTGAATTTTTGGGCTTCCGTGGCGCAATGGTTAGCGCGTTCGGCTGTTAACCGAAAGGTTGGTGGTTCAAGCCCACCCGGGAGCGGTGTTGTGGGATCACGAATGTAACGTAGAAAGCCAAAGTTTTTCCAGAATACCTGACGACCATTTAATTTTTGGGCTTCCGTGGCGCAATAATTAGCGCGTTCAGCTGTTAATCGAAAGGTTGGTGGTTCGAGCCCACCCGAGAGAGGTGTTGTGGGGTCTCAGATGTAGCGTAAAAAGTCAAAACTTTTCCACAATACGTGACAACATTTAATTTCTGAGCTTTCGTGGCTCAATGGTTAGCGCGTTCGGCTGTTAGCCAATAGGTTGGTGGTTCGAGCCCACCCGGGAGCGGTGTTGTGGGATCTCAAATGTAACGTAGAAAGCGAAAGTTTTTCCACAATACCTGACGACCATTTAATTTTTGGGCTTCCGGGGCGCAATGGTTAGCGCGTTCAGCTGTTATTCAAAAGACTGGTGGTTTGAGCCCTTTCGGGAGCGGTGTTGTGAGGTCTCAGATGTAGCGTAAAAAGTCAAAACTTTTCCACAATACGTGACAACCATTTAATTTCTGAGCTTCCGTGGCTCAATGGTTAGCGCGTTCGGCTGTTAGCCAATAGGTTGGTGGTTCGAGCCCACCCGGGAGCGGTGTTGTGGGATCTCAAATGTAACGTAGAAAGCCAAAGTTTTTCCACAATACCTGACGACCATTTAATTTCTGAGCTTCCGTGGCTCAATGGTTAGCGCGTTCAGCTGTTAATCGAAAGGTTGGTGGTTGTGGGGTCTCAAATGTAACGTAGAAAGCCAAAGTTTTTCCACAATACCTGACAACCATTTAATTTCTGAGCTTCCGTGGCTCAATGGTTAGCGCGTTCGGCTGTTAGCCAATAGGTTGGTGCTTCAAGCATACCCGGGAGCGGTGTTGTGGGATCTCGAATGTAACGTAGAAAGCCAAAGTTTTTCCACAATACCTGACGACCATTTAATTTTTGGGCTTCCGTGGCGCAATGGTTAGCGCGTTCGGCTGTTAACCGAAAGGTTGGTGGTTCAAGCCCATCCGGGAGCGGTGTTGTGACGTCTCAGATGTTACGTAAAAAGTCAAGGTTTTTCCACAATACCTGACGACCATTTAATTTTTGGGCTTCCGTGGCTCAATAGTTAGCGCGTTCGGCTGTTAACCAATAGGTTGGTGGTTCGAGCCCACCCGGGAGCGGTGTTGTGGGATCTCAGATGTAACGTAGAAAGCCAAAGTTTTTCCACAATACCTGACGACCATTTAATTTTTGGGCTTCCGTGGCGCAATGGTTAGCGCGTTCGGCTGTTAACCGAAAGGTAGGTGGTTAAAGCCCACCCGGGAGCGGTGTTGTGGGATCACGAATGTAACGTAGAAAGCCAAAGTTTTTCCACAATACCTGACGACCATTTAATTTTTGGGCTTCCGTGGCGCAATAATTAGCGCGTTCAGCTGTTAATCGAAAGGTTGGTGGTTCGAGCCCACCCGAGAGAGGTGTTGTGGGGTCTCAGATGTAGCGTAAAAAGTCAAAACTTTTCCACAATACGTGACAACCATTTAATTTCTGAGCTTTCGTGGCTCAATGGTTAGCGCGTTCGGCTGTTAGCCAATAGGTTGGTGGTTCGAGCCCACCCGGGAGCGGTGTTGTGGGATCTCAAATGTAACGTAGAAAGCCAAAGTTTTTCCACAATACCTGACGACCATTTAATTTTTGGGCTTCCGGGGCGCAATGGTTAGCGCGTTCAGCTGTTATTCAAAAGACTGGTGGTTTGAGCCCTTTCGGGAGCGGTGTTGTGAGGTCTCAGATGTGACGTAAAAAGTCAAGGTTTTTCCACAATACCTGACGACCATTTAATTTTTGAGCTTCCGTGGCGCAATGGTTAGCGCGTTCTTCTGTTAATCGAAAGGTTGGTGGTTCGAGCCCACCCGGGAGAGGTGTTGTGGGGTCTCAGATGTAGCGTAAAAAGTCAAAACTTTTCCACAATACGTGACAACGATTTAATTTCTGAGCTTCCGTGGCTCAATGTTTAGCGCGTTCGGCTGTTAGCCAATAGGTTGGTGGTTCGAGCCCACCCGGGAGCGGTGTTGTGGGATCTCAAATGTAACGTAGAAAGCCAAAGTTTTTCCACAATACCTGACGACCATTTAATTTCTGAGCTTCCGTGGCTCAATGGTTAGCGCGTTCGGCTGTTAACCAATAGTTTGGTAGTTCGAGCCCATCCGGGAGCGGTGTTGTGAGGTCTCAGATGTGACGTAAAAAGTCAAGGTTTTTCCACAATACCTGACGACCATTTAATTTTTGAGCTTCCGTGGCGCAATGGTTAGCGCGTTCTTCTGTTAATCGAAAGGTTGGTGGTTCGAGCCCACCCGGGAGAGGTGTTGTGGGGTCTCAGATGTAGCGTAAAAAGTCAAAACTTTTCCACAATACGTGACAACGATTTAATTTCTGAGCTTCCGTGGCTCAATGTTTAGCGTGTTCGGCTGTTAACCAATAGGTTGGTGGTTCGGGCCCACCCGGGAGCGGTGTTGTGAGTTCTCAGATGTGACGTAAAATGTCAGAGTTTTTCCACAATACCTGACGAATATTTAATATTTGGGCTTCCTTGGCGCAATGGTTAGCGCGTTTGGCTGTTAACAGAAAGGTTGGTGGTTCGAGCACACCCGGGAGCGGTGCTATGAGGTCTCAGATGTAACGTAAAAAGTCAGAGTTTTTCCACAATACATGACGACCATTTAATATTTAGGCTTCCGTGGCGCAATGGTTAGCGCGTTCAGCTGCTATTCAAAAGACTGGTGGTTTGAGCCCTCCCGGGAGCGGTGTTGTGACGTCTCGAATGTAACGTAAAATGTCAGAGTTTTTCCACAATACCTGACGAACATTTAATTTTTGGGCTTCCGTGGCGCAATAATTAGCGCGTTCAGCTGTTAATCGAAAGGTTGGTGGTTCGAGCCCACCCGGGAGAGGTTTTGTGGGGTCTCAGATGTAGCGTAAAATGTCAAAACTTTTCCACAATACGTAACAACCATTTAATTTCTGAGCTTCCGTGGCTCAATGGTTAGCGCGTTCGGCTGTTAACCAATAGGTTGGTGGTTCGAGCCCACCCGGGAGCGGTGGTGTGGGATCTCAAATGTAACGTAGAAAGCCAAAGTTTTGCCACAATACCTGACGACCATTAAATTTTTGGGCTTCCTTGGCGCAATGGTTAGCGCGTTCGGCTGTTAACCGAAAGGTTGGTGGTTCGAGCCCAACCGGAATAGGTGTTGTGACGTCTCAGATGTGACGTAAAAAGCCAAGGTTTTTTCCACAACACCTGACGACCATTTAATTTTGGGCTTCCGTGGCGCAATGGTTAGCGCGTTCGGCTTTTAACCAATAGGTTGGTGGTTCGAGCCCATCCGGGAGCGGTGTAGTGAGGTCTCAGATGTAACGTAAAATGTCAGAGTTTTTCCACAATACCTGACGAACATTTAATTTTTGGGCTTCCGTGCCGCAATGACTAGCGCGTTCAGCTGTTAATCGAAAGGTTGAAGGTTCGAGCCCACCCGGGAGAGGTGTTGTGGGGTCTCAGATGTAGCGTAAAAAGTCAAAACTTATCCACAATACGTGACAACCATTTAATTTCTGAGCTTCCGTGGCTCAATGGTTAGCGCGTTCGGCTGTTAACCAATAGGTTGGTGCTTCAAGCATACCCGGGAGCGGTGTTGTGGGATCTCGAATGTAACGTAGAAAGCCAAAACTTTTCCACAATACGTGACAACCATTTAATTTCTGAGCTTCCGTGGCTCAATGGTTAGCGCGTTCGGCTGTTAACCAATAGGTTGGTGGTTCGAGCCCATCCGGGAGCGGTGTTGTGACGTCTCAGATGTGACGTAAAAAGTCAAGGTTTTTCCACAATACCGGACGACCATTTAAATTTTGGGCTTCCGTGGCGCAATCGTTAGCGCGTTCGGCTGTTAACAGAAAGGTTGGTGGTTCGAGCACACCCGGGAGCGGTGCTATGAGGTCTCAGATGTTACGTAAAAAGTCAAAGTTTTTCCACAATACCGGACGACCATTTAATTTTTGGGCTTCCGTGGCGCAATGGTTAGCGCGTTCAGCTGCTATTCAAAAGACTGGTGGTTTGAGCCCTCCCGGGAGCGGTGTTGTGACGTCTCAGATGTAACATAAAATGTCAGAGTTTTTCCACAATACCTGACGAACATTGAAATTTTGGGCTTCCGTGGCGCAATAATTAGCGCGTTCAGCTGTTAATCGAAAGGTTGGTGGTTCGAGCCCACCCGGGAGAGGTGTTGTGGGGTCTCAGATGTAGCGTAAAAAGTCAAAACTTTTCCACAATACGTGACAACCATTTAATTTCTGAGCTTCCGTGGCTCAATGGTTAGCGCGTTCGGCTGTTAACTAATAGGTTAGTGGTTCGAGCCCACCCGGGAGCGGCGTTGTGGGATCTCAAATGTAACGTAGAAAGCCAAAGTTTTTCCACAATACCTGACGATCATTTAATTTTTGGGCTTCCGTGGCGCAATGGTTAGGGCGTTCGGCTGTTAACCAATAGGTTGGTGGTTCGAGCCCACCCGGGCGCGGTGTTGTGGGATCTCAAACGTAACGTGGAAAGCCAAAGTTTTTCCACAATACCTGACGACCATTTAATTTTTGGGCTTCCGTGGCGCAATGATTAGCGCGTTCAGCTGTTAATCGAAAGGTTAACCTACTGGTTAACAGCCGAACGCGCTAACCATTGAGCCACGGAAGCTCAGAAATTAAATGGTTGTCAGGTATTGTTGAAAAGTTACGACTTTTCACGCTACATCTGAGACCCCACAAAACCTCTCTCGTTTGGGCTCGAACCACCAACCTATTGGTTAATAGCCGAACGCGCTAACCATTGCGCCACTGAAGCCCAAAAATTAAATTTTCGTCAGGTATTGAGGTAAAACTTTGACTTTTTACTTCACATCTGAGGCCTCACAACACCGCTCCCGGATGGGCTCGAACCACCAACCTTTCGGTTAACAGCCGAACGCGCTAACCATTGCGCCACGGAAGCCCAAAAATTAAATGGTCGTCAGGTATTGTGGAAAAACTTTGGCTTTCTACGTTACATTTGAGATCACACAACACCGCTCCCGGGTGGGCTCGAACCACCAACCTATTGGTTAACAGCTGAACGCGCTAACCACTGAGCCACGGAAGCTCAGAAATTAAACGGTTGTCAGGTATTGTGGAAAAACTTTGGCTTTTTACGTTACATTTGAGACCCCACAACACCTCTCCCGGGTGGGCTCGAACCACCAACCTTTCGATTAACAGCTGAACGCGCTAACCATTGCGCCACGGAAGCCCAAAAATTAGATGCTCGTCAGATATTGTGTAAAAACCTTGACTTTTTACGTCACATCTAAGACCTCACAACACCGCTCCCGGATGGGCTCGAACCACCAACCTATTGGTTAACAGCCGAACGCGCTAACCATTGCGCCACGGACGCCCAATAATTAAATGGTTGTCAGGTATTGTTGAAAAGTTACTTTTCACGCTACTTCTGAGACCCCACAAATCCTCTCTCGTTTGGGCTCGAACCACCAACCTTTCGATTAACAGCTGAACGCGCTAACCATTGCGCCACGGAAGCCCAAAAATTAAATGTTCGTCAGGTATTGTGGAAAAACTCTGACATTTTACGTTACATCTGAGACGTCACAACACTTCTCCCGGATAGGCTCGAAAAACCAACCAATTGGTTAACAGCCGAACGCGCTAACCATTGAGCCACAGAAGCTCAGAAATTAAATGGTTGTTAGGTATTGTGGATAAGTTATGACTTTTTAAGTTACATCTGAGACCCTACAACACCTCTCCCAGGTGGGCTCGAACCACCAACCTTTCGGTCAACAGCCGAACGCGCTAACCATAGCGCAACGGAAGCCCAAATATTAAATGGTCGTCAGGTATTGAGGTAAAACTTTGACTTTTTACTTCACATCTGAGACCTCACAACACCGCTCCAGGATGGGCTCGAACCACCAACCTATTGGTTAACAGCCGAACGCGCTAACAATTGAGCCACGGAAGCTCAGAAAATAAATGGTTATCACGTATTATGGAAAAAGTTTGACTTTTCACGCTACATCTGAGACCTCACAACACCGCTCCCGGATGGGCTCGAACCACCAACCTTTCGATTAACAGCCGAACGCGCTAACCATTTAGCCACGGAAGCCCAAAATTAAATGTTCGTCAGGTATTGTGGAAAAACTCTGACATTTTACGTTACATCTGAGACGTCACAACACCTCTCCCGGATGGGCTCGAACCACCAACCTATTGGTTAACAGCCGAACGCGCTAACCATTGCGCCACTGAAGCCCAAAAATTAAATTTTCGTCAGGTATTGAGGAAAAACTTTGACTTTTTACTTCACATCTGAGACCTCACAACACCGCTCCCGGATGGGCTCGAACCACCAACCTTTCGGTTAACAGCCGAACGCGCTAACCATTCGCCACGGACGCCCAAAAATTAAATGGTCGTCAGGTATTGTGGAAAAACTTTGGCTATTTACGTTACATTTGAGATCCAACAAGTCGGGAAAACCAAAATATTACCTCTCCGTGTCGAGAAGATTATATAACCTTAAGTATCCAATGAAAACGTCGACCTTTTGCCCTCATCCTTTCCCGCGCTTTGCGCTTCCGCATTTCATCCTTACTCTCAACATTATCTTCCTCCATTTTACATATAAAAATCAAATACTCACAAAAAGAAGTGGCAAAAACCTGCTGGCTCTTTACAACCACTTAATTTGACTTAATATCCAATTTCCAACAACAATAATATACCGGTAGTTTAATTGACAACCTACTAGCATCGAAATTCTCATAAGGAATGGCTCCCGCGGATAAAAAACGGCAATTTTCAACTAGGTGGGCGTTATCTCATAAGATTTGAAAAATATCATTTGTCTTTTTACCAATGCCTAACCGTTTGGATTTTTTAAAGCAGTCTTAGCACCAAAAAATATTTTTGAATGAGGATAAAAAAGGTCTGTCCTCTCGTAATTTTTTAAGCTTTTATCATGATTACTCTATACAACAGTAACAAGGTGTATAAACGCATTAGTGGAAGCAGTATTTTTTTCCCAAAACAATCTCGCTTATGTTTATGCAATGAATGAAATATATCACAATGCACGGGCCTTGATAGATATAGGAGGCAATGAAGGAAATATATCGCATGCACGGGCCTTGGTAGATATAGGAGGCAATGATAATCTCTCTCTTTGCACGAGAGGTTTATCTTTAATATTTAAATAAATATAATTATTTTTAATTATTTTAATCTTCAATAATTAACATTAATAATAGTTAAATCGTTTAAAATAAAGTTATACTTATTATCTTCTCAAACTTTGCTAATATTGACGTTTAAAGTGAAGGGTACCCCTCTTCCCGCTTTCTTCAAATTTTGGGGTATATATACGATTCGTTTCCATTATAATAGTAAGGAAAAACCGCAAATGCGAAAACCTTTGGTAGCGATCCTACCTTAGGGAGCGGCTAGACGTTTCTCGTAACCCTAGCTGATCGCCGCGTATATCCTAAAACCAAACGATGATAATGGAGTAGAAGCCAATGATACAGATTGGTGTCTATGTGGAATAGACGGTAGACCAGTGGATGGTGGTGTTAGAAGGCAGTGTAAGTGCAGACGGGTGTCAATGTGGGATTGACAAAGAACAGAAGATGGTGGTGATTAGAAGCCAGTATGTACAGACTGGTGTCCACGTGGAATGGACGAAGACCAGAAGATGGTGGTGATTAGCAGCCAGTAAGAACAGACTAGTGTCCGTGTGGTATGGACAAAGACCAGAAGATTGGTGGTGTGAGAACTCAAGTAGAGGAGCCATTTCCGTGACTGTGAAAGCAGTTCGGAAATGGCGAACACGTTTGCTCCGATACGCAAACTGCGAACGCGGTCACGTGGGTGTAACAACGGACAGACAGACACACACACAGACACACAGACAGACACGGCCGTTACAGAACCTCTCCTGGACTACGTCACACGGAGAGGTAAAAACACCGCTCCCGGGTGGGCTCGAACCACCAACCTTTCGGTTAACAGCTGAACGCGCTGACCATTGCACCACTGAAGCCCAAAATTAAATTTTCGTCAGGTATTGAGGTAAAACTTTGACTTTTTACTTCACATCTGAGACCACACAACACCGCTCCCGGATGGGCTCGAACCACCAACCTTTCGGTTAACAGCCGAACGCGCTAACAATTGAGCCACGGAAGCTCAGAAAATAAATGGTTATCACGTATTATGGAAAAAGTTTGACTTTTCACGCTACATCTGAGACCTCACAACACCGCTCCCGGATGGCCTCGAACCACCAACCTTTCGATTAACAGCCGAACGCGCTAACCATTGAGCCACGGAAGCCCAAAATTAAATGTTCGTCAGGTATTGTGGAAAAACTCTGACATTTTACGTTACATCTGAGACGTCACAACACCGCTCCCGGGAGGGCCCGAACCACCAACCTATTGGTTAACAGCCGAACGCTCTAACCATTGAGCCACGGAAGCCCAAAAATTAAATGTTCGTCAGGTATTGTGGAAAAACTCTGACATTTTACGTTACATCTGAGACGTCACAACACCGCTCCCGGGAGGGCCCGAACCACCAACCTATTGGTTAACAGCCGAACGCTCTAACCATTGAGCCACGGAAGCCCAAAATTAAATGTTCGTCAGGTATTGTGGAAAAACTCTGACATTTTACGTTACATCTGAGACGTCACAACACCGCTCCCGGGAGGGCCCGAACCACCAACCTATTGGTTAACAGCCGAACGCTCTAACCATTGAGCCACGGAAGCCCAAAATTAAATGTTCGTCAGGTATTGTAGAAAAACTCTGACATTTTACGTTACATCTGAGACGTCACAACACCGCTCCCGGGAGGGCCCGAACCACCAACCTATTGGTTAACAGCCGAACGCGCTAACCATTGAGCCACGGAAGCCCAAAAATTAAATGTTCGTCAGGTATTGTGGAAAAACTCTGACATTTTACGTTACATCTGAGACGTCACAACACCTCTCCCGGATGGGCTCGAACCACCAACCTATTGGTTAACAGCCGAACGCGCTAACCATTGCGCCACTGAAGCCCAAAAATTAAATGTCGTCAGGTATTGAGGAAAAACTTTGACTTTTTACTTCACATCTGAGACCTCACAACACCGCTCCCGGATGGGCTCGAACCACCAACCTTTCGGTTAACAGCCGAACGCGCTAACCATTCGCCACGGACGCCCAAAAATTAAATGGTCGTCAGGTATTGTGGAAAACTTTGGCTATTTACGTTACATTTGAGATCCAAAAACACCGCTCCCGGGTGGGCTCGAACCACCAACCTTTCGGTTAACAGCTGAACGCGCTGACCATTGCGCCACTGAAGCCCAAAAATTAAATTTTCGTCAGGTATTGAGGTAAAACTTTGACTTTTTACTTCACATCTGAGACCACACAACACCGCTCCCGGATGGGCTCGAACCACCAACCTTTCGGTTAACAGCCGAACGCGCTAACAATTGAGCCACGGAAGCTCAGAAAATAAATGGTTATCACGTATTATGGAAAAAGTTTGACTTTTCACGCTACATCTGAGACCTCACAACACCGCTCCCGGATGGGCTCGAACCACCAACCTTTCGATTAACAGCCGAACGCGCTAACCATTGAGCCACGGAAGCCCAAAAATTAAATGTTCGTCAGGTATTGTGGAAAAACTCTGACATTTTACGTTACATCTGAGACGTCACAACACCGCTCCCGGAGGGCCCGAACCACCAACCTATTGGTTAACAGCCGAACGCGCTAACCATTGAGCCACGGAAGCCCAAAAATTAATTTCGTCAGGTATTGAGGTAAAACTTTGACTTTTTACTTCACATCTGAGACCTCACAACACCGCTCCCGGATGGGCTCGAACCACCAACCTTTCGGTTAACAGCCGAACGCGCTAACCATTCGCCACGGACGCCCAAAAATTAAATGGTCGTCAGGTATTGTGGAAAAACTTTGGCTATTTACGTTACATTTGAGATCCAAAACACCGCTCCCGGGTGGGCTCGAACCACCAACCTTTCGGTTAACAGCTGAACGCGCTGACCATTGCGCCACTGAAGCCCAAAAATTAAATTTTCGTCAGGTATTGAGGTAAAACTTTGACTTTTTACTTCACATCTGAGACCACACAACACCGCTCCCGGATGGGCTCGAACCACCAACCTTTCGGTTAACAGCCGAACGCGCTAACCATTGCGCCACGGACGCCCAAAAATTAAATGGTCGTCAGGTATTGTGGAAAATTGGGTTTTTACGTTACATTAGAGATCCCACAACACCGCTCCCGGGTGGGCTCGAACCACCAACCTTTCGGTTAACAGCCGAACGCGCTAACCATAGCGCACGGAAGCCCAAAATTAAATGGTCGTCAGTATTGAGGTAAAACTTTGACTTTTTACTTCACATCTGAGACCTCACAACACCGCTCCCGGATGGGCTCGAACCACCAACCTTTCGGTTAACAGCCGAACGCGCTAACCATTGCGCCACGGACGCCCAAAATTAAATGGTCGTCAGGTATTGTGGAAAACTTTGGCTATTTACGTACATTTGAGATCCAAAACACCGCTCCCGGGTGGGCTCGAACCACCAACCTTTCGGTTAACAGCTGAACGCGCTGACCATTGCGCCACTGAAGCCCAAAAATTAAATGTTCGTCAGGTATTGAGGTAAAACTTTGACTTTTTACTTCACATCTGAGACCACACAACACCGCTCCCGGATGGGCTCGAACCACCAACCTTTCGGTTAACAGCCGAACGCGCTAACCATTGCGCCACGGACGCCCAAAAATTAAATGGTCGTCAGGTATTGTGGGAAAATTTGGGTTTTTACGTTACATTAGAGATCCCACAACACCGCTCCCGGGTGGGCTCGAACCACCAACCTTTCGGTTAACAGCCGAACGCGCTAACCATAGCGCCACGGAAGCCCAAATATTAAATGGTCGTCAGGTATTGTGGTAAAACTTTGACTTTTTACTTCACATCTGAGACCTCACAACACCGCTCCCGGATGGGCTCGAACCACCAACCTTTCGTTAACAGCCGAACGCGCTAACCATTGCGCCACGGACGCCCAAAAATTAAATGGTCGTCAGGTATTGTGGAAAAACTTTGGCTATTTACGTTACATTTGAGACCCAAAACACCGCTCCCGGGTGGGCTCGAACCACCAACCTATTGGTTAACAGCTGAACGCGCTAACCATTGCGCCACGAAGCCCAAAATTAAATTTTCGTCAGGTATTGTGGAAAAACTTGACTTTTTACGTCACATCTGAGACCTCACAACACCGCTCCCGGATGGGCTCGAACAACCAACCTATTGGTTAACAGCCGAACGCGCTAACCATTGCGCCACGGAAGCCCAAAAATTAAATGTTCGTCAGGTATTGTGGAAAAACTCTGACTTTTTACGTTACATCTGAGACTCACAACACCGCTCCCGGATGGGCTCGAACCACCAACCTATTGGTTAACAGCCGAACGCGCTAACCATTGAGCCACGGAAGCTCAGAATTAAATGGTTGTCAGGTATTGTGGAAAATTATGACTTTTTACGTTACATCTGAGACCCTACAACACCTCTCCCGGGTGGGCTCGAACCACCAACCTTTCGGTTAACAGCCGAACGCGCTAACCATTGCGCCACGGAAGCCCAAAATTAAATGGTCGTCAGGTATTGTGGAAAAACTTTGACTTTCTACGTTACATCTGAGATCCCCAACACCGCTCCGGGTGGGCTCGAACCACCAACCTTCGTTAATAGCTGAACGCGCTAACCATTGCGCCACGGAAGCCCAAAAATTAAATGTTCGTCAGGTATTGTGGAAAACTCTGACATTTTCGTAACATCTGAGACGTCACAACACCGCTCCGGATGGGCTCGAACCACCAACCTTTCGGTTAACAGCCGAACGCGCTAACCATTGCGCCACGGACGCCCAAAAATTAAATGGTCGTCAGGTATTGTGGAAAACTTTGACTTTTTACGTTACATTAGAGATCCCACAACACGCTCCCGGGTGGGCTCGAACCACCAACCTTTCGGTTAACAGCCGAACGCGCTAACCATTGCGCCACGGAAGCCCAAAATTAAATGGTCGTCAGTATTGTGGAAAACCTTGACTTTTTACGTCACATTTCGACCTCACAACACCGCTCCCGGAGGGCTCGAACCACCAACCTTTTGAATAACAGCTGAACGCGCTAACCATTGCGCCACGGAAGCCCAAAATTTAAATGGTCGTCAGGTATGTGGAAAAACTATGACATTTTACTTACATCTGAGACCTCACAACACCGCTCCCGGTGGGCTCGAACCACCAACCTATTGGTTATCAGCCGAACGCGCTAACCATTGAGCCACGGAAGCTCAGAAATTAATTGGTTGTCAGGTATTGTGGAGAAACTCTGACTTTTTACGTTACATCTGAGACCCACAAAACGCTCCCGGAGGGGCTCGAACCACCAACCTTTTTAATACAGCTGAACGCACTAACCATTGCGCCACGGAAGCCCAAAATTAAATGTTCGTCAGGTATTGTGGAAAAACTATGACATTTTTACGTTACATCTGAGACCTCACACACCGCTCCCGGATGGGCTCGAACCACCAACCTATTGGTTAACAGCCGAACGCGCTAACCATTGAGCCACGGAAGTTCAGAAATTAATGTTTGTCAGGTATTGTGAAAAATTTTGACTTTTTACGTACATCTGAGACCCCACAACACCTCTCCCTGGGTGGGCTCGAACACCAACCTTTCGGTTAACAGCTGAACGCGCTAACCATTGCGCCACGGAAGCCCAAAATTATTTTCGTCAGGTATTGGGTAAAACTTTGACGTTTTACTTCACATCTGAGACCACAACACCGCTCCCGGATGGGCTCGAACCACCAACCTTTCGATTAACAGCTGAACGCGCTAACCATTGCGCCACGGAAGCCCAAAAATTAAATGCTCGTCAGGTATTGTGGAAAACTCTGACTTTTACGTTACATCTGAGACGTCACAACACCGCTCCCGGAGACTCGAACCACCAACCTATTGGTTAACAGCCGAACGCTCTAACCATTGAGCCACGGAAGCCCAAAAATTAATGCTCGTCAGGTATTGTGGAAAACTCTGACATTTTTACGTTACATCTGAGACGTCCACAACACTTCTCCCGGATGGGCTCGAACCACAACCTATTGGTTACAGCCGAACGCGCTAACCATGAGCCACAGAAGCTCAGAATTAAATGGTTGTTAGGTATTGTGGATAGTTATGACTTTTTACGTTACATCTGAGACCCACACACCTCTCCAGGTGGGCTCGAACCACCAACCTTTCGGTCAACAGCCGAACGCGCTAACCATTGCGCCAAGGAAGCCCAAAAATTAAATGGTAGTCAGGTATTGTGGAAAAACTTTGGCTTTCTACGTTACATTTGAGATCCCACAACACCGCTCCCGGGTGGGCTCGAACCACCAACCTTTCGATTAATAGCTGGACGCGCTAATTATTGCGCCACGGAAGCCCAAAATTAATGTTCGTCAGGTATTGTGGAAAAACTCCGACATTTTACGTACATTTGAGACGTCACAACACGGCTCCCGGATGGGCTCGAACCACCAACCTTTCGGTTAACAGCCGAACGCGCTAACCATTGCGCCACGGACGCCCAAAAATTAAATGGTCGTCAGGTATTGTGGAAGAACTTTGGCTTTTTACGTTACATTAGAGATCCAACAACAACGCTCCCGGGTGGGCTCGAACCACCAACCTTTCGGTTAACAGCCGAACGCGCTAACCATTGCGCAACGGAAGCCCAAATATTAAAAGGTCGTCAGTTATTGTGGAAAATCCTTGACTTTTTACGTCACATCTGCGACCTCACAACACCGCTCCCGGATGGGCTCGAACCACCAACCTATTGGTTATCAGCCGAACGCGCTAACCATTGAGCCACGGAAGCTCAGTAATTAATTGGTTGTCAGGTATTGTGGAGAAACTCTGACTTTTTACGTTATATCTGAGACCCCACAAAACGCTCCCGGAGGGGCTCGAACCACCAACCTTTTGAATAACAGCTGAGCGCACTAACCATTGCGCCACGGAAGCCCAAAAATTAAATGTTCGTCAGGTATTGTGGAAAAACTCTGACTTTTCACGTTACATCTGAGACACCACAAAACGCTCCCGGATGGGCTCGAACCACCAACCTATTGGTTAACAGCCGAACGCGCTAACCATTGAGCCACGGAAGTTCAGAAATTAATGTTTGTCCCGTATTGTGAAAAAGTTTTGACTTTTTACGCTACATCTGAGACCCCACAACACCTCTCCTGGGTGGGCTCGAAACACCAACCTTTCGGTTAACTGCTGAACGCGCTAACCATTGCGCCACGGAAGCCCAAATATTAAATGGTCGTCAGGTATTGTGGAAAAACCTCGACTTTTTACGTCACATCTGAGACATCACAACACCGCTCCCGGGTACGCTCGAACCACCAACCTTTCGGTTAACAGCCGAACGCGCTAACCATTGCGCCACGGAAGCCCAAAATTAAATGGTCGTCAGGTATTGTGGAAAAACTCTGACATTTTACGTAACATTTGAGACGTCACAACACGGCTCCCGGATGGGCTCGAACCACCA
>JAEQBA010004017.1:0-22588 GCA_019434445.1 Phalangium opilio
CATATCTTAATTTTTACATTGCTACTTTCGAACCTAAATTAAACATCTGATCAAAGTAAATGAGTTTGTTTATATTTGACCACGTGATAAAAAGCTATTAGCGAGCCCATCATTCTCGGATGAACCTTCCCTTCGTTTCCACCCCTTTGAATCTTAAGATGACCTAGAAATGGAATCTCCCCAAACCCATCCGAACTGGCAATCACCCTCTTACAATACCCTCGGTAAAAGATGAGAGAAGGAGAGTTTGGCGGCGGGACATCACGTGCCTCCTTGGTAAAGAATAGGGTCGGATTTAACCTTTGGTATTTAGAAAGAACACGCCTCTTGCCCTTCCACCAAAGAGATATGCAGGCGCCAACACAATGCTCGCTCGCCTACCCCGGAAGAACCCGATGTTATCGCTGCCCAAATTAAAACTGGCCCACCCTCCCTCCCTATTCCACCCGATGTTGACCTTGTAAAGGTTCAAATACCAGCGATTTTAAAATTGTCATAAAGGTCATGTTGTTAAAATCTGCTGAAGGAAAGGTCAGGGAAATTTACTGAGGTAGGCACTAGGCATATTGTCTTTCAAGTACTCTGTATATTTCTGGTGGATTGAATAGATCCTAAGTTTCGTGACCGTAAAACTGCAAAATTGACAAACTTGACTTGCACTAGAGGACCTTTATTCAAGGATCCTTGTAAATATACGCTATATAATGGGTTTTTTACATAAATCACACGCAGTACAATATTTTTTAAAAATCCAAATTATTTTGTTTATTTTTCTTCCCAAATTCCGCCCCTTTCACGTGCTTTAATAATATGTTTCCCGCGCTTTCTGCTCGTGCCCCCTTTCACGCGCTTTGTTATATGTTTCCCGCGCTTTCCGCTCGCGCCCACTTTCACGTGCGCTTTCTTTGACGTTTCCCGCGCTTTCTCCTCGCGCCACTTCATCCCATCATCTTTCCCGCTCTTTTAGACAAAAATAGAACTTGATTCTTGAGTATTTGAACAAATTCAATTAGACATAGCTTGATATATTAAATCTGAAGTGTAGTACAGCGTAATATGGATTAAAATAACATCTTATTTAAGCAGATTATGACAGACAGCATCCTGGTACCGTTTTATACCTCTATTTTAAAGTGAAAGCAAACCATACGGGATGTTGATGATTAAAAATCGCTATGTAATCGTTGACCGTATTCCAACTTCTCTAGTGTAGGCCTAAGTGTTTTTTAGTTCCTGTTTCTTGTAATGGGGTGTTTAAGGGTAGTTTTTGACGGATATTGACACTTCAGGGGCTTGCTAAGTTGCTGCTTTCGATAAACCTATTTGTCTATCTTCATTAAGGCAAGGAGTAAAAACCCTCTTTTACAGATAAGATAAGAAATTTCATTCTGATTCTACCCACGCTCTTTATTTATTTTTGTTTTTCGAGTGTTCAGAACGGACGTTTCCTTTGATTTACGACATAGTTTTATATTAGAAATATCATAAGTAGATAAAAACCCCCTTCGGGGGGAAGTATGAAACGAGCTACATTCTCAATACAAAAACGTACGAACAACAAGTTTTCATCGCGTACCATACATAAGACTATCCTTAGGCTGGACTTGAAACTAGTAAACTGTCTTTGTAGAAAACAAGTCGGCCGTAACGTCTTTACAGCTTCCGGTAACCCGATGTCTAGAAAAATGGCGTCCTTCGTGCAGCGCAAAGCCGACTTCTCTTCTCAAGTGAACTTTTATTTAAAAGATACAAGTTCAAAATCGGTCCAAACTATTTTGAAATTGCAAAGAAACAATAAAAGAAGCCACGGATGTGTTCAGAGCCCAAATGTGGAAAATTTGAAATCGAGAAAAAGGCTAAAACTGGAGAACGAAACACAAGGAATACTAAACAAATCCGTCGTCGACCATCAAGCAGACGACAAAGAAAGTAAAGCAGACGACAAAGAAAGTAGATTGGCCTGTGCAGCTCCGCCGACAGGAAATGAAGGATCTATATTTTTGGGCGTAAACAGGCCCCTCTCTAGTGTGTCAATCCGCTGAGCGTTACGGCAGAAACTTGTTGTTCGTCGATTTCAACCCACTTTCATACTTCCCCTCCGAAGGAGGGTTATTATATACTCCTGGAAATATGTAAAACGCGTTTCTTAAACAAGTAGTAACAAATTAGGTCAAAATTTTAGCCTACAAATCAATCTAATGGAAACTATAAGGCCTAATTTAAGCCAAACTTTAGCTTACAAATCTAACTAATGGTAATTATTAGGGCTAAATTTTAGTCTAGAAATCAATCTAATTAAAGGAAATTATTAGGCCTAATTTTAAACCTAAAATGTAAGGTATGTTATTAAAGAATCTGTAAGAAATTAGACCTAAATTTTAGCCTACAAATCAATCCAATGGCAATTATTAGGCCTAATATTAAGGCTACAAATCAATATAACTAATGACAATTATTAGGCTTATATTTTAGCCTTCAAATCAATCTAAATAATGGCAATATTTAGGCCTAAAATGTAAGAAATTAAGCCTAAATTTTAGCCTAAAAATTAAATACTAGCAAAAACACTCTTTAGGCTTAATTTTAAGCCTAAAAATATATATAAACGCGCACTTATTTTGAAGAAACTGTACGTTTTTAGCCACTAGTCTTTAGAATGGCCGGTTGTGTCTTTAGTGACGTAACATTTCATCCCCCCCCCCCTCGCTACGACGTACGGGATCTAGGAGCAAAATGGCTTCTCTGTAAAACAGCTCTCTCCGATCTTTCCCCGAAGTTCATATTAAAAGCGTTAAAACTATTTGCGAAATTATATTATAATTAAATCAGTGATTAATCTAATTAACGGTTTGTGTTAGTTCTAATTATGAACTGGTTGGAAATAGATAATTATTGGATATAAGATATCTACAATATCGTACAATATACGATCTTGGGTTAGTACAATATTTTTTTAGTATTTGTATTTCTTTATATTAGGCCTACTATTTCTGGTGTTATTTAATTTAATTTGAAAATTATTTAATATTATTTTAGGGGGGGAAAGGCTTAGGGTTTATTACACGTTAAATTACCTCTAATTAATTTTAATGTATTAGTAAATATTAATATTAATTTAAACCATTATTATTCTTTACTTTCGATAAATTTTCGAGCTTTAAATATTCTAAATTTAGGTAATTCCCAGGTGTTTATAAAAGGTAGTCTGTCTTATCTCTCAAATTTTAAACTAAAATAACTTCTCTCCCTTCAATGTAGAGGGTTTTTAAATCAAATAAACACTTCCCTGTAGTGTAAAGATGTTTGTATGGCATCTTCTATGCTTCAGGGTTTTCTACAAATTTTCTAAAGGTGAAAACTGAAAAACCAAGGCTTAAGTCCCGTTTTATTTATATTAAAAAAAAAATAATAATAAAATAAGAAATAAAAGGTTAACTAGGTCATCCATGGATGGGTCTTGCTATTTTAGGTATTATTACGGAATTTTTATGACCAACCTAAAGCTATAATAGCTTTTAGGTCTATTTTTGGCCTAAAATGTTCTGCCAAAACCCAAAAGCTTAGCTTAACCCTTAACGGGCCAAAAGATAAGGTTGTATGTATGTATGTACCGTAACATCTTATTGGTTTCCATGGTAACCTCATCTCAACAGATCAAGGAGATGATGTTCTAGAAAGTATTGAATTCTCCAACAGTCATTTATTTCATAATAATGTCCCATATAGAGTAGTCAAAAGTAACCATAATTGGCCTTATGTAAAGAAACGTGAATATTTTATACAGTTTTTAATTTTCAGTTCACGTAGTGGTACTTCATTGTGTGTGAACTAAATTACGTATTGTCACGCGATGTCTTGTTTTAAATTATGATGGATTTATTATTTTAGGCTTAGCATTAGCATTTTCCGGGTTGAAGAAATGCCTTTTATAATTATTATTATTCTTTCTTTAATTTTATTTCAGAATCCCCATTCGGAAATATTGACAGACAGACAATGTTGCCAACTGATTGGATACCCGCTCGTTTTCGTCTTTTACGGAGACCCCCACCGGAAATGGTGAAAGAAAAATATTGGGCGACGGCTTTTTCAAGCTTTCTAGCCAAGAGATTCCGCTTGAATAGACGAAGCGCTGCCTCGAATTCTGCAAGCGCCAACGATCAAGTCGCCAAACCCAGCTCGACCGTTCTATGGAAACGTGGTCCTGTCAGTCAGCGGCTTTAATCTAGCGCTTTTTCGCTGTTAAAAATCACAAAAAAAGAAAACAAAAATTTAAATGACGCGGTTTCGGGAATGGGATTATAGTGCGTTTGTGACGTCATTCGAAACGTCGTCTGCTACCGCGTGAATTTCCGCCGAGGATTTTTTTGTTGTTTTCTGATTTTCTCGCGAACCGGTCTCGTATCTCTGCCGCTTGTGTGTGAAGTTGTTGTGCGATAAACTATGGATATGGATTAATTACGGTGGTGTAGTTTTAATTACGATTAACGTTTTAATCAAGATTAAAGTGATCATGCTCGTCAAGGAGTATAGGATACCGTTACCGGTAACCGTCGAGGAGTATCGCGTGGCTCAACTGTATATGATCGCGGTAAGTAATATTTTTACTAAGCCTTGGTCATATTTATGCGATGCTGTTATGGGAAGAGTTTCAGCTGTTTTTAGTCTATTTTTGGCCTACTAATGTTATTTTCGGTGTATTTCGCGATTATTATAGAATGGTAATTTATTCTAAATGTACTTTAATTGTTTAAATTCATTAATTAAGGTTTAGCGTTTTATTTGCATGTTTACATATGATTTTAATTAACTTAAGATTACAATTTAAGAAGGAACTTATCTTGCAGTTGTTTTAAATAGAGTTTTAAGGGTTTTAAGTTACTTTTTAGCTTGCAATTAGTGTAATAGACTGGAAAGCTTTATTTTACATATTTAACTTGACTGCATAATCATATTTAAATATTATTACACTGATTTGATTAGCCTATAATAATTATTTACCATATTTAAAACATTTAAGTTACTTCCAAGATTGCAATCATCAAATACAAATAATTATTCATAATATAAATCAAACCATTTACTCCATTGTTTATATGTAAATATTTGATCAAAATGATTTTGAATTTTTTTATTGACACTTTGGGGTTTTTAATTTAATTAACAATATCTCATTTATTTACTAATACATTCTTGTGACACCGTTTTTATCAAAGTTAATACTAAATCACGTACCATATAGAATTGTAAAAATGTTTTTGGCAAGCTTCCTTTGTGCCTTTTCCTGTTGTTCAAGCGTATATCAGTTACTTTTATTCAATTTTGACATCAATTTTATATTATCATTGTAAAAAAGACAATATAGCCTAGACGGTATTGTCAGGGGGAAGGAAATTTCTCTTGCCCCCTTTTAGCGCGCGCTATCTATTGCACTCAACCCCCTTAGAAAGTGTCCGATCTCTCGGGGGGGGGGGTTATTTTATTGAATTTTTAGTTCATAACCTCCTTGTGATATTGCATATTTTTCAAATTTATTTATTTTCTTTCCAATATCAATTTATTTATAAATGTAGAAAAAGAGTCGGGAAGAATCAAAAGGGGCCGGTAGCGGGGTTGAAATTATTGTCAACGAACCTTACACCGATGGCCCTGGAGGGAGTGGTCAATATACTCATAAAATATACCATATTGGCAGTCATTTACCCGGTATGATAAGGATACACATATTTATGTCTCATGAAAAATTAGTATTTTCTATATTAGACTTAGTTTTAGAGGTTAAATATAGTTAAATTAGGTTTCTACACGTCTTAAGCTTTGCAACGAGTACTTACAAGCCATAGTTATGTGTATTAATTACTCGCTTGGAAAATAACTCAAGATGGCGACCTCATTCCCGCGTGTAGGTTGATTTCACTGCAAGTAATTTATGGAACTGTCTATTGGGATCCCGCCCCATGTTGTAGGTACTCATTTCAAAGCTCTGGATGAGTAGATTATTAATATTAATTGTAATTAAACTTAATTTTAAGCCTATTTGCTGTATTTTAAAAAATATAAGTTTTTCATGAGGCATTATTGAAATTTTTTGGTTATTGGAGTTTTTGTTGAGCTAAAGACTAAAGAGGGGTTAATTTCAATTGGAACCAGGATGGTTCAAAGCTCTGTTACCAAAATCAGCATTAACGGTTGAAGAAGAAGCGTGGAACGCCTATCCTTACACCAAAACTCGTTACACTTGTCCGTTTGTTGAGAAATTCTTTCTTGAAATCGAAACTAAATATTTCGATGATTCCGGCGAACGAGATAACGTGTTTGATTTGAGTAACAGCGAAATTAGAAACCGAACTGTCGGTTAGTTCATTTAATTATCGTATAACTCATACAGCTAATAGGAATTATTGCGTAGCCATTCATTTTCACTCAACGTGACGAGGGCGGAGTTTATGGGAGGAGCTAGACTAATCATTATGCACGTGAAGCATTTTACCTAGCGAATAAGCTATCTCCTTGCGCGAGCGCACGCGCCTAGAAACTCGCGTTGCTACCCAACCAACCAATGAAATAGCAGTTAGAAAGACTCCATCTGAATTATGAGGCGCGTGACGGGGGTTCTCAAGCCCCTCGCACAAAACAAAACCCGAATTCATAGATATTAACATTTGCGCGCAATGATTCCAATTAGACGTATGTATTCCTGGGTTTAATAATTAATATTGGGCATTAATTAGGTTATTTAATTGGGGAAATTTTTAGATTTAATTGACGTAGTTAAAGATCAGTTATACGGAGGAGATTACAAACGGGAGGAAGATCCTAAAGTTTATGTTTCGGAGAAAACAAACCGTGGTCCGTTAAATGATAATTGGATCGAGGAATGCAACAGTCTGATACAAGATGGTGACAAAGACACGGCCATCATGTGCGCCTATAAATTGTGTCGGGTCGAGTTTAAGTATTGGGGGATGCAAAGCAAAATTGAAAAGTTTATTCATGATACCGGTAAGGATGTCTATCATTCTCCCGCGTCTTTAAGTTAGAGGCCCGAGTTCTAAAGAAATGATAACCGAGTATCAATGGAGAGATTGTGCCGATTTTCGAAGCACCGCTGGGGTAGAAGTTGGAGGGGTTCTAAGGCACACAATAGAGAGTTCTCGGTTTGGGGAAGGGGTTAAGATTCGTGAGATAATTTTGACAGGCATACTGTCTGGTTGAATACGGAAGGAACGCTGAACCGTGGTAAGACTTAGGAGGGTGTGACGTACTATTCAGCCAATTGAAAGCTCTCTATGTATAGATAGTTTTCACACATGGAGGATTCATACCATTTACACCAGGAAGCCGGGCTATCTGGAGGACAAAAGCAGACGGGTTTTTGTCCGCCAGATAGCCCGGCCTCCTGGCGTAAATGGTATGAATCCTCCATGTGTGAAAACTATCTATATAGCTTTCTGTTTGGGGAGGAGCTAAGATTCGTGAGATAATTTTGACGGCCATACTGGTGGGTTGAATACGGAAGGAATGCTGAAATCCACCAATAAGGCTAGCAGAACCGTGACGTACTACTCGGCCAACTGAAATCTCTCTATAGAGGTTATATCCTTAAGAGGAATGCAAAAGTTTACTAGGAAAATATTTAAAATTCTTTCAATATTGTTTATCTTAATCAGTTAGTTAGAACCTTGCCACTTTTGCTCCAAAATCGGTATGGTTGGCAAATTGTCAATTGGGACGTCCAGAAACTGACCAAATTGCGGGAAACCCCTTCAATATCCTGGGTCCCTAAAAGGTATGGGCCCAGGAGTAATGACCCAATTGCCCCACCCCTTCTCTTGAAGGTCCTGATTGTTAAGTCACGATGCTCGGTTGTCAGTTCATATGAACTCGGCCTTTAAATAATAATCCCCAACAAATCTCGTGACCAGCCCTTCGAAAAACGATGCTACGAGCCCATCGTCAAGCTTGGGCGTGGCAAGACGAATGGTTCGGTTTGACGATGGAAGACATTCGTCAGATTGAGAAAGAGACGCAAGAAGCTCTGGCTCGCAAAATGAATAATGACGAAGAGGACCAGGACGGGGATGACGACGATGATGACGAAGATTCGGGTCATCAACAAAGAGGTGGAAGTCTTCGAACCAGCGCTTCCGGTATTTCTTCCCAAGAAGTCGATTTGACCGCTATCGACAAGGACAAGGATTCGGCCATGGGCAATCACGAGTTGTCCGCCGATTTACCCAAGAGCAGGAGTTCCTCTCCCAATCGTCCACTCTCCAATAAACCTCACGATCTCAACTTTGGTGGTGGAACCACGCAGCCCCCCTCATCGACAGCATGGAGTGATCTCTGCATCCGCCTTTCAATTCCGAAGTTACGAGGCTTAAAGAAGAGGTCCCGGGTGATGGTAGAAGGAAACTGTGGTCAAGGAGTAATTCGAAATCGGCCTTACATTCTCCCAGTAAGTTGACCAGGGAGCCCAGCTGTGCTATAATTCCTATAAAATTAAATACCATATTTTTGAACCTGTCCTATATTATTATTATAATTATGCTATAATTTTTCTTGAAAGGTCAGACTATAATATCCTATATATATATTTTTGATGCTTAGTTTGGGGTCTTAGTTTTCGTTTATAGTTTAGCAAATTTATTTTAATTAAAATTTAGTTATGGCTCTTTAAAAATGGAGATGACATTTGACTAGATTTGACCGAAATTGATCAGGCGAAGTTTGTACTCAGGATTATTTTTTTAATTATATTATATCATTTAATTTAATTAAGTTCCTCTGAATTTTCAAAAAGTAAAACGCAATTTGTTATTTTTTATTTATTTGAGATTTTTCTATAATATAGTTCAAGCCAAAATAGTATATTATATCAGGGATAGATTTAATTTTAGAAGTAGGAATGGAGAACGTAACCACGAAAACCCTGCGTTTTGATGACGTTGCTGACGGGGACGGCGAAAAATACGTAATTCCTTTTTACCTCTATCGCCATGACCCCCGCCTCTTCTTTCATACCCCCCGTCCCGTTTAAAGGGGGTCCGTCCGGGATTTTGACGCGCGCACCCAGATTACTCTGTTCTCCATTCCTACTTCTAAAATTAAATCTATCCCTGATTATATACGACAAGAAATGAATGAAATGGTCTATTCGCGACTCGCGTCTCTGTTTCTTTGATAAACAGGCGGCAGTTCAACAAAGAGCTTCGACGTTCAACTGTCCAATTGGAGAATGGGCAGTATCGTCCGTGATTCCGAAACCAGTTCCGATGAAGAGTTTTACGACGCGGAAGGTACTGGTAATTATTGTTTTGGTGGTCTTATTTCAATATTCCGTCACTTGTATAATTAATTAAATTAATACGGTTGTTGTATAATTAATGAATATTTCGTTGTTTATTTGTTTCCATCCAGATGCGGATTTCCCATCTTTAAGTAAATGGAGTTCCTTGGAAGCTGTGGTTAATACTGACGATGATCGTGGGACACCAGATTCAATCGACGCCGCAGACGGTATTATAATTATTACTATTTTTAAATTTTTAAATTTAATTGGAAAATTAGTTATTGGAATTTTTGATTGATTGATTTTCTTAAATTTTTGGAAATTCTTTAAATTAATTTCGTAGAATCTACTCAAACCTAAATTGACCTTTCACCCTTTTTTATGCACGCTTCTTTAAAATAATTTCTATTTAGTTAATTTTATGTTTATTTATTGGTACTTAATTGCACTTTTGAAGCAAATGCATGGAATTGCTTTTTTTAATTTTAAATAAAAAAAATTATTTGTCTATGCAATTGCATGGTTTTTAATATTTTGGTTTGCATTTTTTCATTTTCGTTTTTTATGCATGAGCACTAATTTTAATTAATTTTTCTAATTAGAATTAGATATAATTTAAAATTTTTTAGGTTTAGATTTCACTAATTTAATTTTTTTCGTAGAGATTTAAAGTTTAAGTTAAAATTAATCAAATCATTTTCGCAATCAAAATTAATTAATTACCGGTTATCAAATTAATAATTAAACCTCATTGATAGAAATTATAACCAAATTTTTAATAAAATTAATCCAAAAAAACCATGAATTTTATTTCTTTTTTTTTTTAATAATTAATTTTTAATTATTTAATTAATTAATTAATTAATCAACGCACTATATCTCTTTTCTTTCTATTTTTTTTTTTGGCTTTTCTTCTTTCGTTTTAATTTGACCAAAAAAAAACAAAATAAATCCACAAAAATAAAAACAAAAAACAACCATGATTGCCATTGCAACACACACTTGCGCTTATTTGTTGCGGTCACTCAGAAGAAGAAAGCATATTTTCATCAGCTTTCATCCGCAAAGTGCAATCGGAGCACGCGCATCACGGCCGTCCAAGCTTAATGACCAATACGACGACGACGGCGTCAACGGGCAGCGTTGACCACTCACTCCCCGATTCGCCTACCGCTTCACCCGCCCACCAGACTTGCTCCACTTCCGTCTTGGTCCTGGTCGTCCACGCCGGTTGCGTCTTGGACCCGGGGTTAGAACAGGCGGCCGGCAAAAGATCTGACGTCACCACCTTTAAAACGGCTTTCGATAACGTCATCAAGACGCATTATCCCAATATGGATAAGAGAGTCGTTATTCGATTGGTCAATTGTCCGCCAATCTGCTCCGAGGCCTTAGCAGTGTTGTCCAGGTTAGTGAATGATTTTTTTCTTGACCCCTGATTGAGCTAGACCAAAGTATGTAGTATCGTTGGATAGAGGACAATTAGGTCTATCATATACTCAATGGATTTCTTTGGAAGCGTTGTTGAACTAGAGTTACGTCGTTTCAAAGTTGGGGTTAGGGTCGCGTTACGCTTTAAAATTGCGTCATGTTGTTTTATTGAAATTTGATTATCTCGGCTTGTGATTGGTGTAGGATTATGTTTTTAGTATCGTTGGATAGAGGACAATTGGGTATATTATATACCCAAGGTATTTCCCTGTAGTTGTTGTTGAACTAGAGTTACGACGTCCCAAAGTTGTCATACAGGTCGCGATACGCTTAAGAATACCGCGATGATGTTTTATTCAAAGTTGATTATCTCGGCTTGTGATTGGTGTAGGACTTTGTTTTTAGTATCGTTGGATAGAGGACAGTTAGGTCTATCTTATATTCAAGGGATATCATTGAAAGTGTTGTTGAACTAGAGTTATGACGTCCCAAAGTTGGAGTTCACGTCGCCATACGCTGAAAAATAACGCGATGTCGTTTTATTCAAAGTTGATTTTCTCGAACCCCAATAGAGCTAGACCCTAGTATTTAGTATCATTGGATAGAGGACAGTTTGCACTATCACATGCTCAAGGGATATCCTTGGTAGTGTTGTTGAACTAGAGTTACGACGTCCCAAAGTTGAAGTTCACGTCGCCATACGCTGAAAAATATTCAAATTTGATTATATCTTTCCCCGAAATACTTCATCGTATCTTTCAAAGTTTAAAGGCCAAATCCCCCCTCTTTTTCCCATTTTCTCTGGTCCAGTTTAAGTCCGTATAGTTTTCAATCATCGCCATCAGCAATTGATGGTGTTCACCATACTTACGATTCGGTCCCATTGGGTGCTCTATCCTTATTCGGTATATCTTCCGCCGAATACCAAGAAAACGTCTCGAGGGTAATCGCAACGGCTAATTTGACCTACCACGAGTTCTTGCGGTCCGAAGAAGGAACCGGTTTCACTGGACAAATTGTTATGGTCGGAGACAGCGTCGGTGCTATTTTGGGTTACGATTCCTTGTGTCGAACGACGCAGTACAGCCATTACGGAAGTGAAACCAGTATAGCCGAAATGGACAATGGGAATCAAGTGACGCCGACACCGACCCCTCAACATTCCCCGGCTTCGGGTCCGTGTCCGACACCCAATAATCAACCCGTTTGCCCAAGAACAAACCCCTTGATCTCTATTAGCGATGGTAGTGGTAATGACGAATGCGAAGATGCCTCCATCAACCATAAAGTCAGGATTAGCGCACCCAATAGAATCTACCGCAAGTCCCATTCGCATCCTCAAGATCCTGACGCTGCTCATCATGACCCCTTTTCGTGAGTTTGAATTTATTTTTAATCTTTTAGATTAATCTATTAGATAAGTCCTTAGTAACATCATAGAACCATTAGTTTATAAGTGATATGTTCGCTCCATAAGTATGACATACACTACCTATACTATTCGTAATGCTACTGAGAGACTTACAGCAGCTTGAGATAACTAGTTCGACTCAGGGAGAACGAGGGGGAGCGAGTCAATTGAATTCCCAAGTACACTCGGTGGTGGTTAATTAATTTTGCAGCTAGGCCCTAATTCCATTTAGGCACTCCTATTTAGTCCGCATTACTAAGCCCCCTTTGACAGCAGCGCCACCTCACTCACCAACCAGGCCTCCCTCGCTTCACCTCCTCTCGAATCTATGACCTACCTCACTCACTCACTTCAAATTCATTACAAGCCTTTCAGTTTCTAAGTTACCAGACATTAATTAAACAAACTTATGGCAGGAACATAACATATCTTATAAACTTATGTTATGATGTGTAGACCAATTGTATTCGTTTCTATCTGAAGATACTCTCGCTTATTGGCTGCTCCACCTCCACGTAGGAGGAGTTCCTGTTCAAGCGATCAAAGTACTCATCATCGACTTGACTTTGAAGTCACTGATCTATTCGCATTTGGGTCTCCTTTGGGAACCATATTGGCCTACCGAAAAATGCTCTTTTTTGACGAGAAAAATAGTCAGTACTTTTCTCTTTATTTATTTATCTATTTAATTAATTAATTTTATTTTCAGTAATGTTACTTATTAATTAATTGATGGGTAATTAAGGAATTTTGTCTTTGTTTGTTCTTATCTTAGCTCCTCCACCACGACCGATGTGCGGTCAAGTTTACAACCTATTCCATCCAACTGATCCGTCTGCCGCGAGAATAGAGCCACTTTTGCACGCTCGTTTCGCGCACTTACCTCCCGTGACTGTCCCCAAGTACCAGAAGTACCCCCTAGGTGATGGTCAACCCATACATTTGCGTAAGTACCATAGTTACAAACACATATCCCTACCATTCCCTTTAACCCTGTAAAAAACACAAGTTCGGGGTCTTTAGATTTTTACCATAAGTATTTGTCATCATGACCTCTAAAACGTACTTGAAGGTCATGATGACTTTATATCTCGGAATTTCAATTTGTTACAATTCAAGATTAAATCAACCAATAGAGTATTTAACAAAGTGAGCCATCATGACCTCTAAAACGTCCTTGAAGGTCATGATGACCTTATATCGCGGGATTTCAATTTGTTACAATTCAAGACTAGATTAACCGATAGAGTATTTAACCATGTGAGCCATCATGACCTCTAAAACGTCTTTGAAGGTCATGATGACCTTATATCGCGGAATTTCAATTTATTACAATTCAAGAATAAATTAACCAATAGCCTTAATACGAGTATTTAACAAAGTGAGCCATCATGACCTCTAAAACGTCCTAATCCTTGAAGGTCATGATGACTTTGTATTGCAATTCAATACTAAATTAACCAAATCCAATAGACTAAATACCAAGTATTTAACAAAATGAGCCATCATGACCTCTAAAACATCCTAATCCTTGAAGGACATGATGACTTTGTATTGCAATTCAAGACTAAATTAACCAATAAACTAAATAACAGTATCATGACCTCTAAAACGTCCTTGAAGGTCATGATGACGGCCTCAAAGGGCCCTGTAAAGTATCCCAAGCTTTTGTGAACTAGAGATTTTTATTAGTACTTAGTTATAATTGCAAAATACAGTAGTAAACAGCAGTACAATACAATATGCCACTGGTTGTGTATTTTTACCGTTTGTTAACCAGTTGAGTACGTGCAAACCCACTCGCACGTATTTCTAGACAGTTGCCTGAGCTGCAACCCGAGCACATTTTGCGTGGGTGGTGGTGGTGGTATCCATGGGAGGCGTACCAGCGAAGCCAGCATTACTAGCACCATGTCAGGAATGATAGACAATCTACCCTTAGCCACCATTTCAGCCAGTGAGAACATAATCAATTCAGACTTTTATTAAAACCACCATAAGTTTTTTCGTTTTGTTTTTTGTACCTGCCTTTTAGGCTTAGGTGCCTTAGATTTTTGTTTCAGCTTAGTGTCCTCAATTTTTGCACGATACATTTTTTGGTTCTGAATATTTTTGAATGTACCTAATCCAAGTTTTTGCGCATTAATTTCGAGCAGTTAATTAAGAGATTAATTAACTATACAAAGTAACACTATAACGTTCCCTCAAAAGTTAATTTAAGCTTATAATTTTAATGTTTTAAACGCTTATGTTGTGTATTCGTAAAAATACATGATATAGTTTATATTATTATGTTTTAATTGGTTAAAGAATCAGTTTATACTGTTTTTTTAAATTTATTTCATGTTTTCTATCAAAAATTTTGAAGTACGTTATGTTCTAAGCATAAGTTTATAAGTGATATGTTCGCTCCATAAGTATGATATGCACTACCTATGCGATTCGTAATGCTACTGAGAGACTTCCAGCAGCTCGAGATAACTAGTTCGATTCAAGGAGAACGACGGAAACGAGAATTGAATTGAAGTCCTAAGTACACTCGGTGGTGGTTAATTAATTAATTTTGCAGCTAGGACCTATTCCATGATCTAGGCACTCCTATTTAGTCCGCATTACTAAGCCCAAATTTGACAGCAGCGCCACCTCACTCACTCACCTACCAGGCCTCCCTAGCTCGCTTCACCTCCTCGAATCTATGACCTACCTCAGGCTCACTCACTCACTTCAAAATTACAAGCCTTTCAGTTTCTAAGTTACCAGAGATTAATTAAACAAACTTATGGAAGGAACATAACATATCACTTATAAACTTATGGCTGGTTATATCCATTTATTTCGTACGTGTTTTTGTTGATGAGGCCAAAATATCTTTGGGGGAATATTTGGTGGTTGAATGGTTTTACTGTTGTTACTCGCGTACAGTCACTCAAAAATGGTGGGGTTCCAAGAGAATAGATTACGCATTATACTGTCCAGAAGCGTTGGCTAACTTCCCAACGGTCAGTTTACCGCATTTATTTCACGCTAGTTATTGGGAATCTACCGATGTGGTCGCCTTCATGCTAAGACAGGTGAATTTTCAATTTCTTCTCGCTCAATATCTAATTCTAAAACAGTCCCCAACCAATGATGACGTACTCTGATCGTTACCAGTATTTTAATGATCGCCATTGGTCAATTACTTTATACAGTTCTTACGCATCGACAGTTTAGTCGTATCGGCAGACGGGGATCGCGAACCCTCGACCTTTGTCCCGACCCAACCCCGAGAAAAATGGATGAAGAAACGAACTTCTGTTAAAATTAAGGTAGGGCCAAACGTTTTCGTTATTATCCTTTGCAATTTATGTCACCTTTCCCTTACCACCCGCCCTCCTTCACCTACTAATTAATCAAGTACCGTACCTTGTTAATTATCTCACTAAATTAATTTTAAATATTTGCTCGAACTATTTTGGGGCTGATCGTACACTGTTATGGCTAGCTAATACCATCCAGAAATACATACGGCTACTAGGAATTATTTTGTCTATATCCCCATTTTTCATTCAATGTATCTAGGCGGGGTTTGTGGGAGGAGCTAGCTAGACTAATCATTATATATGACGAATTTTATCTCGAGAGTAATCTATCTCACCGCGTCTTGCACCTTTGATCTCAACCAATGAAACGACACAGTGACGTCTCAAGTCCGGCCCACAAGGCCCCCGCATAGAAATTAACTTGGGGCGCAATAATTCCTAGTAGCAGTATTTATTCTTACTAATACTATAGACAATAGTGTTAATTAACTATATCACCAATTAATATTAATTATTATCGCTTTAAATAGTAAAAAATGTATATTTTCAAAGTTGTTAATGAACCTTAAACCCGGTTTGCAGTTGAAATTACCAAATTTACTGTTACACGGTTTTTACAGAATGTCGTAGTTGTGTGATATCCCGGTTGAGTTAACGTAATTAAAATAATTATAGGTTTAATTGGGTAGAATTAAGAGCGTTAAAAAAGCCTTTCATCGTTTCTATACGCTTTAGTTTACCTTTTGTAAAAATCAGAATGTAACCGCAAATCATCGTGCCAATGACGTAATCGTCAAAGAGGGTTGTCCTCAAGTATTAACGGCACGCTTCATGTACGGACCTTTGGACGTCGTAGCTTTAACCGGGGAAAATGTTGATATACATATTATGAAAGATCAAAGGACGGGAGAGTGGAGTGTTTTAGGTACAGAGACAACTGACAAAAGCGGCAGAGTTACTTACACGATACCTAAAGATAAAGCCATGGGTTATGGTATCTTTCCCGTCAAGATGGTGGTCAGGTAGGCAGGCAGGTCTACCACGTGTTCCAAAAAGCTCCCTGGGTACTTATAGTTTCCTAAGTACATGATGCAGTGGGATGCATAGACCATCTATGCATACCACTGCATCATGTGCTTCGGCAAACTATAATTACCCAGGACATCTTTTTGGAACACCGTGTAGATGGTAGAACATCGTTGCATTCAAGGGTTTTCTTGAATGAACTTTGAACCTTGTTTACCAAAGGGGTGATCACACGTCAATAGACTTTTTCTTGGCGGTTGTACCACCAAAAACGGAATCGGTTGTTTTCAGTATTGATGGTTCTTTTACTGCCAGCGTCTCAGTTACCGGTAGAGACCCCAAGGTTCGAGCCGGGGCGGTTGACGTTGTCAGGTGGGTTTTGTTTAGTGGTTTAGGGAACGTTGGAGGAACGGTGTGTTGAGGTTTAATTGTTAAATGGCAATTCAGACATTGGCAAGAATTGGGTTTCTTGATAATTTACATAACTGGTCGACCTGATATGCAACAACAAAAGGTTGTCGCTTGGTTGGCCCAGCATAATTTCCCTCATGGTCTTGTCTCATTCGCCGAAGGGATTTCTACAGATCCCTTAAGACATAAAGCGGATTTCTTAAAGAATCTTAAAACGAATGTAATTAATTCAATTAATTGTTTGTTTATCTTTAATTGGGGTTCTTTTGGTGGTAATCTAATAACTGCTCGATGTCTTTTGCCTTTAACAAAGGCCGATATGTTATTTTACGCTGCATATGGCTCGAGCAAGGATATCTGGGTCTATTCATCCATTGGAATTGCCGCTGATAAAATATTTACTGTGGGGAAGGTCTCCAAGAAACAGCATAATCTAGCAACTGTACGTTGTTTTCTTAACTTATTATTGTTGTACAACAACTTTAGTTAGACGTAATTTGCCAAGTTTATAATTGAATTTTGAGTCTCTTTGCGATTATATTAGCTTTCTACTCGTAATTAGCTTTCATTTGAGTACTTACAAGCCATAGTTTCAAGGTATTCAATTTTGTTAGCAAAATGAGTGGTCAGTGGTCACTTTAGTACGAAAATGACCATTTGAAACAAACTCTATAATAGATGAGTGTTCTACTTATAATTAGCTTTCATATGAGTACTTACAAGCCATAGTTTCAAAGAATAAAACTTTGATATCAGAGTGGAGTGGTCACTTTAGTCGAAAATGACCATTTGAGTGGTCAGCCTTAAACAAACCCTGTGATGTAGGTACTCAAATTAAAGCCCGCATTGCCCTCTTTATCAATATACACCTTAGAAAGTCCTACACAACGTCTATAACCGACAAAACCGAAAATTAATCACGAATCTGCGCAAATATAATGTATTTAAGGTATTGACCGAAGGCTACGCCGCTCATCTGAGCGACCTGAAAGCCGCCGGTGGGTCACGTCCAGCCCAAGGAAATGCTCGTATGATAATACCAAGGGGGTGTTTTAGTTTACCGGGAGTTGGTAGAGGAGCGTTGCGTCAAAGACGCTCCGCTAAAAGAACAACGTCTTACCCCTTTTCCCCCGGTGACGCGAAAAATAGAAACCCATCACCAAACAAACCCATAAATAAAGTATAGTAGTCGGATCACCTCCTTTCCGAACTCAATGTTGAATTATCGTCGTCGTTTGAAACAACAGTTTAATTTCAAAAAAAAAAACCAAAAACAAATTTGAAATACATGTTTTTTTCCTTTTAAACGCGGGCTACGTTTACTCAGGAAAAAATAAAGACGCAAAAATAAATAAACAAACAAACAAAACCCTAAAATCAACACGCGTGAATTCTAGTCAAATTTCGGACACTCATTAACCATTACAGATTATTCAATATTGTTTAATTAAAAGTAAACAAAAACAAAATGCCGGAATTAAATTGTTTGCAACGTCATAATACAATACCAATACGTATTTTTCAAATATTAATCTCTCTACTCATTTAAGTAAACAAACAATTAAACAAACAATGCTGGTCACAAATCAATAGGGTATTTTTTGAAATACCCGAATTAATACGTTAGTTTTAATCATACGTTGTTACTCGTTTATTTAAATTAATTTAATTGACATTAAATTTAATTAAGTCATATTGATCATAAGTTTGTCGAGCTTGTTTTGTTTTTGGGGGGAATTAATTATAATTAAAAAAACTTAAGTCTTAAGTAGATTTTAGCGCGGAGTAATTAAGTAATCAAACGGCAGTTGTCAGTTTCTATGGTAACCACGAGGTGGTGTTTTTTCCAACGACACCCGCGTGCCAAAACTATAATAATAATTAAAATTAAACCATTTTGAAATTAATTAATTAATTAATTATTGATCCTTCAACTTTCTCATCACCGCAAAAATTGAACTGAACTGAACTGAATTGAATTAACCACACAATTTTACGTAGTAATTATGGTTATGGTAATTATATGATCAAAATTAAAAAAAAGTGTGTTTTAGATTCTGTAGTCAGCTTGGAAATAACGGTAGAGGTAACTTACGTGATTGGTCTAATGTAAGTTTAATTATATTTAATTATAATTTTTTATGGGTGGTTTTTACTTTTTAGGCGAAAAATAGGTCAAAATTTATTGGTTATTTTTGGGACATAATTATTGCATGGTTTATTATATTAGGACTGTTTATATTAGTTTTCCCGTCAAAGTAGGCCAATTTTAGACCAAATTAAAACACAATTAATTATTTTTAATTATAATTTTTATGGGTGGTTTTAGGCTAAAAATTGGTCAAAATTTATCGGTTATTTTTGGGAAAAATTATTTATAATAATTGCATGGTTTATTTTAGTTATTCCGTCTGAGTAGGCCAATTTTAGACCAAATTAAAAACCTATAAATTTAATTGGTGTGCTTTAATGAAAATTAAAAACGGCGCAAAATGTCAGGATATTTAAAATTACGGGCCAAAATTAAAAAGTAGACATTATTAGACCAAAATATATATATATATATATATAAAAAGAAATAGTATATAGTAGATGACAAACTTAAATTTCAAACAAATAAACAAACAAACAGAGGTAGTATATTTAAAATAATAATTAAATAAATAAAAACAATGTTTCATGTTTTGAATTTTTACATTTATCAAATGATAAGGAAAACAAAAAATTAACGTTTGAGCTTGTGTGGTTTATGACAAACGTATTAGCATTTAGATTAATTAATTTTTTTTCGTTAATTAATGTCAAAAATTAACT
The DNA here is from genome assembly GCA_019434445.1 of Phalangium opilio. Classification (NCBI taxonomy): domain Eukaryota; kingdom Metazoa; phylum Arthropoda; class Arachnida; order Opiliones; family Phalangiidae; genus Phalangium; species Phalangium opilio. Next base: position 19,688 of record JAEQBA010004017.1, read on the forward strand.
CGTGATATAGAGCTATATGCCGCCTAAGAAAGGTTTAAATAAATTAAAATTAATTTTAACCCTTATTTTTAATTAATTAATTAATTAAATAAACATTCCTATATAGTTTAATTGAATTTTATTTGAAACATTAATTTACCTTTCCCCCGTCCTTGAAATTAATTAATTTAATTTAATTAATTTTTAATCATTCCATTTATTTCCAACTAGTTACTTAATTTAGATTAAATCCTATTTAATATTCTCATACGAGTCATACATACGTATGTATGACGTCATTCATAACTGTGCCATTAATTAATTAAAAATTATTAATTGGAATTAAATTTTTAATCGTAATTTACTTTTAAATAATTAAAATAAAATAAAATAATAAATAATTATTTTTAGCTTTAATTAAATTAATGCACGTTTTTGTAAGATGGTTGATGGTCATTTATCGAGATTAAAAACTTGTAATTAAAAATAAATAAATAAATAAATTAATAAACAAGTAAGTAAATAAAGTCGCTTTGGAGCAGCCCAGAAATTAATTAATAATTTCGAATAATGCTTTAAGTATGATGTTTTCTATGCAAAAAAATTTTAATTAATTAATAAAATAATTAAACTAATTATAATTAAAATCATAAAAATATTATTATGCAAAAAAATTAATTTATATAATTAAAATTTTTAACAATATTATTTTAAATTAAATATACCCATCACGTTTAATTTAATTTAATTTAATTTAATTTTGATTAAAAATAAAAATTAACAAAATTATTTAAATAAAAAAATTACGAAGCATTTTTTTTAATTTTAATTTTAATTTAAATTTTTTTGAGTTCAATTAAAATTAAATTAATTAAAATTAAAAATGTGTGCATTTAAAAACCAAAAAAAAAAAAATAATGAAGTACAAAAACTTTTTGCTATTTAAGGCAATATGTATAGTTATGTATATGTACATGTATGTGATATTCTGTACTAGTCCTATATGAAATAATATAATACAAAAAAATTAATTGTTGTTAATTAACTAAAGAAGAAGTTAATTATGACGTCATTGGCTTTCAAACATGAAAAAATAATTAAAGCATATATAGCAAAGGGGTGAGAGAGAAGAGCTTTGTCGTAGTTTTGTCCATTTCCAAACAAACAAACAAACAAGTAAACAACAACCCTTAAAATAATATAGAAAATAATAAGTGTTTTCGTTATTTTCACATATGATGACAGAAAATAAAATAATAATTAAAAAATAACTGTACAAATAATAATAATAATAATAATAATGTAAAATTTATACCAGTTATTAAATCCAGGGTTTAAATGTTAATTATTTAAACCGAAATAACAAACATCAACAAAGAAATAAAAATAATATTGTGTTTGTTTGTTGTTATTTCAAAAGTATTTCTTTGTGGATTTAAAAAAAAAATTACAAAACAATATCTTTAAAATAATAATAATAATAATTATTATGTTTTGAATGTTATTTAATTTTTATTGATGGCATATAAAGACGTATGCAAAATAATTTGAATTTTGCGGTTCAAAATATCGACTCTTTTCTTATTGGATAATTTAAATTTTGTTCCGCCTATTACAGGAAAGAAGCGGGAAAAGTTGCAACTTTTTAACGGCTATATTGACATGGAGAAATAATACTGGAGTTGACGGTAAGAATAAATAGCTTTGGGTAAAGCAACGTTAAAAGCTCTAAAAACCAAGGAGTAATAACTTACTTGAAAGTTTTCCGATGTTCAGCCCCAATCCAAGGCCTACAGCAGGTCTCTGATTGGTTATTTTGCTAAGCCTAATGTTTGGTGGGAAAAGCCGCCGTGGTTGAAGGCAGCCGACGAGCTGGACCTGTCAGCCTACTTTATCATTATATTTAAGCCGTAATTAAGCTTAATAACTTCAAAAATTAATTAAAAACGGAAAGATAATGAATTTCTGCGTGTTTTGATAGCTTATTTTAAACTTTTTAAGAAATTCTCGAAAAGTTACGGGTAATTAAAGTTTTGAAGTGTTTTATGATTAGTAGGCCTAAACTTCCCAAAGTGTTCTGTTTCATAGACAAAAGAAACAACAATTGTAGGCAAAAATAGACGTAATTTATTAATGTACAAAGAATAGTTTTATGTGTTTTCTTGGACGGCACCTTTTAAAAATTCTTTTTTGTACTTTAATCTGGATGGATAATCAGAACGTAGTAATGGAGCTTTGGGGTCATTCAAGGTTGGATCATCATATTTAGTGGATATTCGAACTTTGTCATCACCAGTTCTGGGCCTTTTCTGACTAGCAAAGGTACGTACCAACTTCTCCCCATGAAAACTGTTTAATTAATTATAATTAACACAATAAATTGCATCAAAATTAAATAAAAACAATGAAACACCACACATAGACAACCAACCAAATATCCTCACCCAAATCCCTTTTTATCCCAGGGTTTCTGCCCAACATCAATTATGGGTTCCGCAGGTCCAATAATGGTCTTTCCGAGTCCATCACCTTCATTCCAACCTTGTTCCTTCATAATACGTCTACCAAAACCCTACAAGAACATCGCAAAGGGTAAGTACATACACAGTTTCTTACCAACACTGTTCTTGGTACCACTCACTTTGGTGTATCGTTCGAAACCCCCAATTTTTCCCGTATCGCGTTGAAAATCGTTTTCAAAAATAGATGTAGATGAATTACCACTTCTTAAACTAGCTTCGCGTCTCATGGCATGTAGGTCTTTGGCGTCTTTGTCGCACCCCCTTAAGAAGTTAGGAAATAGGTGGGTTGGACTAGGTTTGGATCTTAGTGGGGGGCTTGGTAGACATGTAAACCATCGCGTTTGATAAGTAATTACTGGTTCGTAATAAATACTCATATCAACGTCCAAGTCATCGGCAG
>JAEQBA010004018.1:0-26942 GCA_019434445.1 Phalangium opilio
CCTGAAACACGCGGTTAATTATTACATAAAATATTTATCATTCACTTTTTGAATAACTGAAATTAATGGTTTATCATCTATTCAAATTTTGTCCAAATTTTGCTTTAGTGATGGAAATCGTTTAAATTTTCAAGGCCTTCTTATTCGTAACTTTTTCTTTAAATATTTTGCCAAAATTCCTTCAGTGTTATAGAATTTTATTATACAATAATTTGTTTTCACTAAATTGATTTGCGCGATTAGCTAAGTCACCTTAAGTTAAATATGCTCCGTACTGTTTTTGTTCAATGATTGTCGATCGACCACGCGCCACCTAAAGTGCTTCCTTATTTGTAAATAATTGCATTTGCGATGACCTTATAACTTTAGGTCTTCCATAGAAGGTCTTTCTTTATATAAAATCATCTTTAATTGATTTAATTGATGTGTTACTGTGTTAGGAACCGTGTGTCACCTTGAAGTTTAATAGAAACAAATATTTTCTTTAAATCCTTTTATTGTTTTTGACCTACTGGGTCTCATTTTTTTGAAGGTCTTATCCAAGTCTTATTAACCCGCATTTGCATTTATAATGCTTATAACACAAATAATATAATTTATAAATACCGTGCATGGACTTTAGGAACTTTAATTTACATTTAATTGAGTATTTATTTATTTATTAAATTGCTTTTCTTTTAATTTCTTGCAGGTGTCAGCCACGTATAGTCCGAATTATGTTTACGCGCCAGCCCAACGAGAAATATTTGTCTTAAACTTAGAAGATGGCTATTTTGGTTGCCAAGTCAACGAGTCAGTAGATTTTCTACAACTATTCGAATTGTCTAAACTATGCGATGGTGTCCCGCAGTGTTACCTCGGCTCTGATGAAGTCGCCAACGAGCTCAAATGCATGGACAGACGTAAGTTAATACTATACTTTCCCTTCCAATTAGCCCATATCTTCACCTTTCACCTATTTGAAGGATCTTAAGCCTAATTTGGTTCTTTCCCGCCATTTTTGTTAAGCCTAACTCTCGACCTTTTGACCCTAAGATAGTTCGCGCCTTATACACGAATGAATCTTTCCCGCCATTTTTGTTAAGACTAACTCTCGATATTTTGACCTTTTTCCACATAGATAACTGCCATCCTAAGATGCCAAAGTGCATCAACGGCGTTTGTCTGGACCATTTGTGCTATTGTAACGATGGATTCGGCGGCAAAGGCTGCGAAATGCCTGGTACGTCAAGGAAAACAATACTAAGCCTAATGTTTCGCGCTAAGCCTATTGAATTTTCATTTGTTTAGACGAAAACGAATGCAAGTACAGGCCGTGTGACGTGTTCTCGCATTGTACAAATACTATGGGATCTTTCTACTGTTCCTGTTACCCCGGTTACGAAGGGGACGGGTTTGAGTGCCAAGGTAAGACTCCAAATTTTTATACCGTGACGTAACTAGGCTTTTTTGAACTTTATCCGTCTTAATTAAATAGAAAAATCTAATTATAATTCGTCTAATTACGAAATTTTACTCTTGTTAAAAAACAACCCACACTTTTGAGACTTCGTTAGTCGTTTCTGCATCGTTGAACTCGGATGAATAACACTTTTCTTAAAAGAATTAGGCTTAACGAACTCTAAGGTACAAACTAATCCCTCGCAATAATCTTAAGTTGATTAAACGCCTTGGATTAGTGTTAAAAAGTCACTTCATTTTCGTAGCGTAGATTAACTACCTTCGCTCCCTTCAACAATTGTTAGATAATCTTTCTTTTGTCGAGGTAATGTCCCGTTTTTATATTTGGGCGGTTTATGACCGTTATTTTTAGGTCTTCTTTGTTGGGATTTTTTTAATACCGATATAGGATAATTTAATTAACGCTGACGTAGTATATTTATTTTGAATTATAAAAAATTATTTTGATTAATTCTTTTCTTGAAATTGAATAGGATGGTTAAATGGTGAAACAAGTTTTAATTTTGATTCCTGAACTTTTGAAAATTACGCGGGAAAAGATATACTGCAGTTAATTATAGGCCCGAATTAGGCCTGCCTATTATTTCTTAGCTTTTCCCGCCAACAGATTAAAATTAGGGTTATGAGTGTTCTCATTGAAATTACGTGGGAAAACGTATACTGCAGTTAGTTACAGACCCGAATTAGGCTTATTATAATTATTTCTTAGCTTTTTTCCCGCCGAAAGATTAAAATTAGGCTTAAGAGTGTTCTACAATGAATAAAATTAGGCTTAGGAGTATAACATCAAGTTGAAAATTAGTTTTAGTTCGTGTTCTTCTTATAAAAGACAACAAAGGTGTTAAAAATAACTCCTTTACCTCACTATACAACCACTTATTCTTGGAAAAAAAGGAAAGTGTTCTGAAAAGAAAATAAAATAGTTTTACAGGTTCTTTTAACATTCATAAAAAAGCGTAAAAACCTCTCACTTAAGTCAGACATTTACATAACCTAGTTCCTAGTTTCCTAAGAAAGTCAATTAGAAAAACATTTTTGCGGTAAACTTCTTATATCGTCTCTTAAAATATTGGGTAATTTTTGGTAATTTACACCGTAAAAAAAGAGAAAGAAACGTAAATACTTTAACCTGGTTAAATTATTAGCTAATTAGTGTCTAGATTATTTATAATTATTAAATATTTCCACATGAACGAGTACTTTTAATTAAATATATCTTATCTAAAACCGGACATGTTGTTATTACATCCAAACTTCGCTTATTGAACATCACGTAATACAACTTGTATTAATATATATAGAGGAACCTGCATAGGGAGAGGTGACTGAGCTCTAATGATTACGTCATGAGACAGTCAACAACGAGTCGTTGCACTTAGTTGGCCCCTAAGGGACCCATGGGTCGTGTGATTCGCGTACGAAATTAGATTCTAGGGGTTCTTCTCCTTCTTCAAGTAGGACTTAGAAGTCTTAGTTATAGGTCTACCCCTTTTAAACGTTTAAAATCACTTGGTGTTACCGGAAACCATAATAATTGTTTAAAAACGATCTTTCCTCATTGTTTGAAGAAAAAGATCTCGCCCTTTTTTATATTTAAGCAGGGTGATGGGTGAAGCACCTTTTCTTTTGTTTTACTGCCAATTTTCTATGGCGAGAAATTGACGGAGAAGAATTTTAACTTAAGAAAGTGTTTGTCTCTTTTGGTGCGTTAATGAGCTTTGAAATTGGTTAGTTTAGATTTCAAAGGGAGGCTGCATTGTTACCACTGAGATGTTTTATTAATTCAATTTTGAAGAAATATCTAAGTATAATTCATTATTTTTAAAGAAATATCTAAGCCCATTTCAATATTTTTAAAGAAATATCTAAGCCCAAGTCATTATCATTAAAGACATATCTAAGCCCAATTTATTATTTTTGAAGAAATATCTAAGCCTAATTCATTATTGTTAAAGAAATATCTAAGCCTAATTCATTATTGTTAAAGAAATATCTAAGCCTAATTCATTATTTTATAGAAATGTCTAAGCCTAATTCATTATTTTTATAGAAATATCTAAGCCTAATTCATTATTTTTAAAGAAATATCTAAGCCTAATTCATTTATTTAAAGTAATATCTAAGCCCATTTCAATATTTTTAAAGCTTATTCCTAATTCGTTAGGCTTAACTCCTTAAGTGAAATACTATCCATAATTTCTTCAAAACCACGTTATAAGCCTAATTTTGAGTTGAAGATATTTAACTAAGCCTAAATCAAAGTTTTTAAGACAAATTTAAGCCTATTTCATAATTAGTTAGGGCTGAAATCTTATTGCTAAACCTAATATTTAAGCCTAATTTCAAACTACTCCATCATCTCTTTATTACAAGTATTAACTGGTTTTAACTCGTAACTGTTTCTTAATACTTCTTCAACCTACGCCCGTTTTTATTCTCCGTCCGTTGAAGTTAAGTTAATAACGCATGCGCAATTGGGTTTAATTCACCCGTTTTTTTATTACCGTTTCAAAACGCCCACGGAAATCGTCTTTATCAAAAAAAATTATCTCTTTTTTTAAAAAAAAAAAAAAGATTTACGCACCCCAAGTTGCAATCCCGCCAAAAAATTAAGATGATCAAGAGATGAAATCATCAAAAAAAGATTCGTGAAATTTATTTTCTTAAAAGACCTCATTAAATATAAATAAAAAATGGCCCTAACCAGTCAAGCAGATGGTTGCAAATTACTTTGAAATAAAACATGATAGCGTGGGCAGAGCGACTCTTACCTGGTCGCAATTCATTTGCATATGTCACTCGCTTAAAAAGAGGCAACATGAATGTAAATTAGAAAAAGTACCTGTACATATATATAAGGATATTTAAATATTATTCTGTCCATGAAACTCAAGTAACTGTTAAGCCTAATTCAACAGAACTTAAGTGTTTTTACCTCTAAGGTCAAGATAGATATGTCCCTGAGGCACTGCCGCAACTCACCTGGATATCTTCTAGCCCGACCTACACACTTTTTATTTTCCGTTTATCTTTAGGTCTGCATGCCTAACTTAAACGCATAAGGAAAGGATTGATTTGACCCTTGACCTTTATTTCCTATTACATATTCACCTCACGCAATCAATGTCCTAAAACCTAAATCTTCAATAGGGTTGTTACGACTACACATCAATAGAAGCTTTTGTTATATTGAAATTAATAAATATATATAATTGAAAGAGTTTGATATTTAGTTAGGTCCAAAGTTGTTTCTAGTTTAACTGGCTTCTCTTTATTTTTTACGACATTGACCCATATGGACGAAGGGGATATACAATTTAACTAAAACAATAGGTTGGTTTATCTATACACCAACTTTTAACAGAACGGAAGCTGAGATAAACCCGCCTGTATCGAAGACAGCCCGTACAAAAATTTTAAGCTGTAATTCATCTGCATACGCGCTTTTTTATCGCTACCACGCTGTAATAGGTATAAATTAAGGCTACATTTTCTGCAGCTCGAAAAACGCGAAAATTTCACAGAAATTCCAGAACTGCAAATTGTCTGCCGTTTCTACATTTTCTGTTTATTATCTGTTAATTGTCTGTATTGGCAGAAATATGCAGCGCGATTCTGCAAACGCGATGCAAAAGTAGAAATAACAGCTGCTAGTTTAAAACTGTAATTTGACCACAGTTATAGACATGTTACAGTTCTGCAAAAGTGATGGAAAAGTAGAAATCCAGATGCCATTTTAAAACTGTAATATGACCATATTTATAGACATGTTACAGGTCTGCAAAACTTATGGAAAAGTAGATATTTAAAACTGTAATTTGACCATTTTTATAGACATGTTACAGGTGTGCAAAAGCGATAGAAAAGTAGAAATACCAGATGCTAGTTTAAAACTGTAATTTGACTACATGTATAGACATGTTACAAGTCTGAAAAAGTGATGGAAAAGTAGAAATCCAGTTGCCTATTTAAAACTGTAATTTGACCATATTTATAGACATGTTACAAGTCTGAAAAAGTGATGGAAAAGTAGATATTCAGCTGCCAATTTAAAACTGTAATTTGACCATTTTTATAGACATGTTACAGGTGTGCAAAGCGATAGAAAAGTAGAAATACAAGATGCTAGTTTAAAACTGTAATTTGACTACATGTATAGACATGTTACAAGTCTGAAAAAGTGATGGAAAAGTAGAAATCCAGCTGCCAATTTAAAACTGCAATTTGACCATATTTATAGACATGTTACAAGTCTGAAAAAGCGATGGAAAAGTAGAAATCCAGCTGCCTATTTAAAACTGTAATTTGACCATTTATATAGACATGTTACAGGTCTGCAAAAGTGATGGAAAAGTAGATATTCAGCTGCCAATTTAAAACTGTAATTTGACCATTTTTATAGACATGTTACAGGTGTGCAAAGCGATAGAAAAGTAGAAATACAAGATGCTAGTTTAAAACTGTAATTTGACTACATGTATAGACATGTTACAAGTCTGAAAAAGTGATGGAAAAGTAGAAATCCAGCTGCCAATTTAAAACTGCAATTTGACCATATTTATAGACATGTTACAAGTCTGAAAAAGTGATGGAAAAGTAGAAATCCAGCTTCCAATTTAAAACTGTAATTTGACCATATTTATAGACATGTTACAAGTCTGAAAAAGCGATGGAAAAGTAGAAATCCAGCTGCCTATTTAAAACTGTAATTTGACCATTTATATAGACATGTTACAGGTCTGCAAAAGTGATGGAAAAGTAGATATTCAGCTGCCAATTTAAAACTGTAATTTGACCATTTTTATAGACATGTTACAGGTGTGCAAAAGCGATAGAAAAGCAGAAATACCAGATGCTAGTTTAAAACTGTAATTTGACTACATGTATAGACATGTTACAAGTCTGAAAAAGTGATGGAAAAGTAGAAATCCAGCTGCCAATTTAAAACTGCAATTTGACCATATTTATAGACATGTTACAAGTCTGAAAAAGTGATGGAAAAGTAGAAATCCAGCTGCCTATTTAAAACTGTAATTTGACCATATTTATAGACATGTTACAAGTCTGAAAAAGCGATGGAAAAGTAGAAATCCAGCTGCCTATTTAAAACTGTAATTTGACCATTTATATAGACATGTTGCAGGTCTGCAAAAGTGATGGAAAAGTAGATATTCAGCTGCCAATTTAAAACTGTAATTTGACCACATTTATAGACATGTTACAGGTGTGCAAAAGCGATAGAAAAGTAGAAATACCAGATGCTAGTTTAAAACTGTAATTTGACTACATGTATAGACATGTTACAAGTCTGAAAAAGTGATGGAAAAGTAGAAATCCAGCTGCCAATTTAAAACTGCAATTTGACCATATTTATAGACATGTTACAAGTCTGAAAAAGTGATGGAAAAGTAGAAATCCAGCTTCCAATTTAAAACTGTAATTTGACCATATTTATAGACATGTTACAAGTCTGAAAAAGCGATGGAAAAGTAGAAATCCAGCTGCCTATTTAAAACTGTAATTTGACCATTGATATAGACATGTTACAGGTCTGCAAAAGTGATGGAAAAGTAGATATCCAGCTGCCAATTTAAAACTGCAATTTGACCACATTTATACACATGTTACAGGTCTGCAAAAGTTATGGGAAAGTTGAAATCTAGCTTCCAATTTAAAACTGTAACTATTCAACATTTATAGACATATTGCAGGTATTCAAAAGTAGAATTTCCTACTTTTGAATACCTGCAATATCTCTCTAAATGTGGTTAAATTTCAGTTTTAAATTGGCAGCTGAATTTCTACTTTTCCATCACTTTTGCAGACCCGTAACATGTCTATAAAAATGGTCAATTTAGGTCAAATTAAAGTTTTAAATTGGCAGCTGTATTTCTACTGTTCCATCACTTTTGCAGACCTGTAACATTCTTTAAATGTAGTCAAATTGCAGTTTTAAATTAGCAGCTAGATTTCTACTTTTCAATCACTCTTTCAGACCTGTAACATGCCTATAAATGTGGCCAAATTGCAGTTTTAAATTAGCAGCTGGATTTCTACTTTTCTATCACTTTTGCAGACCTGTAACATGTCTATAAAAAAGGTCCAATTACAGTTCTAAATTGGCAGCTGCATTTCTGCTTTTCCATCACTTTTGCAGATCTGTAACATGTCTATAAATGTGGTAGAATTGCAGTTTTAAATTAGCAGCTGGATTTCTACTTTTCTATCACTTTTGCAGACCTGTAACATGTCTATTAAAACGGTCAAATTACAGTTCTAAATTAGCAGCTGGATTTCTACTTTTCCATCACTTTTGCAGACCTGTATCATATCTATAAAAACGGTCAAATTACAGTTTTAAACTAACAGCTGGTATTTCTACTTTTGCTTAGCGTTTGCAGAATTGCGCTGCATATTTCTGCCAGGCTAGACAGTTAACAGTTAATAAACAGAAAATGAAGAAACGGCAGTCAATTTGCAGTTCTAGAATTGCTGTGAAATTTTCCCGTTTTTTGAGCTGCAGAAATGTAGCCTTAATGTATACCTATTACAGCGTGGTAGCGATAAAAAAGCGCGTATGCAGATGAACTACAGCTTAAAATTTTTGTACGGGAAGTCAACTTCGAGCGCACCCTAAATTTTTATCTGCTTCTGTTAGGCATTAATATTACTGCTTTTATTTTTCTAAAATTTGAATAAAGAATTGGTTAGGCCTAAAAAGGCATCTTAAAAAAGCTTTACTCATTCATCTTAATAAAATCTTTTGATCTAATACTGTCACGTCTCGATCCTAAAAATATTTAAACCACCATAAAAGATAGAAAATTGAAACATTTTTTGGTCATAAATGGGCCAGTATTGTATATACAGTTATCATAAGTTTATCAGATATGTTTCAATAAGTATGACACTGCCTATACTTCGTAATGCTAGAGACTTACTGAGAGCTAGTTCGAGAATGACGCGAGAATTGAATACACTCGGTTTTGCAGTCCAACTTCCTATTTAGCCTTATTAAGCCTTTGACAATGGCTCAACAGGCGTCGCTTTACGAGAATATGACGTTTCACCTACACCACTTCATGAAGTAACTAGTGACAAACTTATGGAACACATCTTACGAACTTATGCAGTTATGTTTAAAGTGTATCCAATACTAACAACATAAGGATTCCAAGCTTTCAAAGGTGTTGGCAGTCAAGTTCTATAGATTCAAAACCTAATAAAATAAGAGTTACTTCTATTTGAGGTAAAAAGTCGTAGAAAAACAATTTTTCATCCAAAAAAAGTAAATAAAATTAATTTCAGTTTATTTTAGTGATTTTATTCCAGTTTTTGAGACCAGACCTAGCTTTCTGTGTGTGTGTGCATGTGTGTGTTTGTGGCCCCGGGTACACGAAAAACAAGCGTGGATAGAAACCGATTAAGACAAGATCTACTATCACCATGCCGCTCGAAATGTGAAGGAAATTGCGAACCAAAGTACTTTAGCGCTATCATATAAGTTTACAGCAGTTTTCCTGGTTGCGAATAGACGTAAAACAAGCCTGTCGGGACCCTTCCCTTCAGTTGTAATCGGTTTTTAGCTATAAGTTTGAAAGAATTTTTCGATTACGTTCTGTGAGTGTGTATGTTGTGAATGTTAGATAGACGAAAAGACCTTCTTATCTAGATGTGGTGAGAACTTAATGTACATGTACCTAAACAGTTGGACCATCTCAGATATTACTTAAGCAAGTCAGAAAAGCGTGTATTCAGATGAATTACAGCTTAATATTTTTGTAAGAGATGAGTACAAGTTGGGAATCCAAAATAAACCTCTCCAAGTCGAGACGCAATTTAGAGGCTATTTTTAAATATTAAAAAAAATATAATTGATATTTATTAATTAAATCGTCATTAATTTACCTTAATTCTAGTTAAATCGTTTTAAGGAATTTTATTCCTAAAATAATTTTAAACATAACTATTGTTGACGTTTGAACTCAAGCGTAAGCCTCTTTAAAATTTTTTGGAAATTTAGGGTATATAAGGCGACTGATTCACAATAATTGATAGGAAAACCCGCAATGACCCTGCAAAGCATCTGAAACGCGCCTGCAATGATCCTGCAAAGAATCTGAAATGCACCTGCAATTATCCTCCAAAGTATCTGAAATGCACCTGCAGTGATCCTGCGAAGTATCTGAAATGCACCTGCAATGATCCTGCGAAGTATCTGAAACGCATCTGATATTATTCCACAAAGTATCTAAATCGCACCTGCAATGATCCTACAAAGAATCTGAAACGTGGCTGCAATGACCCTGCAAAGTATCTGAAACGCACCTGCAATTATCCTACAATGAATCTGAAACGCGGCTGCAATGACCCTGCAAAGTATCTGAAACGCACCTGCAATTATCCTACAAAGTATCTGAAATGCTCCTGCGAAGTATCTGAAATGCGGCTGCAATGATCCTACAAAGTATCTGAAACGCACCTGCAATTATCCTACAAAGTATATGAAAAGAGCCTTCAATTAATCTAAAAAGTATCTGAAACTCGCCTGCAATTATCCTACAAAGTATCCGAAATACGCCTGCAATGATCCTAAAAAGTATCTGAAACGCGCCTGCAATGGTCCAAAAAAGTATATGAAAAGCGCCTGCAATATTCCTACAAAATATATGAAAAGCGCCTGCAATTATCCTACAAAGTATATGAAAATCGCCTGTAATTATCGTATCTGAAACGCGCCTGTAATGGTCCTTAAACGTATCTGAAACGCGCCTGTAATGGTCCTTAAACGTATCTGAAACGCGCCTGTAATGGTCCTTAAAAGTATCTGAAACGCGCCTGTAATGGTCCTTAAACGTATCTGAAACGCGCCTGTAATGGTCCTTAAAAGTATCTGAAACGCGCCAGTAATGATCCTGAAAAGTATCTGAAACGCGCCTGCAATTTTCCTACGAAGTATATGAAAAGCGCCTGCATTTATCCTGCAAAGTATCTGACATGCGCCTGAAACTATCCTAAAAATTATCTGACATGCGCCTGCAACTATCCTAAAAATTATCTGAAACGCGGCTGCAATGATCCTGCAAATCATCTGAAACGCACCTGCAATTATCCTACAAAGTATCTGAAATGCTCCTGCGAAGTATCTGAAACGCGGCTGCAATGATCCTACAAAGTATCTGAAACGCACCTGCAATTATCCTACAAAGTATATGAAAAGAGCCTTCAATTAATCTAAAAAGTATCTGAAACGCGCCTGCAATTATCCTACAAAGTATCCGAAATACGCCTGCAATGATCCTAAAAAGTATCTGAAACGCGCCTGCAATGATCCAAAAAAGTATATGAAAAGCGCCTGCAATATTCCTACAAAATATATGAAAAGCGCCTGCAATTATCCTACAAAGTATATGAAAATCGCCTGCAATTATCCTACGAAGTATCTGAAATGCTCCTGCAATTATCCTAAAAATTTCTGAAAAGTACCTGCAATTATCCTACAAAGTATCTGAAACGCGCCTGTAATTATCCTACGAAGTATCTGAAGTGCGGCTGCAATGAACCTAAAAATTATCTGAAAAGCACCTGCCATTATCCTTAAAAAGTATCTGAAACGCGCCTGCAATTTTCCTACAAAGTATATGAAACGCTCCTGAAATTATCCTGAAAAGTGTCTGAAATGCGCCTGCAACTATCCTACAAAGTATCTGAAACGCGCCTGTAATTATCCTACAAAGTATATGAAAAGCAACTGCAATTATCCTACAAAGTATATGAAAAGAGCCTGCAATTATCCTAAAAAGTATCTGAAACGCGCCTGCAATTATCCTAAAAAGCATCTGAAAAGCACCTGCAATTATCGTACAAATTAAAGTCTCTGAAACGCGCCTGTAGTGGTCCGTAAAAGTATCTGAAACGCGCCAGTAATGATCCTGAAAAGTATCTGAAACGCGCCTGCTATTTTCCTACAAAGTATATGAAAAGCGCCTGCATTTATCCTGCAAAGTATCTGACATGCGCCTGCAACTATCCTAAAAATTATCTGACATGCGCCTGCAACTATCCTAAAAATTATCTGAAACACGGCTGCAATTATCCTACAAAGTGTCTGAAACGCGGCTGCAATGACCCTGCAAAGTATCTGAAATGCGCCTGCAATTATCCTGAAAAGTATCTGACAAGCACCTGCAATTATCCTACAAAGTATCTGAAACGCGCCTGTAATTATCCTACAAAGTATATGAAAAGCAACTGCAATTATCCTACAAAGTATATGAAAAGAGCCTGTAATTATCCTAAAAAGTATCTGAAACGCGCCTACAATTATCCTAAAAATTATCTGAAAAGCACCTGCCATTATCCTAAAAAGTATCTGAAAAGCACCTGTAATTATCGTATCTGAAACGCGCCTGTAATGGTCCTTAAACGTATCTGAAACGCGCCTGTAATGGTCCTTAAAAGTATCTGAAACGCGCCTGTAATGGTCCTTAAACGTATCTGAAACGCGCCTGTAATGGTCCTTAAAAGTATCTGAAACGCGCCAGTAATGATCCTGAAAAGTATCTGAAACGCGCCTGCAATTTTCCTACGAAGTATATGAAAAGCGCCTGCATTTATCCTGCAAAGTATCTGACATGCGCCTGAAACTATTCTAAAAATTATCTGACATGCGCCTGCAACTATCCTAAAAATTATCTGAAACGCGGCTGCAATGATCCTGCAAATCATCTGAAACGCGGCTGCAATTATCCTACAAAGTATCTGAAACGCGGCTGCAATGATCCAAAAAAATATATAAAACGCGCCTGCAATTTTCCTACAAAGTATATGAAACGCGCCGGCAATGATCCTGAAAAGTATATGAAACGCGCCTGTAATGGTCCTGAAAATTATATGAAACGCTCCTGCAATTTTCCTACAAAGTATCTGAAACGCGCCTGTAATGATCCTGAAAAGTATCTGAAACGCGCCTGCAATGATCCTGAAAAGTATCTGAAACGCGCCTGTGATGATCCTGAAAAGTATCTGAAACGAGTCTGCAATTATCGTAAAAAGTATCCGAAACACGCCTGCAATTATCCTACAAACTTAGCAATTTCTGACTGTAACATGCATACAATATATTTGGAAGGTACAGTACTTGTAATGAGCCTACAAACATCCTGATTTCTTACGGGAGTTACTATTTCCCTCTGTTTTCTAGCTGTAAGGTAACTATTTTATGACTCTAGAGTGGCTAAATTTTGTATACTGCTGTACTGAGTTTTCCAACGGAAGATATTTTTTCTGCAAAACGTCTAAAATGTTCTGCATTGCTCTCTGGAATCACCTTAATTTTGTCTGAAATTGAACATTTTTCAGGTTTATTCCAGTATTTTTCCAGAATATTCCAGTTTATTTGCAATATATTGCAGATTCTAAAAAATCTAATTAACAGCAAAAATGCAGCCGTAAATTTTTGTACGGGAGGGCCTTCAAGTGTCGTATTCTTTTCTAGGATCCGTTTTTCGTTTAGTTTGCGTAATAGTTTTCAAAGAAATATTGAATTCCCCGTCTTCAGGGATGATTCAAAATTAAGCAGATGTTCGTTCGGTTACTCTGATAGTGATGAGCTGTACCTTTTTAGATGCATACATCCTTGGCACATTATCAAAAAGAAATAAATACGCTATAGCGAAAAGCAGCTGTTGATTTCTCACGTTATTAAACATGATAATATTAGTTTTAAAATCGTGAATATCACGTTAATTTTCATCCTTAATCAAGGATAAGGTTCAAGGGGTTGTGCAAGACATAGATTTACACCTCTATCATAGGCGTATTTCAGTTTACCAGCGATCAAAAGCAATTTGTTTAGTAATATGTTTTGGGTATAATAGAATTATTTTAAACCATTATTTTATTACAATCATAAGTTTATAAGATATGTTCCATAAGTATGACACTTCCTATACAAGTTCGTAATGTTAGAGGGTTACAGCTCGAGCTACTTCGAGTGAGAACTGATTACACTCGCTTTTGCAGGACATCCATCCTGGTCCATTAAAGGTGGAATTCATAAACGTCGGACGCAACGCAATTTAGTACAGGCAAAGGCAGGGCGTCGTGCGCAAAAGGCGGAAGTTTGCGCACGACGCCCTGCCTTTGCCTGTACTAAATTGCGTTGCGTCCGACGTTTATGAATTCCACCTTTAGTCTGCATTACTAAGCCTTTGACAGCGCCTCACCAGGCGTCGCTTTACCTCGAATCTATGACCTACTTCAATCACTTCATGACAAGCTCCAGTTTGTAAGCAGTGACAAACTTATGGTGAACATATCTTATGAACTTATGGTACAATTAAAACAAACCAATTTAAATTAAAACTTTACTCATACCACTCTTTATCTATTAAAAAAAATAACCCATAATTAAATTACTTCTATATCATCTTCCCTTCAAATCAGAGATAATTCCAAATTAAACTTCATATTTTTATTCAAACTTTAAGAGAGAGAAAAAGATAAAAAGTCTCTTAACAGATTGATAGGCTTAACGACCCCGGCATTATCTCCACTCATTAGGCTTAGTATTTAGTTACAAACGATTTGCCGTGATATTCTTTGAAAGAACGCGGTTTAAGGTTAAGTCGATACATGTTTAAACGTATTATTCCGTAGCGTAAGTTAAAGAAAAGTAATCATATTTTCATTGTTGAACGTGCAAAAAAAGAAAGACTTATTCTGGTGGGCTTTGACACCGAAGGCCAACAACTTTTTTTACCTGTATAGTTAAGTCTAATCGTAACCAGCTTACCTTTATCTAGCTACCACCGTAAGAAGGGAAGACCTTATTTTTAAGAAGTTAAAAGTGATCACGATTTTATTATACATTGAAGTCTCTATTATTATCTTATTAGGCCTAACCAGATGTTAAGATTTTCTTGACGTGTAGATCAAATCTCGTATGTCCGGTTCCATCATAAAATTTGCATGACATCATATATTTTAATTTAAGTAGGGCTTGAAGAATGAATTTTCTTCAGACGGTTTTATGTTTTACTTAATTTTTATTATTTTTTTTAAATGCTAGCGGAAGTTTTAGAGCTAGTTTTTATGGCAATTTACGCCCTATGTAGGTTTGTAACAGGAAAAAGTTTACGAATTTTCATAAAAATATGAGGGTTTTTTTTATAATCACCGACGTAGGTGTTACGTTTTTGAGTGACTAATTCTTTTTGTAGTTAAATCGATCAATAGTCATTGGAAAGTTTGATAGATTCGTGATGCTTATACGTTCACTATATTGAGAATAAATTTATAAAATATTAGTCAAAGCAAGAAGCGATATCTAGTTTCCTAGGGAGAAGGTTTAAATTCGCCACATTTCCAGCTTTATCTCCAGTCCAAACGTAGGTCCGGAGTTAATCCCCGCCTCTAAATTACAACCAGAATCTCACAGGTTCTTGAAAACTCACATCAGCGCGACGCGAAAGATGAAAATTACGGATTTTCCGATGAGGAGAGGCGAAATAGCCCGGCCACCTTTTACGTCCCCCCTTGTATTTTGAAAGAGGGACTGGGACTATGGCGCGCGAATACCTTGGCATCTTACACCTTCTCCCTAGTAAACTAGATATCACTTCTTGGTGAAAGCTTTTGAAACGCAAGGAAATTATTCCAATAAGAAGATTATTATTCATTTTTGGCCGCCATTTTTCAAGATGGCGTCGGATTGGGAAAACATTTCTTAAAGCGTAACTACTACTTAATATTAACGTCCCTGCAAAATTTTAGCCTCCTATTTAAAGCGGTTTGGGTGGGACTTCATCTAAATTCATAAGATGTTTAAGAAGGTTTAAGATTTACTCTAACACACGAATAATCGTAATTTTATTCCTGTAAACTGAATTTTGTGCCAAATGAACACGAAGGACGAAAAGAAAAACTTAAACACTCACTACAAGACGTTTTTGATACCATTTCAAAAAACGACCCAAAATTTTCTAACGTTTCATGGCCAAATACCACGTCCACTTTTTCTCGGTTTTTCTTATGCAAATATTACCTACACACACCAGACGTTAAAATACATAATTTAAACTTAGTGAAAACGTATTTCGCCACCATGTTGTATAAAGAGACCGTACATACTCTGTCACATTTTTTTCTTTTCTAAAACTTTGTACTGTACATTTTGGGAGCCAATCCTTAAAAATTTCAACACTATTTTATTTGAAAAGAATTTTAAAAGAAAAACAAGAAAATAAAGAATATACTCCAGACGATTTAGTTGGTTGGAATTTGTAGTTTATTTTCATAATAAACAAGAGGTTTTAAGTTTAAGAAAAACATCTTTTGAAATTACATTTTTTCCTCTCTCTTATACATTTTATGTTTTCTTTTTAGATATAAATGAATGTGAGATTCCCAGGCTGGCAGGTTTATGCGTTGAAAATTCCGAATGTTGTAATTTGCCAGGACATTACGTTTGCAAGTGTTTACCAGGTTACGTTGGCAACGCTACAGTATCCTGTACAGGTAAGAATTAAATGAACAAGGCTTACAATTAGGTTTAATTATAATTAAGTAGAATAGTCTTTTCGGAGGCAAAATGTCGTTAGTTGTTAATATTTGGTTTAAACTATTAGTTGTTAATCTTGGGTTTAACCTATTAGTTAGTTGTTAATATTGTGTTTAAAGTAATTGTTGATCTTGGGTTTAAACTATTAGTTTGTTGTTAATATTGTGTTTAAACTACTACTTGTTCATCTTGGGTTTAAACTATTACTTGTTCATCTTGGGTTTAAACTATTACTTGTTCATCTTGGGTTTAAACTATTAGTTTGTTGTTAATCTTGGGTTTAAACTATTACTTGTTAATCTAGGGTTTACAATAATACAACCTTTTAACGTAATTCAGGTAAAACTTTAACCGAAACCAAAGCAAGCGTAGTAGAACCGTGTTAAACCCAAAATATTTCATAACTTGACACATGAACCATACACGATTTTTAAACAATAAATCTTCAAGCACCTACAAACTCTTTCTCTGTCTTTCTCGTTATTTCTTAGACGTGGATGAATGTTTGAATCCCGATTGTTGCGGACGTAATGCTCAATGCCATAACACGCCAGGCAGCTTTCAATGTACTTGCCCACCAGGTTACTCGGGAGATCCAGACCACGAATGCTACGGTGATTTGAATTTGAAATTATTATTCTTTTTTGTTCCATATTGAAGAGTCAGTTTTAATACCACTTGACAGTAGTATCAATTGGGGGGAAATACTCGCATTGTTCCTTCAACTATTCCCAAGTAGTTTTGGCCCTCAGTTAAATGGTTTCGAGAATCTTGAAACTGAAAAGAGACCGGTAGTTTTTAGCATTTGCCTTAGATGATGTCTACGTGAAAGAAGATTAACGATTCTTAATGGTTTTTAGGGGAGATTCTCTGAATGTAAAATAGATCTTTTTGTTTCCTTAAGTTATTGACCCACTAATATATATACTATAATACCCTGGGTCCCTGGGTTTGAGTTTTGCTTCAAAATAATTTTCTCGACCCCTGAATTTAGTATCATTATTTTGGTATTGTTGGAATGTTGGATTTAAAAGAGGACAATTTGAGAGGTATCACACCCTTAAGACCTTTCTCATTAACATTTAATATCAATTAAATCTTGACAAAGTTCATAGAGCTTTTCTTTATATATTTAAAAAGGAAAGAGCCTATGCTAGATTTTGTTTAAAAGAGCGTATGAAATCAGGGATAGATTTAATTTTAGAAGTAGGAATGGAGAACGGTTAGTATTTACTCCCCTTCCGACTCATAGCCCAGTATAGAGCCCTACCCTCCAACACGTAACGAAAAGTTTAAATCATCTTATTGGCTGACCTGAACTAAGTTTTGATGACGTTGCTGACGGGGACGCCAAAAAATACATAATTCCTTTCTACCTCTGTCGCTATGACCCGCCTCTTCTTTCATACCCCCCCCCCGTCCCGGGGCAGGGGGTCCAGGACTTTGACGCGCGCCCAGATTACTCTGTTCTCCATTCCCACTTCTAAAATTAAATCTATCCCTGATGAAATAATGAATATAACGTACGTTTTCTTACTGGAGTGTTAGACCTCCCTGTGAATCAGATCATGACGTAATGTTGTGTAGGGATCGTAAGTGGCTACCCTAGACGTAACCTAAAACTTCATATTTCCCAACTTTGCAAACTTCGCTAGTAACTTCCATGTTTGCAGTCCAATAGTTGTTATGGATACAGACTCATAACGTAGCAAATTCCGTTTTGACTTAGTCGTAATTTTGGTTTTGGTATTGTAATTGTACGCGCAGATATTGACGAATGTAGCCGAAACCCATGCGGTGCTGGAGCCATATGCAGCAACGTAGTTGGTGGTTACAAATGCGCGTGTCCTCATGGTTATCGAGGTAATCCCACACCGGAAGCTGGTTGCGTCGACATAGACGAATGCCAAGAACTAACTTACCCTTGCGGACAACTATCCAATTGCGTTAACACACCCGGTAGCTTCTACTGCCAATGTCCCGAAGGTTATACCGGAAATCCCAGACAAGGATGCATTGGTAAGTCTCTAGATACTTTACCGACCCAAAGAACGTGTCTTTACCACGCAGGCCTAATCAAACTAGTTATGTATAGTATATATACTTATTATTAATTACCTTGTTAAAAAGGTGAGCGAGTTTCTCACGTTTCGTGTGACTAAAGCCATAGTTAATTACCACAATGCGCTCTTTAGGCAGCTCGATCTACCGATCCCAGTTTAATTAATGAGCTCTGATTAAAAAGCGTGAGGTTTGGGATGTAATTTTCGACGCCAATATCTGATTAATGATATCATTTAAAACAAGAGCCTAGAACCGTCGCCGCCGTCTTAGATACCTCCCAACTTCAAGAATTATTATATTATTGTTATTATAACGAAAACTTTCAAGTTTCCACTTTCTTTAAAACTGGTTTATAAATTCAACTTTTTAATAAGCACCTATCCAAACAGTAGATTCGATTTTTCAAAAAAAAAAAAAAAATGAAAAAATCATATTTGAAACCACTTTCTTCGCTCCTTCACTAAACATGGGTGGAAACATAGAAGGGTTTAATTAAAATCTGTCTAAGAGTGTCTTCGACCTCTGAAGGAAAAGCGGAGACGTATCTTCAAAACTAATATTTGATACATTATTTTCTTGAAGATATTAACGAATGTCCGCGAGCTTGTGGGGCGAATACGGAATGCACCAACACTCCTGGAAGTTATAAATGTCAGTGCAAACCAGGATTTAAAGGAGACCCCTATTTGTCAGCCGGTTGCTACGGTAAGACCTGTTTTTAATTACGTAATTTTAATACTTCCTGAGTTTGAGAAGATCAACTCGTCTTCATACCATTACCATAGTCGTACCTTACCCATCCATTCCTAAGACGACATTCTATACCTAAAGTATAAGCAATCACTCTTAATCTGTCATCGATGAAATTTGATAATCATAAATATTTATAACTGCATGCGACTTTGAATTGATTAGTTTAAAGGGAAGGGTTCCATTAAAATTTTCTTTTCTTTATTTTTTAAATAAAAAAATGTATAAAATAATGAACGTTTAAAATTTAAAATGTTCATTATTTTACAAAAGAATTAAGAAAATGCCATTGAGGTGCCAATAACTTCTAAATAACAATCATTCTGGTGACGTAACGTCAGTCTTGATTAAGTTGTTTCATTGGTTTAGACGAAGACGAATGTTCGAACCCTAAGGCTTGCGGCGAAAACGCCGAATGTCATAACTTTCAAGGGGGTTACGAGTGTTACTGCCATAAAGGATATACTGGAAATCCATTGTTGGGATGCACAGGTTAGTCACTATGTCTTAAGTTCTCGAGTCTCGCTTAATGTTAAACGGTATACTGGACATGCAAAATTAAATTACCAACTCTTCAATTGTCTCTTATACAGATATTGACGAGTGCCAAAGCCGATCTTGCGCGGATAAGGCCGCGTGTCGAAACTTACCAGGGTCTTATAGTTGCGAATGTCTTACTGGTTATCGAGGAGACGCCAGGGAAGCTTGTACCAGAGATTCGGTTAACGTATCTTGCCGGGGTGACCACGAATGTACCGCGAACGCCGTTTGCGTCGGGTACAATTGCCAATGCAAGAAAGGTTTTCGCATACAAGGTATCGAATGTATTGACGTTAACGAGTGTAGAACTCCCAATATTTGCGGACGATACGCTGCTTGCAAAAACCGAATTGGAACTTACGAATGCGTATGTAAAACTGGTTTCGAAAAGATCGAGGAATTGCCGCAAAGTGGTTGCAGAGGTAAGTGAAGTGTCTTTTTAAAGTACATACTCGGACTTTCGTAACAGCAACATTTTTGAAATTAATCTCGTAACATAAATTTAACGAAATTAATCTAATTAATGTTCTTATTAATTAATTATTTAATCTACTTAATTTTTAACATAATTAATCTCTAACTTTCACCTTCACTACCACGCACCTTCTTAAAGACATAAACGAATGTTCGTCTCCCGAATTTCCATGCGGCACCAATGCCAAATGCACCAACAAAGACGGCTCCTACGAATGCTCGTGCCCAGATAATCTTCTGGGTAATCCTAAGGAGTCTTGCAAATGTACGATAACACACTTCTTTTAACAGTAACTTTATTTAATCTTACCGTCGCGTATCAGCACCCAAAAATTGATGTCAATATCCTAACGTAGTTTACTTACTTTTCAATACTTAAATTAATTAATTAATTAACTTAACCCTAATAATTAAACCAAACAACAATAGCTTGTTTTGAAAAGTATTTAATAACCATTCAATTGATTAGCACCCTGTGACGGTGTTGAATGCGGTTCTCACGCGTCATGTCACGTAAACGGTCGAGAAGCCGCGTGTATTTGCGACCTTGGTTTCACCTTTGATCCGACAAATGTCGGCGCTGGTTGTATTGACATCAACGAATGTGATATCGGTCACGGACCATCTGGATTATGCGGACAAGGAGCCATATGTACCAACGTACCCGGAAGTCATCATTGTTCGTGTCCTCCCGGGTTTACGGGAGATCCATTCCGATATTGCGAAGGTAAGCTTGACTTCGCTAAAAGCTAGTCGGTCGAAGCTAGAAGTAACTTATCTGATTCTTGATCAGATATCAATGAATGCGATACGCGATATGGTCCAAGTGGAAAATGCGGGGACAGCGCTGTCTGCCGTAACACTTTGGGCAGTTTCGCCTGTACTTGTCCCCCTGGTTTTACCGGAAACGGCCGAGTTAGATGTCAAGGTAAACTTGAGATACTTATATATTCGCTAAGCCTAACGACCGAAAATGTTGTT
The DNA here is from genome assembly GCA_019434445.1 of Phalangium opilio. Taxonomy (NCBI): domain Eukaryota; kingdom Metazoa; phylum Arthropoda; class Arachnida; order Opiliones; family Phalangiidae; genus Phalangium; species Phalangium opilio. The sequence continues at coordinate 20,834 of JAEQBA010004018.1, forward strand.
ATAATGGTTGTCTTGATTCTTTCACGCGATAAGATATTAACGAGTGCTCGCAAGCGTACGGACCTAATGGTAAATGTGGCAGCGGGGCCATTTGCACCAATACACCCGGCAGTTTTCAATGTCGTTGCCCGCCAGGAACTAGCGGAGACGCTTTCGATAAATGTGAGCTTAATTATTTATATCCATCTTAGAGGGGAAGGTCTCGGAGAGAGAGAGAGAGAGCGAAAAAAAATTAACGCTTGAGGGGATTTTGGTGGCGAGAAAATCGTTATCTAAGAAAAAATGTTGCAAATTCTTTTCAGGCGTTGTTCCGGTTGAGTGTAGAGAAGATGACCAATGTCCCGGTAAATCATCGTGCCTGGAGAGTAGGTGTTATTGCCGAGCTCCTTATTACGGAGATGATTGCAGACGTAAGTTGATTATAGTATATAAAATTATAGGCTAAGAAACTTAAGTTTGAAGTAGACCAACAATAGAGAAGTTAGGTTTAGGTGGTAAGTGAAACCATATGTTTCGGTAATTATTATAGACCCTTGCGACGACATCTTTTGCGGAAACAAAGCCGACTGTCAACTGGACCCTAATGGTCGACCGGTTTGCGTTTGCGCTGCGGGTTACACCGGACGTTCTAACAGTTTACCGGGTTGCGTTGATATCGACGAATGCGCCGCTCAAAGATCACCTTGCGGACAAAACGCCTTTTGCCGAAACACTCAGGGTTCCTACGAATGCGTCTGTCCCCAAGGATACTTCGGAGACGCCTTCCGTGGATGTCTGTCCAACGAACCTCAAGTCATCTGCTCAGAGAAAGTGCCTTGTCCCGCTCAGGAAGAATGCGTAACTACTGGAAAAGCGAATCAATGCGTATGTCTTCGAGGATATACCAGGGACGCTCAAAGTGGAAAATGTAGAGGTTAGTGTCGATTTGAATCTGCTTGAACACCTAGTCTGACCGTAAGAAAATAGAGCTAATTAACCCTAAAAGAAATATTACATTATTTGAATGAACCTAACCCCTAATAATAACATACCATACTTAATCGGACAATCTCTAGGCCCAAAATCATTCTTCACCCATTCGTGAACGGTTAAACTAGAACCAATGTACTCGAAGCTTCCCTTCAAACTAAACTTCAACGTTTTGCTACCTTACTAAGCGTTGGTTCCATTTAGTGGAGCGTAAACTTTCGCGAAAAACGATTTAATTCAATAAAAATCGCATTAGCCAAAAGAAAATGACCGTTTTCCATCGTTTACGTATTTCTTTTTCCTGGTTTACCATAGACGTGAACGAATGCGCGGAATACAAGGGAAAATCTCCCTGCGGTCTCAACGCCTTCTGTATGAATCTTGAAGGAAGTTACGTCTGTCATTGCCCCGCTGGGAACACCGGTAATCCCTATGCCGCTTGCTATCCAGAAGGTAATTTAATTTTTTTTTCATCTTCTTTTTAAAGCGTTTATAAATGATTTAGTATTTCAGTTCCTGATTTTTTTTTTTTTTGGTTACGGGTCTGAGTTTATAATAATAAATTATTTGATTCCGTGTATTTTGCTTAACGGACCGGTGTGAAATTTCAATTCTTAACCATTTATTTTTGTAGTTACATCTTGCCAACGTGATAATCAATGTCCAGGAAATACTGTCTGTTTGGATGATGGTTATAATGGTCCTCATTGTACTTGTAAACCTCCGTTTGTCAGGGATGGAGAGTATTGTACGAGTAAGTAGATGATGATGATCTTTTATTTAATTTGTAATTTATTAGGTTTGGGTCAGGGTCAACAAAGGTCAAGCAATTGAATTTGCCGCGACTTTTATTAGTTAGGGTCATCAGAGGTCAAGATTTTTAATTAGGCCTGACAATGTTTGGTGTTGTTTTTTTAAATAGTGGTTAGCAGAAACTGTTCTACCACCAACCCATGCCCTGAAAACCAAGAGTGCGTTTTCACTGGTGCTGGATATGGTTATTGTATTTGTCCGAGAGGGTTTACGCTCAATAACGATGGTTTCTGTCGAGATATTAATGAATGCGTTGAAATCCGCGAATACGACGCTTGTGGACGTAACGCCGAGTGTATTAACAGTCGAGGTTCCTACGAATGCGTTTGTCACGCTGGTTATACTGGAAATCCCAGAGAACACTGCGAGATTATTCGTAAGCACCAATTGTGATTTACCATTTTACCTCTCTCTAACGTTAGTGTTTTAAGCCTAAATCTAACGAATATCTACAGAAATTCGATGCAGAGGTGAGACTGACTGCCCGAAGAATATGCAATGTAGCAAAGGACAGTGTCTGTGCTTACCGCCTTTCGTACTTGACGGACAAACTTGCAGACGTAAGTTTTAATTCATAAGTTACGTTTAAGTTCGTGCGATTGAACGAAATATCCGCTGTAGATCCTTGCGATTGGAAACAATGCGGACAGTACGCGACTTGCGTACTTAAAAAACAAGGTCCCGAATGCCAGTGCGTTCCGGGTTGTACCGGAAATCCGCACACTGGTTGTCACGACATTAACGAATGTACCGCGAATTTACCAATTGATCCTAACGGACCATGCGCGGTTGGAGCCACTTGCATTAATTTACTCGGTGGAGTTCAGTGCGAATGTCCACCCGGTACCACGGGTGACCCGTACAAGAACGGTTGCGTCGGAAGCGCAGTTTGTTCACGTGACGATGAATGTCCTGGTCGGGCCGCTTGCGACGCTAGGGGTGGAGGAGTTTGCGTCGATCCTTGTTCGACCTCGCTCTGCGGACCCAACGCTGATTGTATACCCGAAGGACACACGGCAATTTGTAAATGTCAACCTGGTTTTACCGGTGACCCATTGGACTTGGAGAGAGGCTGCATCACACCGTGTCACGGCGTTTATTGCGGAGTTAACGCTCACTGCATCGTCAATTCGGAAAATCAAGGAATATGCCAATGTCAAGAAGGTTTTGACGGAAATCCATGGGCTGGAGCCGGATGTCATCCCGACTACCGATGCTCTAAATCGCGACCTTGCGGTAGTGGTCAAGATTGTCACGAAGGTGTTTGTGTTGGTAAGTACTTAACTTATATTACATTCGTAACAACGTCTTTGCAATAAACGAATCCCTTTCTTCAGACCGATGTCTGGATGTCCAATGTGGTATCGGAGCCAGATGCAACAAAGAAACCGGTTGGTGTTCGTGCGCGCCTTACTTCATCGGCGACCCAGCTCGGCTTTGCATGCCAGTCATCTTACCACCGATTTGCGTTCCAAGTTGCGGCGTTAACGCCCATTGCATTTACGGCACTCCTAACCAATGTGAATGTAACAGCGGATATAGCGGTAATCCTTACCAATCATGCGGACAGCAAAACTCTTGCGGCAGTACCACGTGCGGTACAAATGGGCAATGCGTTGATGGCGCTAGCGGGGTTGATTGTATCTGTCCCGCTGGTATGCAAGGCAATCCCTTCATCGGATGCAGTGGTAAGTCCTTGGAATGATATATTATTTACGCGGATCTATTAATTATGGTCTCTCGTTTTCAGACGTCAATGAATGTTCTGGTAGTGGAGGTATTTGTGGTACTGGAGCTACTTGCATCAACAGCGTTGGTAGCTACCAATGTATCTGTCCGTCTGGTACCAGCGGAAATGCTTTGTTCGCTTGCACATCTAGTCAGGGAACTGGTGGATTCTTCCCGCCAATCGGAGGCGGTGGACTTATACCAGGAGGTGGTGGATCGAGTGGTGGCTCACCACCCGCGGGAGGTGGCTCACCACCAGCGGGAGGTGACATTCCTGCTGAACCACCAGTAACTGGACAACAGGAACAAAGTAATTTCCCCGTTTTTATAGAAATTAGGCCTAATCGTACTAATACCAACATTAATCTGCCTTTTAGATCTATGCTACGTCAATCAAGTTATCTGCGGTCCTTTCGCTAGTTGTACTAATGGCGTTTGTAATTGCGATGAAGGACAAAGTGGGGATCCATATGATCCAGTTAACGGATGCAGTCGTAAGTGTTTTATTGAAAACCTCTAATTAGTTTCCATGATTTCTAATCTTTTTTACAGCTTCGAGGACCAAACCATCTCCAATTCCAATTATTACAACCAAACCAACCTCACCTCCTTACATTGACCCAAGTGAAATTACACCTTCGGGACCATTACCTAACTTGTGCGAAGAAGATTCGGTTTGCGATGATAATTCGGCTTGCTTTCAAGATGATAAGGGACATCAATCCTGCATGGGTAAGTAAACATTCATTTCTAAGTGAGACCGTACAAGTACTTATTCCGATTGAATCTTTAGACGTCTGCATCAACACCCAATGCGGACCCAACGCCGTCTGTAAAGGAGCTGGTCATCAACCCGCTTGCGAATGTATTCCAGGAACTATCGGTGATCCTAATAACTTGAAGACCGGATGTCAACGTAAGTACTTGGAAATAAATTGACCAAAATTATCCTCGATGATTAACTTTACGAATTAATTATTATACTTAGCACCACGCGCAACGACTTTACAACCTATTGTGCACGAGTGCCTTAACAATCCCGATTGTCCAACCGATTCAATTTGCACGGTTGACAGAGACAATATCAATAGATGCAAGAGTAAGTGTATTTAAATTATTATTAATTATGATTAGTTATTATTTATACATTTATCCTTAAATAGACGTGTGTCCAAGCAATATTTGCGGACCTCACGCAATTTGCACTGGCAAAAATCACGCTGTCGAGTGCGTATGCCCACCAGGATACGCTGGAGATCCACGTGACTTAATTCGAGGTTGCGTAGCTCATAAATGTCTTAGCGACGACGATTGCTCGCAAGAAACATCGTGCCAAGCTCAGAATGATGGCGTCAAAAGTTGCATATGTAAGACACTTCAATTTAAATACTCCATCGGTACAGATACTTAATAAAATAATTCCGTAGCCGTTTGCCGAGACCACCTTTGCGGACAACACGCTGTTTGCGTCGGTAAACTTCACAGACCAATCTGCGAATGCGAAGAAGGTACTAAGGTCATTCACGATGACCCCGTTCACGGCTGCCAAATTGTTTCGCCCAATATCTGCGAAAACAATCAAGGTTGTATCGAAGCCGCCGTTTGTCGACCCGATGACTTCGGTGTCAAGGATTGCTTTGACGCTTGCGAAAATACGAGATGCGGACCTAACGCCCAATGTATCGGACGCGGACACAAACCCTCTTGCGAATGTCTTCCGGGATTCGCTGGTGATCCTTATGATCTACCACGAGGCTGCACCAGTAAGTACCTACACAAAAAACTATAAGGCGCGTAACGTGGTCTCATATTCTCTTATTTTTCAACAGAACAACCCGTTGACTTGTGCCGAGATGATGATCAGTGTCTGTCAGATAAGGTTTGTCGAAGAACCGAAACAGGAAAGAACGATTGTATCGGTAAGTACATTACATTACATTACCATTCTTAATTAATTACCTCACGACTAAAATTAATTTCACTATACAGATCCATGCGCCATCAAAGTTTGCGGACCAAACGCCATTTGCACTTCTAAGAACCACATCGCTACTTGCGCATGTCCACCAAGGTTTTCAGGAGACCCTAACAATCCAGTTAGAGGTTGCCAACGTAAGTTTTAAAACTTTTAAACTTTAATTCCAATTGGAAATATTTGCCAAATTATTTCTTTATTTGCAAAACTTAGCTGATCTTTGCAACACCGATAACGACTGCGCTGGTAACAAGGCCTGCAAAGTCACTAGCCAAGGAATTAAAGATTGTATCGACGTTTGTATTGGAAAACGTTGCGGACCCAACTCTGTTTGCGTTGGAGTTTCGCACGCGGCTCAATGCGCTTGCAAACCTGGTTTTGAAGAATACGGAGACATCAAGAGAACCGGTTGCAGACCGAGGGACAAGTGTAAGACGGACAGCGATTGCTCGGACAAAGAAGTCTGCAAAGTCAATCCAAACGGAGTCAAAGAGTGTGCCAGTAAGTATACCTATAATTTATTTATTTATTATTCTTTAAGACTCGTATTGAAAACATATCCGCGCCCTTAGATCCTTGTCCTCAAGTACAATGCGGACCCAACTCAATTTGCCAAGTATCCAA
>JAEQBA010004019.1:0-22662 GCA_019434445.1 Phalangium opilio
AAAAGTGTCGTTAGTGTAATCAAAGCTTTTGAAAATGTTGTCAATGAATAAATATCAATAAAAATTACTGTGAAATGACTAACATAACGAATAACAGTTACATCATATCTCTAAAATGTACTTGAAAGCGATGGTAAATAACTTAAATGTGATTGAAAGTGGTTCTTAAGTGACTGAAGCTGAAAATCCTTTCACGATGCTGATAAGCGGATCCCTAGTTTTAGAAAATGTGACCAGACTGGTTTATATTCCCGGTGGGATTTTGAAACATGTGCCTAGCGGAATAGGGATAGAGCACCTCAATTTACATAGAATTTAACAAAGTTTTGCATATTCTCCCAACCCAAATGGAATATCAAACCATCCGAAAGATTGATGACAAACAATCCATGCAGAGAACGGTGAAAATCCCAGAGTTCTTAGACCTGAGGGGGCGCTTTTTAAATAGGCGGGTGGTGACCCAGTAAACTCACGACACTTGGATAAATTGTCCTGGGCCGATCAAATGTTTTTACATCTCCAAGTGACGATATCGTGTCGGAGAGGTATTACACTGGACGTGTCAAGGTGTGTGTGTCTGTCACCGCTTTCGCAGTTCCCAAATCGGAGTTGACAGGAAGCAATTTTTCGCTTCCCATTACCATCGTTAGGATTAAGAAATACGAGGCGATCGGCTAGGGTTACAAGAAACGCCTAGCCTCCCAATGGCAGTGCTTCGACTGCAAACAAAACCTAGGGATTTTTTCGCTTAAATCATTCCAAAGTAACTCCTGATGCGTGAGCTGAACTAAATGGAATTCGAATTTATATACTTTCCCTTCATATCCAAAGGGATATAGTAGAAGTATTTACCCCATCGCTAAATATAATGATGGCAATATAAAGCTTCACGTAATTGCGGGTTTCCTACTAATTTATTGAGAATCAATCGCCTTATATACTCTAAATTTTTAAAAATTGTAATAGAGGTATACGCTTGAATTCAAACGTCAATATTAGCTATGTTTAAAATGATTTAGGGAATAAAATTTGTCAAAACGATTTAACTAGATATAAAAAACCGAATATCAATTATATGTATTTAATTATTTAAGAAAAACACCTTAATTGCGTCTCGACTTGGAGAGGTTTATTTTGGTTTCCCAACTTGTTCTAGTCGCGTCGATCGAATATGTATCAACGCTAATTGTCTTGTATTTTGTTGAACTATGCGTGTCATTCGACGGGAAATGGAGTCAGATAGCGTGCCAGTATCCTTTTACTTAGATTGCTAAATCAGAGCCTTTATAGCGCATAGAGGATATAAAGAAGAGGAGGAGTCACTTTAGCCTTTACCAATATAAAAGGGAATATCTCGCCAAATATTTACTATTCAATTCCGATTTTTCTATTTGGGTACAATACCTTCTCTGTACAATACATATCATTAGTGGTTGAAAATGTCACATACTTAACGGTATATATGTGGAGGTGGAGAGTGATATTTAGACAAAGCAAGGTAACCACCAAGAAACCAAGTACCTTAATTTGCTGCAAAAACTTTTACGATAACTGAATACAACAACTGTCCATTCCTCTTCTTTATTTCCTCTATGATAGCAGTTTACATTCTCACGTATTCGTGCGCGCTTTATAATGGTCATTATAATTCTAACGCTTTTTGACATTGTGCCTCAATACGCTACAGCATACTGTAGAGTATACACTTGGCCAAAAGTTGGCAAATGTAGACACACCTTAAAATCAAGTAACGATCGACATCGTCATTTCGCGAAACAAACAGACTCCCATGACATTAAATTTTCAGATCTCGTCTCCGTGGAAAATGACAACTCGCACATTTTCGCCAAATTTCGAATCTAAATAACAAATTGTCTGGGAACATCAAATAACGTAATATAATATATCAATATTACTCAAATAATTTGGCGTTATCGGGTAACGTAATCAACTATATTCAATATGTTATTTTCCAATGTAACCTTGAGAATGGCCCTGGAAAAGGTAAGGTTTCAAAATTATCATTTGCAAAAATTGATCGCTTCCAAGACACTAGAGAAAGTGATTTATATAACGACATTTATATTCCAAGGATAAAATTTCTGTTTTCAGGCATTCGTCATGGAAAATACGGGCGAATTCAATTTCAAAGCTGTTTCTAAATATTCTTCTGTTGTAGCGGAATTTTTAACCAATTTCAAAACGTAAATGCATGCAGTAATTAAATAAGCTTCCTGATTTTAATTTCGATTAATTACAGTAATAAGCTTCAATTAATTCCTGACGCTGGAAATCTCGTAAGTAAAATTCGAATTTTAATTTCATTTCTTTGTAAGAAAAGAGTTTAAAGAGTTTACGAGTTTTTCACGAAGTATGGACAAAAAAATATTATTTTTGAATATTGAATAATCTTCGGCACATTTCCAACCGATTAAACTCTAGGCGTTTACTTTTTTCAGAATACCGACTTGAGATATGATTTAACTAACTATTGGTGGGATATCCATAATAATAAAGCATACATTACTGGTTATCAACTGGGACCACCCATCCAATTCACATATTACACGTTTTTGGTCAAATACTTTCGACCGGAAGATGTTAAAGTCACCAGAATGTTTAACAGTACCGCTTATGGGGTATAAAATTTTGATAATGAACCTGAACCTTAAATTAAACCCGAAAATAATTATCAGGCTTTGCTCATTTTACTCTTGTGGGCTCTACTTGTCAAAATTTTGTATTGGAAACTAGCACAATTGGGAACAACCCTAGGAAAAAAGCAAATAGGCAAGAGTTTGCATTTTACCTAAACGTTTTTGAATAATGTTAGGCTTGAATATATTCTTATTAATACGAAAGTCATTTCACATTGAAACACGTAGGTTCTCTGGGGATCACAATCGTGTTATTTGTGTCAATAACAAAAGCCAATGTGTATTCTTACCACGTTTACCAATCATCCCCAAAAATCTATACTCTCGACGACTTAATGAAGGAGCCCAACATGAAGGTCTTCGTCCAAGATAATTTTCACATTAAACGCTACATGAAAGTATGTCACTATGTCTTTGAAGAAATATTAATTCCGCTGTTAAATCACTATATTGTAGCATCTCTCTACTATTATGTTTTCCCTTTCTACATGATCTCTTCTTTTCAGACGTTTTAATCCCACTAAAAATTCTTAAGACAGGCAAATAATAATAATAATTACGATGCAGATCACCGATCACTTTTGACACTTTCCTTTAGAAAAGGTCGAATCATAAATATTATGCATTTCCAGAAATATTTCCATGATTTTTACGACGATTATCTGGAAAGGGTTATGAAACTGAAAGAGTCTGGGTTTAATGAAAAGGAAGTATTCAAAGCGAACGAAAATATAGCGTTTATAGCCTATTCTACGGTAATGCGACGTCACTGTTTCTGGTATAAACACCTAGAGGGAGTCAATTACGGGGAAATTTTCATGGAACAACCCTTCTCCTATCTATTTTCGCAAAACGCATCCTTGGAAGGCAGAGAAATATTCGTTCAAAGGTACCAAAACAAGACCCTTATGGTTACATAAAATATAATTAAGACAAACCCTAATTGATGAAAATCTAATTAACTCATTAGCTCTGAAAATAGTTAATTAATTACTGACAGATTACAAACTTTTCTGGAAACTGGTCATGATATTCGTAGCGAATTCGTATGGTTGACCAATTTTTGCCTTGAAAATGAAAGCAACAAAGATCAAATCATCAAGAATTTGACCTCTAACCTGAAAACTTTGGCTCCGGCTTTCGCCAGTCTAATTGTTCTGTACATGTTGAGTGTGATTGCTCTCTTGGTCGAACGTGACGTAAAGAAGATGAATCCAACTACAGGCCCGGATGATACATACAAACAGAAATACAAACTCAGACCTAGGGATTTTTTTCGTTTAAAGCATTCCAAAGTAACTCCTGATGCGTGAGCTGAACTAAATGGAATTCGAATTTATATACTTTCCCTTCATATCCAAAGGGATATTATAGAAGTATTTACCCCATCGCTAAATATAATGATGACAATATAAAGCTTTAAACAGTTGCTAAAATATCTACGAGTTTGCGTTGACATGACTTGAAATTAATTAATCGCGGAAGCCCATTAAATTATCGTAGGAAATAACAATTACTATAGCTGGTAAAGCGTACGTCTCTGCTGGGGTAAGAACTTCTTTAAACTCCATGGATGGGGGGTTAGTTTTTCCCCCTTTTCACAACCCTGTTAGAAATCTCGAGCTCCTCTCTTGGAAGTCTTTCTTCACGAGAGCGGGGCTCGACTTCTTCAGCCCATGAACGCTGGATCTCTAAATGGACCGGAAAACGGGGAAGACCCCTCAATATAGCACGTTTGTTTTTTAAAAAATAAAAAAGGAACGACCACTGTCGTTAAATAATTTTTAATAGGTTTATGAAGAATCATAAAAAAACCGAATTGTCTTGACTGTTCTCAAATTCACAGCCACCATCCCTTCCCCTGATGCTATGCTAGAGAGCGTTCGGTTTTGATTTTGCACAAGAATAGGGCGTTTTCCGGTCCCTTTAGAGATACAGCGTTCTATTTCAGCCAGGGTTGTTGATTTTTTTTATTTAAATCGGATTTTTTGGATTTTAATTGATTTATTTTATTTTTTTGATTTTTATTGAATTACTAGATAGTAAATTACCAACATGAAAACTTTTGAGTCAAAATTAACCAAAAGCAAAATAATCATGACATTTAAGCAGCTATGGGATATTGCTACTATTCAAATGCTTATATAGAAAGACTAGCTTGACCGCTATTTCATTTCCTAGCCTTTCCAGCAAGACAAACTGGAGTTCTGGGAAAACCTTAAACTGAAATATACCAAAACATGATTATTTTTAATTTTAGGTCTTTCCTAGTTAAGTTTCTTCTCGAGTTTCTTAAACTACTACTTAGAATCTTAGAAAACATTTTTTAAAAATAAAAATAAATACTTGATTTTAATCAAATGATTTTTTTTAAAAAAAATCGCTTGATTTTAGTCATGATTTAAATCAGTGATTTAATCAAACAACCCTGTTTTCAGCCAATATCTATTCCTCTACCAATAGGGCAAATTTTGGCGTACGAGTCGCACCTAAACCGGACAACTAAGAATAGTTTTCGCGAGGTGGCGAATGTGTCGCCCTCCTTCAGCAGGCCCGTAGCCAGAAGGGTTACGCAGAGGGGCAGTATCTTTCTGTGAGGGGGCATGGCAAATACAATTTTTTTTATAGAATAATATAAATATCAAAGTTGTCAAACAATAAATATTTACGCAGGTATTTCATTATTGACACATTTAACATTTGAAATTGAAACTTTTCTAAAAAGTTTAAAAAAATACATTGTTAATAAACAATTCTAAATCTAAATTTGTGGTCAGATCTTTTTCGTAGGCTAGCGAAGTTAAGTTTCACTTTCTTTCATGTGACTTAGCTCGTCGTCAAAGTGAAAATACGCGAGTAAGGCAGGAAAAGCTTGCCCCGCAACTTCGTAAGTCGCTGTTGAGGCTCAAAATGTTAGTCTGTACCCGGACATTATAATATTTTGGTCCTTGATGACAAAACCAGCGATATATATCAAGGACAACGTCATAAAGCTAAAAATTCCAGTGTGTCAGGGATACATATCAAAAGTGAAGTTAAAACATGCAAGTGAATCAGGGACATATCAAGTTAAAAAATCAAAGTGTATCAGATAAAGACAATAATCTAAAATATGTTAATATACATTCTAAATAAATTTAATATTTGTGTACCAAAATGAAAATATTTTTAGAGGGGAAAGTTAATTTGATAAGGGGGCATTTAGGGGCAAACCGAAATATTATTAGAGGGGGCAGGATATATTTTTTGAGGGGGCATTGCCCCCTGGTGCCCCCCTTGGCTACGGGCCTGTCCTTCAGTATTGCTGCACAAGAGAGGTTAGTCCCAAACCCCGCTTTTGGTTATTCCCTAGGCTAATTTAATGCACTTCTGCTATCGCTAAATTACAATTTTGAACCTAATAAAGTTTTTGTCCGTTGATTTTTTGGGGGAAGGGGCGAATTTTCAGTAGTTTAGAAAAGGTTGACCAAATATAATAAATAATTAACCGAAAGATACAGATTATAGTAGCCCATCAAACGGGACTCCTGTGGTCACCGGTGTTTGATTTAATGAACATTTCACCAACAAAATCACCGCAAAAGAGTGAAAAAATGCCAAATGCCTTCAATAAAAGTATATATTATATTAAATTTCCTTCAGTAGGAAATTTGCGACAAGCTTTTCAACATGAAACGTCCTGGTTTCGCCATAGAGTTTGGCCACTTTGACACAGTTTATTTACACTAAGAAATAAGCCCCAGTGAAATCATACTTGTGTGTACTCCCCAAAATGTCTTTTCTTTCGTTTGCTCTTGTATATAACGCGAATTAGTAGTTTGATAAAGAATGGTTCTGACTTGGCACAAATCACGCCTTTTCGCCCGACGTCAAGTGACAACCGAAAAATAAAAACATAGTTAAGCTGGACAGAAATTACGTTGAGTATGACGATATTCGCTTTCTATTTTTTCGGCCGCGTTCAACGTTAACGCTTTGCGTGAGCGAATCAGCAATAAGCTAGAGTCGTGACGTCATTTTCGACCACGCGTATTCGGAAGAGGCCGTCATGTTTTTATTTGTTTCGTTCCTTATCGAGTCAGTAACTAGTACAAATCCCTGAGAATACCGAAGTTCAATGCTGGATGGTGTAGAATTATTTTACGTAAAAAATCAAAGTGTGTAATTAATTATTAAAACTGTAAAAATAAACTAGAATAAAATGTCAAATCTTAACACCATTTAAATATAACACATAATTGCTATCTATTCAAAATGTAATCATATTAAAAGCATTCAATTCGATTGTACTAAACTATAAAATACATTATAATTGTAAAGCATGAAGGGCTTTGACCTATTTTGTAATCGGAAGCGACAAGGAAAAGTTACCCAAAAGCCCCTCGAAAGCCTTTCAATGCTCAAAAGAAATCGCAACGGTCACGGAGGAGTTCTGGGAAGGATGAAAGGACAAGAGCACCAAAAACCCAAAAAACCTGCGGCGCCATTAACACAAACTGTAGGTTCTTGTTCCTCCATCCCAGTCTCCTAATTGGCTCAAAATAAATCCGATTTCAAGTCGATAAATTTGTGTAAATAGAGAAAACCTTTCTTTATATCACTATACTTGTAAAAAAAACCTTTATCGAGTAGCCCACTAAGAGGGGACCCATTTAGAAGGGACAACGAAAAAAAAATAGAACTTTTTCACAGCAAAAACTTAGTCGTTATTAAAATTTAGAAGAAAAATATAACTTCTAGTCGACGCAAACTTCGTCAGAAAACTTAGAAATAAAATCAACTGTGCGGGATTAACATTTTTTCAGTCGGTGTTATCAGGGCCGGCGGATGCTGTGGGTATGGTGGGTAGGCCTACACACCCGGGATTAGAAAGCTGCAAATGAAAATATTAACCTCCAACTCCTTCCAGCTCCAAGGCAATACACAACAATGACTCCAATTCCTCCCAATGTCATAATCAAAAGATTCAACTCCGCAGAACTCCGCCAAGCGAAATGTAAAACTCCTCCCAACTCCTTCCATGAAAATTAAAATTTCTTAAACTCCTCCCAACTCCTTCCATGAAAATTAAAATTTCTTAAACTCCTCCCAACTCCTTCCATGAAAATTAAGATTTCTTAAACTCCTCCCAACTCCTTCCATGAAAATTAAAATTTCTTATTCTCCTCCCAACTCCTTCCATGAAAATTAAAATTTCTTCAACTCCTTCTAACTTCGTCCATTAAAACCTTTCTAGTTTCTAGTCTTTGGAAGATTTCTTTACTCTTTAGAATTGGAAAAATAGAAAGTTCAAGTAAAACGTGTAGCTCATTAGTTTTCGTTCAAATTTGGCCTGAGATTAATATCACGAGTGCTTATAAACTATCATTTTCAAATAGGGAAAAATATTTACTCATAAAATTCTTCTAGACTTTAAAACTTAAGATTTTGGGGGAAAAGGCGCTACGCGTTGTCGTTGAGTCATATTTTACGCTTAGTTTCTTAAATTAGCTATTTAATTAAAATAGGACTGATTCGCTTCGCAAATGCTATTTTGAAGGAAAAGGCCACGAACTTCACGAATCAAGAAATACTAACACTAGAGTCCATTCTGTTATTAGTTGTGCCTGCCAATATGCCCACTGCCTTACTTTAATACGCATACGCATCAAAGCTTTAAAGGAGACTTGTCAATGGGTTTAAGACAGGGTTGGCACGCTGGTATCCAGTCCGGTTTTATCCACCTGGATTAAACTGGTTTAAACCACGATGAAAATCCAGTGGATTTTTCAAAACATATAATAAAAGAGTACAGCGCAGGCACCTTAAAGTGAGATGGAAGGAAACGTTTGACCCACATGTCTTTACCTCTTTATTTCATCGAAATGGTCGATTCCCATATGTTGTGGGTTAGTTTGACGCGCCCTCCTCCCACTGCCCACCCGAAACTCGTGAGACTGAGTTGAATTTTCGCAACGCTATATTGTTGGATCGGGCAGCGCGTTTAGAAAAATCTTTATCGGACCCTGCCCTATTGAAGATCACAAAAAGCCTACCCGGGCCCAACCCTGCCCTATTGAAGATAATAAAAATGTCTACCCGGGTAGACGGAATGATAACCGTACCCGACCAGCAAAATATTTTAAGTTATTTTCTCACCCAACCCGACCTAGGGTTTTCCGACCCGATATGGGTCGGGTTGGATTGAAAAATCCTGATTAAATCAGGGGCCCTACTCATCTCTAAGGAAATGTCTATAGTTTTATCAACTTTTATGTACGATAAAAATTATTCTCAATTAGACGGCCTAGCAGAAGACAACTAGCGCGCTAAATGTGAATAGAAGTGCTAAATTAAGCACTAGTGAGTAGTTTAAAAAAAAGCCAGATAAATCCAATAAAATCCGGTTTAAACCAGCAAAAAACCATACCAGTGGCTTTTTCAAGAAAAATCCGGATTTTTGCCAACCCTGGTTTAAGAGAAAAGGAAAGCGCCCGCGGCCCCGGTGTGTGAGAGACTCACTGAGGGGACGCATCACGTGGGGTTACGGGTGAAAAAAGAATTTCGTACGTACCTTTTGAAGACAAACAACGCTAAAGTCCGCTTTTAAATTGGAGCTCTACCACTTACCAGACTTAAGTTTTCCAACTCCGTAGATTTCCATGTTTTAAGATAATTTTCCATTGCCTCCCAACTTCGCAATTAAATTTATCATTATTCCCATTGCCTCCCAACTCCGCAATTAAAATTATCATTATTCCCATTGCCTCCCAACTCCGCACACGAAAACTTCCACTGCCACCCAACTCCAATTTTATCTCAGAAAAACATTTCCAACTCCTGGAGTTGTCATCGCTTAAACGCGGAACCCAGCGGGTTTCGGAGTTCTTCCACGGAGTTGCAGCTCTCTACCCGGGATCTCACGGGAGTTATGCCAGAGAAAAAGCCGAGACTCTGAGTATGCGTTTAATATTAAAAAAGCATATTTCGTGAAATTTTTCATTTTATGTTTTTTTCAGATGGGTAGTTAGAATAAAATCTCTTAAATCAGAAAGAGCAAATTATCAGCATCTTATGGCATTTTTATACGATTGTTCTGTAGTCTAAACCGACTAAATGTATTTTCTGAAGGTATTTATGGGGCGCGTCACTACACAGACTTGAAACCTTTTCTATGTAGACAACCCTCTGTATTGGAAAATACTAGGGGTTGATACACTGCCGTCTCTGAGCATTCCCATGATTCAAAACGGTTATAGCGCCGGCGTCAAAAAGTGATACGGAAGGCAAAATTTTAGTGCCTTGCATTTCCCTCTTAATTATATCGAAAGGGTTTATTTCTCTTTCTCTATTAACTTTGAGACGAAAATCAAAATTATATTAAATATTAAGTTAATATTATACATTTTCTTCGTTAGGTATTCACATCATTGTGCGTTACATCGTTTTAAAGAAAAACAATTAAATAATTTTGAGACACTTCTCTAAAATTGAGGTTTGAAGTGAAGCGTATGCCACTTGCTTCGCCCCACAGAAATCGGTAGTATAACCGAGTTTCGAATCACAGCTTAGAGTATGAAAGGTAGCTATGGATAAGAATTAATTTCAATGTAGTAAGAAGATTTTATATTGAATTCTATGCGACTAATGTTTTTCACAACTGGATGTTTCAAGCTTTTCTAGTTAAATTTATTTTTTTATCATCACGGAAGAGAGACAAGAGTAAGTATTTAAAATAACAATTTTTTTCATTATAATCGACAAAGGCTTAGGAATGTTTTCCCTACTGTTTTGCATTATTAAATGCATATTTTGCATTTTTATTAACGGGAATCATTCTCAAACTACAATTGGATCGTTCCTAATACAAATGATTTGGATATGGGGTCGATTCATCCCCAAATGACACTATCGGGTTTCTGTAACTCGAAATCCCTTTAAATTTGGTTCAAACCCTATCAAAATATTTGGGCATCCAAATGGCCGGCCAAATCGTTTTTTGGATAGCTCTTTTCCCCTTTTTCACCCCGTTTGTGGCCGCCATTTTTTTAAGTGGAAAAAAATTCAGAGTGGGTCCTTTTTCGTTGTCATTTTCACACTTTTTGAGGATTTGCACATGGCTTGATTTTAAATATAATATCAAGTAGGTTTCAAGCTTTAATATAAGCCTAACTTCAAAATTTTCCACTTTTTCAGTGTCACACAATCTTTTTCTAAACTTGGCACTTTTTTAAAGGCGGTGAAATTACGCTAACCCTTGACTTACCGTTGATTTTTGGCATTTTATAAAAAATAATTTTTTGCCCCTCGTTTTAAGCCCCGTTACTTGGCCATCTCGTAGTGCCGTATTTTTAAAGTTTTGACTTTAAAATGAGTGCTTTGTTTTCTTAAATATTATTTAATAGTTTAAAATTTCAATATTATAATTGCGTAAATTGTCCATTTTTACGAAATCATTGTTTTTTGTTGAAGGGACGAGCCTTGCATTTGAATTTCGAAGTTACCCTTTTTAACCGGCTGGTGTTTTTTTCTTTCCCTATGTTTATTCGGTGGCGACTCGTGCGGCTCCCCGAAAACCGCTGTGGTGGGATGTTTTTAACTAAAAATGTATGCGTTCAATGTGTGGATTTTGTATTTTTATGCTTCTACTCGTGGTGCGCGTCGAGGTTTACGAATCCAACGTGTGTTGCGAAATAAAAGTCAAGGGTGGACAGTAGATAGAAAGTGTTGCTTTTGGCCCACTGGCGTCAGACAGTGCCAGCATCGTGCCAGATGGCACCAGTAAATATGGCGTCAATGAATCAAACATGGCGCCCACAGCATTTTTCTTCTTACGGCGCCAGCGAAACGTACATGACGTGTCTTCCTATAGCGTCAGTGAATCAATCATGGCGGCAATGTTAGGCTTAAGCGTCATATTCGACAACGTGGTAAATAGCCCTTGTCATACACGCGGTTTAAACGTCATGTACACGATATGAACGTGATTGGTCTAAAAAGTGCGCCATGTTTACATGGTCAGAAGGTCACGTGACATTGCCTACTTCAAATTTTAGGAGTTATTTATGTGCAAATTTAATCCTATATAACTAGATTTATAGGCATATTCCAAATTTTAGGAGTTATTTCAACTTAATATCTGAATTTAATACTTCTAAATATAGAGTTTAGAAATTATTTCAACTTAAACCAATTTCTCTTTATTGATAGGCCTATTTCGCATTTTCATGGATAGGAAATGTAAATAACGAGGTCGGTGAACGTGAATAGAGAAACTTGAATGGTAAATAAACGGCCTATGTCAATAATTAGAAATCATGATAAGCGCTTGTATGAAAGCGGTTAGTGTCAACATGGGATGATAGTTGGGGTTGCAATGTTTGTTTATGCTAGGAAACTTGTAAGTAAACAAACTAGATTGAAACTTGGCGTAAATTTCGAAACATGGCGTGGCTCTCATCGTGACGTCAATGGGAAACCCATATAATAGTTCAGGCAGAGATTAAATGGACGACGCCGCAATGTTTGTTTATGCCAGGAAACTTGTAAATAAAACAAACTAGATTGAAACTTGGCGTGAATTTCGAAACATAGCGACGTTTTCGACTTGGCGTCAATGGAAAAACCCATATGATAGTTCGGGCAAAGATTATAAAAGATACGGCGCCAAGAGTATAAAAGCCTGGCACGTGTCCCACCTCAGTCACTTTTGTTCCTGACTTCAGACGAGTTCCAGCCTGCTCCTTAGCTGCTTTATAGTGTTTTTCAATACTTGGTAACATTTGCTGTTGCAAGTTATTTTGCAGAGGGTAAGAAAAGGTTTACGGGCTAGTACCGAAATTACTTGTGATTTTTACAAGTACTTGCGTATTTTTTACAAGTACTTGCGTATTTTTTACAAGTACTTGCGATTTTTTCTGAGATTGTCCTAATCTCATTCATTCTTTGAGAATGTTTAAGTGTTATATTTGTGAGCGTTCCTACCAAGGGAACAGGGAGCTTTTGAGACATAAAAGGGAGAAACACGGGGATGTTAAATACCCATGCTCGCAATGTCCGGCCGTTTATACCAGACTTGCGAATTTAACGTTACACGTGGCTACCCGACACTCTACCCCAAATGTTCCACTCCCCCTCATGACCAATGCAGATCCATCAACTTCTACCTTTGTCCCATTCTTGGGTCCATCAACCTCTACCTTTGTTCCTCCTGTTATCCCATTCTCGGGCCCCTCAACCTCTACCTTTATTCCTCCTGGGGCGAAGAGGCCGAAACGGTCCACGACCGACCCATCCACTCCTGAGACGAAGCGGCCGAAACGGTCCACGTCCAACCCTACTCCTTCCTCTGTTTTCGGCCCCCTTTCCGGCGTCACTCGTAGGGTGTCGTCGGACCTTTCTCCTGAAAATCTAGATGAACTGTCCGACGATGGGAATCGTGCCTTGAGCGAGTTCATGGACCGAGAAGAGGGTGTCATCAATGGATCTCTACTGGGAACTCCTCCTCCCGCCGTTTGCGAAAATCTGGATGAACTGTCCGACGATGGAAATCGTGCCCTGAACGAGTTCATGGACCAGGAGGATGACTTCCCAGCCCTTTCCAGCCAGGAGAATCGCGACATCCATCGTTTTATGGATCAGCAGGAGGGTGGCGAAGGTCAAGAGCAGGAGGAGGAGGAACCCATAGTTGCGTCACCGGAAGTTCCTCTCTAGAGGAACTGGAAGTACTAGGTAGGGCTATTTTTTGTGCACGTTTCACACCCGTAGCGACTGAGACAGACGTAGAGCTGTACGTAGGTAGACATAGGGTAGCGATTGAAAATTACTTGCGCAATAAACTAACTAGGGATAGAGGGATAAGGTGGTATTTAACTGTCAGGGCTCGCTACACTCGTCAGTTAGCCGACACTGACGAGGAAGTAGAAACTTTAATTTATCATAGAACCCAAAACCTTACTATTTTGAACCCCGACGTTATCCCCGGACAGATAGACTTTAGTATTCGGACTCTGAAACGTTTAATGGAGGAGTACGAAGCGCAAGGTAGTGGGTGGGTTCTAGATAAAATTCTCTTCTGCAAATTAATATCATAGCGTACCTCCCGCTTCACGGGGGTACGTACTTTTTAACCCCTAAAAATCTTCTAGTTAAGAGAGCCCTATTAAATGTGCGAAATACAGACATAAGTGTTTCTTATGGTAAATTTTGGCACATTTACACCCTGTGAACGTTAACCCGAATCGTGTAACAAAGTACCTAGAGTATAGTAATGAATTGGACATGGCCGGTATTACGTTCCCCGTGGAAGTAAATACCGGTAAATTTGAGAATTTCGAACGGGTGAATAACCTTTTGATTAATGTTTTCGGATACGAGAAAGAGGTCTTCCCCCTTTACGTGAGTTCCAATAGAGTTGAGGAACCGCGTCAAGTAGATTTATTGCTATTAACCGAGGGTGAGAAGAAGCATTTCTGCTTAATCCGAAGCATGAGTCGACTTCTAGCGAAGGCGTTCACCACACACACAAACATGGACCATTATTGCCGTTATTGCCTGCATCGATTCTCCGGTGTAAACTCGGAGGAAAACTACAGGGAACACATCAAGGAGTGTAGTATACACGGTCCCCAGAAGATCGAGATGCCGGTAAAGGAACCTATTCTGGAATCACAAACGTCGCATGGCAGCAGAAGGTAAACTAAAACTTTTGTTATTTATCAGGGTATTTTGAATAGCGCGCCAAAATAGTTTACTGAGGCTAACGACAGACGGCGCCTATAGCGGGATAAATAAAGCAGACGATAAAGATGCATGGGAGAGAGAGAATGTTTTGTTTACATTTTATCTAATATAGTTTATTTCTATTTCTCAAAGGTTAAATACGTCATCTATGCCGATTTCGAGTCTATTCTCCGTAAAGTTCACCGATGCGATCCCAATGTCGACCTCTCTTCAACCACGAAAACTTCGCAGCATATCTCCTGTGGGTTTAGTTATGTCATCGTTAGTCACGACGGTACAGTCTCTAAACCAGTTAACTATCGAGGGATAGATGCCACGGAAAAGTTTTTAGAAAACCTTTTGCGTGAAGACGCAATCATTCAGCGTAAGATTAAAGATTACGCCCCCATGAATCTATCAAACTTGGAAAAAGCGCAATTCGCCTCGGCCCAATCCTGTTACTTATGTAACAAGCCTTTCACTGTAAATGACTGTAAAGTTCGTGACCACGACCACACTAACGGAGCCTACAGGGGAGCTGCTCATAATTCGTGTAACCTGAAACTGGGGACCCGGAATTTCGTTCCGGTCTTCATGCATAACTTATCCCGTTACGATGCTCATCTTATTATGGACAAAATTGGATTGGTCAAAGATCACAAGATTACGTGTATCCCCACGAATTCAGAAACGTACATTTCGTTTTCTCTGGGTAATTTACGATTCTTAGACTCAATTGTTATTGTTATTGTTATTGTTGAAGGGGGTGACGCGTCGCCGCGTCGAGCACCGATACCAAGGGTATATTGTGCGCCCCGAACTGGTTAGACTGCGAAGAGTCCTGTCGCCTCGATGAATCGGAGAATCCGATTGACCGAGACAGTAGAGAACTGGTGAGGTTCCATAGTATGCATATCGAAATGCTCAAACCTCATGGCCGCGAGATAGTCGCAGCAACACAGGATATGGGAGGAGGTTTCCTCTTCCTCCCGGCAGAACCTACAGAGTGGGTCATCAACGATGCCCAGTAGGTGCAGGTGTCTATTCAGCCGGCAGTGTCCAGTGAGGAGACTGGTGACCAGCCTAATTTTGCTTTTGGTAAGGGCAAGCAGTTCCTTTGCCCTAGTAATAGAAGGACCCGGGACAAACTCCTTGGCTTGTCTCTGCCCATCCATGTCAAGCCAGAGTTGCAGTTGAAGTGCAGACATCCGGCAGTGAATCCTATGGCGAATGATGCCATGGGGGATGGGAACCGCAGGCTCAGGTCCGAAGAACTTCGCCTCAGCCCCCCTTTTGGCATACATATCAGCCCTCTCATTGCCCAGGTATCCGCAGTGCCCTGGCACCCACAGCAATTGAACCTTGTTGCGGGCAGCCAAGAACTCAGCAGATCCAGGCAGCTGAGCACCAGTCTAGAATCGACAAGGCACTGATTTAGCGCCTTGAGGGCGGCCTGACTATCCGAATAAATCTGAATCGTCCGTCCGCGGTAGTTTTTCTTGTTGCAGAAATCCGCACATAAACAAATGGCCATGATTTCCGCCTGAAAAACGCTGGCAAAGTTGCCAAGGCTCTCGTAAAAACCAAACTTCTTGGTCAAGCAGTAGACCCCGGCACCAACTCCAGAGTCCGTTTTAGAGCCGTCCGTGAACCAGACGGACTCCCCCCAGTTCCAAGGACTGGGGTGGTCTCCCAAACAGCGCGACTGGGAAAGTGCACGCTGAAGGGCTTGTCGAAGTGGTGTGATATAACAGACTTATCTGAGACCATCACAAGTGATGGCTCAGTACTGCTGTACTCACTGAAAAGCTTGGTGTGACTGAAGTCCCAGTGCTTGGGCTTCCACCAGCCGAGGTTGTTGAGCCTACAGGCTCCCATAATAGCTTCTTCCTCAATAAAGAGGTGAAGGGGAAGCATATTGAGAAGGATTTCCAGAGAGGCTGTGGGGGCTGTCCTCATGGACCCCGTGATACCGATGCACGCCAGCCTTTGAAGCTTGCGTAGTTCATCTTGGGCTGTCTTAAGGCGAACCCTGGGCCACCAGACAAGGGCTCCATAGGAGACCACTGGCCTGATGATCCTAGTATAAATCCAGTTTACAGCGCCAGGGCTTAAACCCCAGGACTTGCTGACTGAACTCCTTAAACGCCAAAATAGAATTTTGGCTTTCTTGATGCTCAGATCAAGATGGGATTTCCAAGTAAGCTTGGCATCAAGAGTCACGCCAAGGTACTTGACCTCGGAGGACTTCTTTAAAACCTGTCCAAAGAAGGAAATATCATTGAAGAGGTCATTAGTCCTTTTCCGGGTAAACGGTATAAGGACAGTCTTATTGGGATTGACGGTGAGGTTAACTTCCCTACACCATTCCTCAACATCATGTAAGACAGATTTCATCAGTGCAGCGATAGTTGCAGGGAACCTCCCTGTAACAATCACTGCGATGTCATCCGCATAGCCAAAGCAGTGACACCCCCCTCCCCGAGTCGGCCCAGCAGCTCATCCACCACCAGGCACCAAAGAAGAGGGGAAAGAACCCCTCCCTGAGGACAGCCACGGTCGGTGGAGATCTCCAAGGATTCCCCGAGAAGAGACGCCGTCACCCTACGGTACGTGAGCATGGATTTTATCCAACGACACAAAGTGTCGTCAATACCAAACCGCTCCGCAGCGCGAAGGATAACTTCACTAGAGACCCTATCAAAGGCCCCCTCAATATCAAGGAAGATGGCCAAAGACATCTCCTTGAACTCGATGGCCCTGTCAAGGCAGTTCAAGATGCCATGGAGCGCCGTCTCTGTAGATTTGCCTTTCTGATAGGCAAACTGAAAAGTGGACAGGGGTGTGTGGGAAAGAACACCATCCCGCAAATACCTGTCCACCAATTTCTCTAAAGTCTTTAGGAAGAAAGAGGTAAGACAGATAGGTCTAAATGCCTTAGCCTCAAGATAGCTCGTCTTCCCAGGTTTGGGAATAAAGATAACCTTCGAGCGCTTCCAGATATCTGGAATATGCGCCAGAGCAATGCAGGCTCTAAATATCCTGCACAGATAGGGGCCAATGGCGTCTATGCCTTCCTGAAGGAGGGCGGGAAAGACGCCATCTGGGCCAGGGGACTTATAGGGCTGAAACGAATTTACAGCCCACTTAAGTCTAGAGTATGTAACTATCTTATTGGCGATGCCCCAGTCCGCCCTGTGTGCTCTTCGAAAGTGCACGGGGGGAGTGTCGGTGCTTGTGGGGTCAAAAGCCTCGGAGTCCGGAAAGTGTACCTTAAGCATATGCTTAAGGGTGTCAGTCCCTGACTTGGTAAACTCACCTTCTGCCACCTTGATGGTGCTGAGCTGGTGAGTGTTATCGTGAGCCAGGATCCTCATGATCTTGGCAGTAGCGGGGGCATCAGAGATGCTACCGCAGAAGTCCCTCCAGGAGTTCCTTTTGGCCTCCCGGATGGCTTTATTATACTTGTTAAGGGTCTGTCTATAAATAGTCCAGTCCCCAGTCCTCTTAGCCCTATTAAAGAGTTTACGAGTGAGCTTGCGAAGCTTGCCAAGTTCCGTATTCCACCAAGGAACGAGCCTCGGCCGGCTGGCAGGCTTCGCCGGACAGTTGTGGTGGTAGGAATTGATAATGGCTTGTTGCATGAGATCAACTGCCAAATCAAATTCCAGCACCGAGGAAAGCTTTGGAGCATTACCTCTGAGTAGGATGCAAAGTTCCTCCCTGTAGCCGGACCAGTCGGTCCGACGGGGATTACGCAGTTCCGTCTTAACCGAAGTTGACTTGACCGCGACCGAGAAGCAGATGTGCCTATGATCCGAAAGAGACGGTTCATTAGACACATGCCAGTTAGAAACCGACAGACTGATATTGCCTGTGGCCAGGGTGACATCAATGACCTCCTTTCTGTTAGAAGTAACGAAGGTAGGCTCATTGTGCCTGTTGAGAATATGCAGGTTCGTACCGACCAGATATTCTAGCAGTTCATCACCACGTCTGTTGCAGTCACTACTGCCCCACGTGACATGGTGGGCATTGGCATCGCAACCCAGAATGAGCCTGTCCCCCTGCCTCTCACAGCGGTCGACAAGAGTGACAACCTCCTGTGGTGGAGGGGAGCCAGTGGCATCATGGGGAAAGTAAGCAGACGCCATGATAAGGCCAGTTGCCTCTCCAGAAGAGGAGGGCATTACCTTAATCACAGCAGTATCCCTAGTGAGGTAGTTCGGAAGCGGAAGGATGTCAAGACCCTTCCTGGTCAGAACACACGCCCTGGGGTTGGGTGAGGTAAAGTCATAAGAGATATTACCTGCATTCTTTAAACCAAGGATTTTGCCATTATGAATCCAAGGTTCCTGAATGAGGGCCACATCCAGGCCCTCTAAGGCAAACCTCCGGCAGAGAACTGCCGAGGCTGCTTTGCAGTGATGCAGGTTGATCTGGATCACCTTGATGCTCATGACTTAGGGAGAGAGGCGGCCCCGGCTACCGCTTGGCGGTAGCGTGGAGTCCCGATCCAGGACCGGTATCTCCTTCGCCACCACCAGCAGCACCCTCGGCCCCCAGCTCCATCCCAGTAACAGGAGCGCAGGTCCTCTCGGTATCAGAGTCCTTCAAGAAGTCGGACTCTGTCCCGAGGTCAATGTCTGAGCTATCTGGAAGGGATGGCTCTAAATTAATACTAGCAATATTTGCTGCCAGCTCCCCACTCACGCTGGCTGCAGTATTACCCTCTTCTTCAGAAGCCTCAGAGGCATTCTGGAGAGGGTCCTTTGGCGCATTCAGGACTTTAAATGTCCCGACATCTACACCAGTAAGACCCTCGAAGCCGGCTTCCTTGATGGCCTCCATGGAGGAGCCATCAATTAGGAAGATCCAGCGTCTGGTGCTCTTCTCATCGAACGACTTCAGGCACCGCCAACAGTCGGTCAGAAACCTTCCGTTGTAGGCCTTCAATCGCCGGAGAAGAGCCGCCGGATCAGTGGTGCGACGGTCCTTGGTCCGGAAGGACACCTTGAACGGCTTCGGGAGTTCACTGGCCTTCATCACTGAAAGCCGTGTTCCCCCTATGGCACGCTCATTATGGTGTAGCACCTTCACGAGCCATTCACTGGTCGCAGAATCCCCACATGAATAGATCATGGCCCCAGCCATGATGTGGAAATTGAGAGGACGTGGCAGCGAGCTTCCCGAAGAAAGCTCAGCGTCCAATGCGTCAAGTATAGCGGCCTGGATAGGAACGACGTCCTCCTCCGTGACCGCATTAGTCGGATAGCCATCTTTAACGATGGCCATCTTGACAATACTGGCGACGTCGCAGTAAGACTTGGTCTTCTTTGACGCCGCAGCTTGTAAGCTAGGCGAGGGATCAGGGTCCTCTGTCCTAGCTCTCTTGCCAGAAAGGGTGGTAGCTTCTCTTGCACCAGGCGTAGAGTCCGTACCCGGAACGTTTCTCCCAGCACCCGAAGGTACAGGAGTCACATCTCGGCCCGTATCTCCTGCACCCAGTGCAGAGTTCTGGCCACCTTTTTGGGGTTGTTTTCTTCGGCGGTTGGCCCTGCGCCTCCTATTTGCTTCACTCAACCTGGTGGAACCCGATTGAGGAGCAGGAGGCGACTTTTGGCCTTCCGCCGATTGCGGGTGGGTGCTGCCAGAGGCAGCATCTCGCCCAGAAGCAGGTTGGGAGTTGCCTCCTTCCCTGAGAGAAGGCTGGGTACCGGTAGAACCGGCTCCATGCCCAGGTTTGGTTTTGGTTTTTGTTTTTAAAGAATCCATAGAGATCCCACGAGTAATGAGGCAAATAAAAGGTCGCCACCCGGTAGTCCTCAACCCGGGTGGAAGGCTAGTTACAACGGGGTTTCGCCTGGTGCCCCGAGGGGATCGTTCGAGATACCGTAGATTAACTTCCCCGGTACCACACAGCCCTCAGCACGATACCTGCACACCTTGGCTTGGGAAGGGCGCGTATCAGCTCAGCCCACAAAACGCAGTGGTTGCCCAGCTCTCACCACCGAGGAGGTGTGATACAACGCACTGTTGAGGACCCAAGCTGGCGGTCGCGCAAGCGAAGGGTAAGGCAGAGCAGCAAAGCAAGGGGGGAAATTAAGCGCGCCATCCAGCTTGCGTCTCCAACTTCGAGAGCCTAGACTCAATTAGGTTCATGCCGGCATCGCTAGAGACACTCGTATCGAATTTGGCCCGAGGAGGAGCCGATAAGTTCAAGTGTTTAAACTCTGTCTTCAGCGCTGAGGAAGTACCGCATCTGCTGAGGAAGCAGGTTTACCCCTATGACTACTTCGACTGCGAGACTAAATTCGACGAGACCGAGCTGCCACCCAAGGATGCCTTCTTCAATTCCTTAACTGACGAAGAGGTTAGGGAGGAAGATTATTCTCAAGCTCAAAAGGTTTGGGAAAAATTCCAACTCACTAACCTCGGTGAGTACCATGATTTATACGTTAAGACCGACGTTCTGCTCCTAGCGGATGTTTTTGAAAGTTTCAGGGCTATGTGTTTAGAATATTACAAGTTAGATTGCGCGCATGCATATACTGGTCCTGGTTTCGCTTGGCAAAGCGCACTTCACATGACCCAAGTGAAATTGGAACTACTCCAGGATCCAGATATGCATCTCTTTATTGAGAAGGGTATAAGAGGGGGTGTTTCCTTAATTACGCATAGACTAGCCATAGCCAATAATAAGAATCTCCCCGAAACATTCGATCCAGCAAAACGTAGCTCTTACATTACCTACCTAGACTGTAATAACCTTTACGGCACCGTAATGTGTCATCACCTGCCGATGAGAGGATTTCGATGGATTCAACCATGTCAAGATTTCACTCGTGAAATTATCTTGAATCACCCAGTCGATGATCCCCAGGGTTTTATCCTGGAGGTGGATCTTGAGTACCCGGAATGTTTGCACGAAGAACATTCTAGGAGAGCGGTCGCTCTCTTAGATAAGACTTGATACTGCCTCTAATGCTAAAGGAGGGTTATTTGATTGGCCGTAACTTTTTTCGTATTGTGTTTGCTGCTTTGAAATTTTGCCAGTGAACTAAAATTTGGGCCCTAATTATGTGGTTAAAATTTCAAAGAGATCCAACTAATAGTTAATTCTATAATGAAAAAGTTGTTAAGGGTGGTTTTAGAATCCAGAAAATTAATCAGACATTTGGTGAAAAATACTATATTGTTCCATAGAGATAACATGGGATTTTTTTGAAAAATTACCTTAATTGGGATCGTGTATAAAGAAAACTAATCATTCGTTACGTTTGGGAACCATCTTAAATGAAAGATAACAGTCCATAGATGTGCCTTTTCTTAGTTTCATTAGGATCAATTAAGTTTAAGTATTGATTTTTATCATTATTAATACATACTCTGACTTACGTTGTTTTGGGTATAGGAATTACGGCGTTTTACCACTGTTACAGACACGCATTTTAGCCCTAATTTTTTATATTGGACTTACGGCGTTTTTGTCGTGATTCACGTCGTTAGAGGGATATTAGGCAAGAAAAACATGGCGTTTGAGCTCTTGTAGGTGCTTTGCCCGGGTGCTTGTGCGTGCTTGTGGATACTTGTAGGTGCTTGCGGGTACTTGTGGGCTCTTTTAGGTGCTTGTGGGTACTTGTGGGTACTTGTAGGTACTTGTGGGTACTTGTAGGTACTTGTGGGTACTTGTAGGTGCTTGTGGGTGCTTATAGGTACTTGTGGGTACTTGTAGGTACTTGTGGGTACTTGTAGGTACTTTTGGGTACTTGTAGGTACTTGTAGGTACTTGTGGGTACTTGTAGGTACTTGTGGGTGCTTGTAGGTACTTGTGGGTGCTTGTAGGTACTTGTGGGTTCTTGTAGGTACTTTTGGGTGCTTGTGGGTACTTGTAGGTACTTGTGGGTACTTGTAGGTACTTGTGGGTACTTGTGGGTACTTGTAGGTACTTGTGGGTACTTGTGGGTACTTGTGGGTACTTGTAGGTATTTGTGGGTACTTGTGGGTACTTGTAGGTACTTGTGGGTGCTTGTAGGTACTTGTGGGTGCTTGTAGGTGCTTGTGGGTGCTTGTAGGTGCTTGTGGGTGCTTGTAGGTACTTGTGGGTACTTGTAGGTACTTGTGGGTGCTTGTAGGTACTTGTGGGTGCTTGTGGGTACTTGTGGGTGCTTGTGGGTACTTGTGGGTGCTTGTGGGTACTTGTGGGTACTTGTGGGTGCTTGTAGGTACTTGTGGGTGATTGTAGGTACTTGTGGGTGATTGTAGGTACTTGTGGGTGATTGTAGGTACTTGTGGGTGCTTGTAG
>JAEQBA010004019.1:24844-58519 GCA_019434445.1 Phalangium opilio
TGGAAATAGCACAGGTCCACAGGTCAAAAACCAGTTTATTTTGCTCGGACCAGTTTTTTTATTCGAAATCCGGGGTTGCTGGTCCTTGGGACCAGTTTATTAATTAAGAGTTTTTATGAAAATCAGGAGGGACCAGTTTAAAAATTCAATTCATTTTAAATTTCTACTCCATGGATATAGACTCCTAGCCTTGACTGGTTCTCATTCTTGCCTTCCTTGCTACAACCGCAGCCCACTCGATCACGCTTTGTCTTCACACGCTATAGAAGCCCTTACACACAAGTTTTTCCTATGTAAAAGCGCGTGTTGGTATTTTGGGCTTTTTCGCTCGAAAAATCCAAGGAGCCAGCTTTTAACATGACCGCTATAGAGGAACACAGTTATTTAGCCCTAATTTTGAAACTACTGGTTCAAATCTCTTGAAATTTTAAAGAGATGTGCAAAACAACGTTTGCTATTTTTTGGAGATTTTCAAAGTTTCTCTTTTATAGTTTTTTTGTATAAATATTAGAACGAAAATTAGCCCAATAATATTAAAGGGCTTGGTCTTCGAACGGTTTAATAAGTTTCTTCCGTTTCACTTGATCGAATCTCTCTGAAATTTAGTGAGAGGCACATTGAACGGTTTTAAATTATGATGCAAAGTTTTCAAACAAACAATTCACTTCCAAAAAAATTCATTAAAATTTTGTTTGTGCATATCCTACACCCTATTTAGTCGCTTGGGAAAATTTTAGGAAAAGACTATTCGTTTTAAAACTTCGAAATTTTGCACGATAATTTAAAACCTTTCAATATACCTCTCACTAAAATTTCAAGAGAGAAGAGACTCGAACCAGTGAAACTGAAGGAAACAAATTTAAACATTTTGAGACTAAGCCATTAAATTATGGTTAATTTTCGTTTTCAGGTTCTTACAAAACTTTGTAAGAGAAACTTTGCGCAAAAATATCAAACTTTATTGCAAATCTCATTAAAATTTCAAGAGATTTCAACCAGAATTTTCAAAATTAGGACCAAAAAACGGTAATCCTCCCATAGAGTAATGGCACCTCCCTGCCTTTGGCTACGTTACGCTCTATGAGAAATTAACATGGAGTGCCACTACTCTATTGACGGCAATGTAAAGAGTTAACTCTGATTTTTGACATAATTTTGCTTCTATAGCCCGATCGAGTGGGCTGTGCGTAACGAAATACTCCCTCAATTTTGTAATAGGTTAGTAAAAAATAAATTAGGATAGGGTCACTGGTCCCAAAAACCAGTTTTAATATTGTAGACGCTGGGGGCACTGGTCCCAAGGACTAGTTTCAAAAAAATCCTTATTTCCAAGACTGCTCGAGACTCGGCTCGAAGCTCGAAAACCGAAAAAAGAGAGGCGGGAGTCTCGACTCGAAACCAAAAAATCAAGACTTGGACAGCCCTTATATATAGTACATTATATATCAAAAATCTTAGTTACAACACCTAACCAAGTTTACTATTATTCAAGCAAAAGAAAAATAATGAAATAGCGTTAAAAAAGGTCCTCATAGCGGATGTAGTAAGTCAAATTTAAACAGAAAATTTATTTATCACAAATATCATTAAACGGGAAGATATAAAAAACACGAAGCAATTTCAACTTCTTTATACTATATCTCGAAAAATCGCATTATTTTCACAAAATGGTGTAAATTATAATATTCAATTAAAAAGGTATATATCAAAACTTTTAGACACCATACCTTACGAAGTTTACTATTATTCATCCACAAGGAAAATAACAAAGAACCGTTGGAAAAAGGGTCCCCACAGCGGATGTAGTAAATTTAAACTCAAATTTTATTTATCACAAATTCAATTATAAAGGTAGACATCAAAAATACAAAGCTATTGCTACTGCGTTATACGAAACCTTAAGGAATGGTATTATTTCCAACTAAAGCAAAAAACACATGAAAACCGTTGGATCAAGGGTCCCCACAAAGGATGTTAAAATCCAAAATTAGACACAAAATGGAGTAAATTATAATTTTCAATTAAAAAAGTATATATTAAAAATTTTAGATACGACACCTTACAAAGTTTACTATTCACCTGAAAAATAGTGTAAAATGGGTGATATTAAAATTACAATTCAACGGGAATATATCGAAAATTGATTTTATTTACTTGCAAAGACTACTAACTAGAAACATAATGAAATACCGCTTGAAAAAGGCTCCCCATAGTGGATACAAGAGTTCAAAATTGAACAAAAATGAGATGTATTATGCATTTCAATGAAACAGGACAGGTAGATATCAAATATTCGAGGCTCTTTTAATGTCTTATACGATACCTTCGGAAATTATCCAGTTTTTATCTAAAGCAAAAACATAAAAACCAATTGGAAGAAGGGTCCATATAATAGGTGTAAATAGTCACAATTAGACACAATACGGGATTTTATTAAAATTTCATTTAAACAGGTTTACATCAAAAATTGTAATCATTTTTCGTGCGTTTGGTTGAGGAAGTTTTTTAATATTCATTAAAAGAAAAAAGAAGAAAAATCGCCATCTCGGGTATGAAAATTTCACAGTTAAACTCAAGAAGAATCATAAATTCTTCAAATTTTCCTTTAAAGCAAAGAAAGTGAAACATTGTTGGTACAAACGTATTATAGATGTAATAAGTCAAATGAAACACAAAATAGAATTTACTCTCAATATCAACTAAACAGGTATTTATCAAATTAATGATTATTTTTTAAGTGCAAAAATAAAAAAAATGAAAACCATTGGAACACTTTGCAGTAAAAAATGAGCATTGAAAATATTTTGATAAAGAGGAAGTTATTAAAACCCTATTCCAAGTTTAATTGACGATGCCATTCGTAAATATATTCTTCTAACCTTTGTCGTTCTTTAGAGTGTATTAGACTTTAAAAATTGAAATACAGTATATTATACAAAAACGAGTTTTTCTTCGCAGTGCTTAAAAAACTTCACATATAGACAATCATTGGCCACAGTTTTTTAAACTCACAAAGGCCCAGAAATTGGAAACTATTACATGTATTACAATTTGAATTTCAGTTTTATCAATACGAGAAATTTGGTTTTAATTGGGGAGTTCAAACATTTTTTTGAACTTTTACAACAAAAACGTCTAACTCGCTAACTTTATCCACCTCGTAATGTTAAGCTCCATAGAGATTAACATAACGATTTCGAATTCAGTATAAATAGAAAATATTCAAATACTTTTACTACGTGCTAGAACCTATTTTATTGTGGATATGCATAAAAAACCTTTCTTTTAAAAAATTGTTCTGGAAAGATTTAATTCTTGATTAGAATATCGAACCGAATTTTTTCCTCCCAACCCATTAAGCTATATTATATAATATTCACGAAAATTCTATTTTTGGCTATAAAAAAATTTTAAATATTATTGCGGGAGTGAAAAGGGATTCAAGCTGAATTGATATTTCTCTTTGCAAGAGAAAACTCCCAATTTTTAGCTTCCACATTTCATTTTTTCTCTGGCGCGCGTTACGGTGAGCAAACGAGTCGAGTTTATAGCCCCCCGTCCCGACCTTCTGAGTTGAGACTGAAGCTCGTTTATGTTTCTCTCGGCGCAAGCGCGACGTTTTAAAAATATCTTCCGCAGACCGATTTAAAAAGGGGGTTGAGCAGGCAGAGCGTACACGTTCCCGCTGACGTTGTACCCCCTTTCTCACCGGATCTATCTCTCTATCATTCTACTGAGGACTGCGGCCCCCTTTGACGCCCTTTTGATATCGGTCTATAATCGTTAAGTACCGTAGCATTGGCTTTATGCAGTTTTCGATTGTCATTAAATTATCTGAAACTTATTATAATTCTAGGAGAGTGGAACCTCTCTTAAGGCTCGTTTACATGTGCGCGAGAATGAAGCTTAAAGCGGAGAGTAGAAGTTGAAAGTCGAATCTTTTTCTCGCGCCTAAATAAATCGCGTCTGCCAAAAGCGTTTGTTCCCGCTGCTCCACCCGCTCCTTCGTTTATATACGAGCTGGGCGGTAGTATGAGCCGATATTGCAGAGTTGCTTTTCAGTCAGAAGTAAACAACTAAAATGGCGTCGACTGTCGTTAGTTTGCTTCTGCTTAAAAAGAAACTATTGCTTTTGAAAAACATTCGACATTTATAACAAATACAACCAGAAAATTAATTTTTTTTTTTAATTAATTTATTTATTTTTTATTTGTTTGTCCCAAAGTACAGTATTATATCAAATAGTTAAATATTTTGTTTCAAGGGAGAATTTAAGTCACCCACCTAAGAAGTCTTGTATGTGGGTGACTGTTCATATATAATTTTTATTTATTTATGCCGCGTACGGGCAACCGCTTATATTTAGTAGAAAATAAGGGATTTTAGTATTTGTTAATTAATATAGTAATCTAAACATTTTTATGTATCCATTTTCTTATTTGATTTTTAAATAGATTATAATTACTTATTTTTCTTATGTTATAGTCTAATTTGTTATACAATTTTATGGAAGTAAATGACGCGTGACTTTGAGCCAGTGCTGTGTATGTTTTTGGTATAGCTAAATGTTTCCATATGACCGATCTAGTATTTCTATCATGAGTTATTTTTTGGTCTTTAAAGCGTTTCTTAAACCCGTCTAATAACACTTGAAACGCGTACATTTGTGAGATTGACATTACGTTAAACTCTTTGTAAAGAAGCTCAGTTGCATAGTCATATGGTCTATGTATGCATATACGTATTATCTTATTTAATAATACAATTAAAGGGCGTAATGTCGATTTATTTGCGTTTCCCCAAGCAATTATTCCATAATTTACTATAGATTGGACTAAGGCGAAATATACCGCACGAAGAAGTTTTCTTTGTAAGAATTTGCACAACGTTGTTAATGTATACGATATGTATCGAAGATTTTTTGTTAAATATTTTATGTGAATATCCCATTTAAGATGGGAGTCTACGAACAGACCAAGGTATTTTATAGAATCTACTCTTTCTATTGTTTTGCAACTATCCGAACAGCTTTTACCATTACATTTATGGATTGTTAATTTCAGTTTATTCTTTTTAATCGGTTCAGGTAGTTGTCATATAGAGAAAGCAACATGTTTCGTTTTTGATATATTTAAACTAAGTAAATTATTATCAAGAATAATTTTTGCTTTATATAGTGCTTCATTTGCTTTAGAGTAAGCGCCTTCCCAAGTTTCACTTGCAAATAATAGGACTGTATCATCAGCAAAGGATACTAGTAGGTCAGATATTTCAGAGTTACAAAATTCATTTATATATATCAGGAATAATATTGGTCCTAAAATTGTGCCTTGAGGTACTCCATAAGTTATATTCATAGGGTGACTATAATGGTTTCCAATTCGAACAATTTGATCCCTATTTTTCAGATAGCTTTGAAATAAATCTAGAGGTTTACCTATAATGCCATATTTTTCAAGTTTCAGTAAAAGAAGTGCGTGAGAAATTGTATCAAAAGCCTTGGCCAAATCTAAGAATATGGCCAAAGCTTTCATGTTTTTATCCAACGAAGATACTGCGAAGTCTGTAAAACTATATATGAATGAAACGTCGTTGGTGGGTACATCCTATGTGAAGAAAGAGAAACAAATTAGGCTATTTTCGCACTTTGGAACGTTATTTGATATAATTTGTCAAGATACGTATATTTTCTCTACTTGAGCTTGAGAATAATTTTGATTGAATTGTCTAGCTTGAAAGGATGAGGCAATGTGATTACACGTATTTCAAAAATTTTATCTTGTTCTTTTCTTTCTGTTAAAGATATTCTCAATGGTGGTGCCAAGGCCTATTTCGCGAGAGAAACAAACGCAAAAATATCAAACGATATTCGGTCCTTCGGTATTATTGGCTTGGAAAATCACGTGACTCTTTGCGACAAGCAAACATGAGCTGAAAAATCTACCACGGCAGATCGGAGCTTTTCCGGAAAACCCGCTTCATCTATGAGCAATAAGCGCGACTTGAAAAGTTCTCGCTTGTTTGTAAACGGTACGCCTAGGGAACGCAAACCCCAATACGCCTCATCTCTCAGCTTTACGCTTCGACTTTTTCCATTTGTCGCGCACATGTAAACGAGCCTTAACATAAGACTTCATACAGCCTTTAATGATTAATGAGGTGTTTTTTGATTGGTTTTAACCTTTTTCGTATTATTTTTACTGTTTTTAAAAAATCTATAGAACATCAACCCGGACTCACACTATGTGGTTATAATTTCTAAGAGGTCCATCTAATAGATTATTTTATAAAAAGTCAATTTGCTAAAGGTGGTTTTCATTAACATAAAATTAATCAGCCTTTTTGGAATAAAAATTCGAAATTTCCCATTGAAATAACATGGGATTTTTTATAGAAAAAGCCAAATTCTGGACCGTATATTCCAAAAATTATAAATTTCTTAGGATTCAAAACGTTTTTAAATGAACATAAGATCTTTATATTAGGTTCGTTTCTACTTTATATTCAGAAACGTTTATGTTAAGTATATTTAGTTTTAGTTTTTCAAAAATACCTCGATTTACGATTTTTTCAATGATGCCCTGTTTTATTAGAAATTGACAGCACGTTCGAAAGTCGCATTTTTTAGCGTTTAGTGGTTGAAAACAATTGGAGTAATTCTATTTAAAGTTTTATGGATGAAATACTCTATAGAAAGTTAAGTAAGCTTGAATCCAAGCGCTGTCTGTTCGCGAGTCGATAACCTCGGTTGAAATCTAATTAATTTTCTTTAAGAATACAGCTCTGCACAAGTCTATGGCATTAAACTAAGGAGAAACATTGATTTCTTACTGTTTAATACAAACAACGAAATTCTGATCATAGGGGACACGAACTGTAACATCAAAGCCACCACGCTATCGGCAAAGGCAAGACTACCTCTCAAGACACTGGGGAATTTCATACAAATGATAACATCCCCGACCAGAATTACCCTAAACTCAACAAGTTTGACTGATAATATTTATGTAAATCACCCGGAACGAGTCACAGAGGTCATAGTAAAGCCATGTGGAGCATCTGACCACGACATGAAATGGATCATTAGGAAGAAAATGAGTATAAAACTGCATAATAAAATTACCTCCACCAGTAACTATAAGAAAATAAAAATGACGAAATTCGTTCAAGAACTCCATAGAAAATTAAACAAGGCTGATGAATCCATTGACAGCCTAGAAAGGAGCTTACAGATGTTAAAAACTGAAATAATTAACCACCTGGACAAGCATGCTCCGCTAAGAGAAAAATATGTATCTACTAAAAGCACCCCGTGGCTAACCTCAAATATAAAACATCAAATTCACATAAGAGACAAATTCAAGACAAAGACAAGAACAGTAAACCATGCTCATAAGGAAAAGTACCAAAATATGTACAGGAAACAGACAAACTTGGTCAACGCTCTTATCCATAAAGAGAAATAAGATACTTCAAAATTAATATTGGAATTGGCAGTAATGAAACGACCAATATTTGTAAAACCATTAAGCCATACCTCAAGCAAAGAATACCAAACCTATAACGGAGATGGAATACAAGGCCAATAAAAACAAAGATCCAGAAACTGTAGCAAACATGCTTAACGAATGCTTTGTGAACATAGCAGGGGAACTGCTAAACATGAAGAGTGTATCAAGATAATAGCTAAAGCGCAAAAATTTGACTCACAGCTGCCAGCGCAAAAGCTAATATTACATCTCTGCAACATAATTACCACCTAGAAGTGCTGAAATTCATGTACAGGATAAAAATTAGTTATTACCCTGACTTTATTCAAGGATGGCTTCAAACAACCAATAATAACGTTAAAACTCGTGGCACAACAAATAACTTCTATACGGAAAACGTCTCCAGATATAGAAATAAAAGCTTGAAGCATAAGGGTATAGAGCTCGGGAATAGACTCCCAATGGACATCAAACAAAAACAATATTATAAACTTGTTATAGATAAGATAAACAATTATTTGAACAATCTTACTAGTCTTGAGTAATAGCAGAAAAATTAGAGCTTTTCTTTTTTTAATTTTAAAATCTTAACTTAAAAGCAGGACACTTTTGTGAATAAGAAA
The DNA here is from genome assembly GCA_019434445.1 of Phalangium opilio. Lineage (NCBI taxonomy): Eukaryota > Metazoa > Arthropoda > Arachnida > Opiliones > Phalangiidae > Phalangium > Phalangium opilio. Next base: position 32,958 of record JAEQBA010004019.1, read on the forward strand.
ATTCTTAAAGGTATATCCTAAATAAAAGCCTATTATTATTATTATTATTATTATTATTTTTATTATTATCATTAAACTAGAATACCGATTAAAGGAAGTTAAGCTAGATTACCGATTAAAGGAAGTTAAGCTAGATTACCTATTGCAGAAAATTAAGCTAGATTACCGATGGCGGGTAATTAAGCTAGATTGCCGATTCGTAATAATTTCCAGTTAGTGTTTAAATTTCACTAACCACTTCTGCTATGAGGATCCTTTTACCGACGTTTTTTTTATTATTTTTCATATGGATGAATAGAAGTGAACTTCGAGGGTGGTCGTGTATAAAATTATTTAAAAAACCTTTGTAATAGAAATTTATAATTCTCACCATTTTCCGTCTAATTTTGTATTTTTAAACCCTTTACGGGGACCTTTGACGCAACGGTTTTTCATGTTTTGGCTTTTGGTGAAAATAATGCGATTTATCTAGATATCGTATAACGAAGTAGAAATATCTTCGTGGTTTTGATGTCTTTCTGTTAAATTGAAATTTTCAATAAATCACATTTTGTGTTTAAATTTGAATTACTACATCCGCTATGGGGACCCTTTTCTTAACGTTGTATTATTATTTTTCATATAAATGAATAATAGTAAACTTCGTAAGTTGTCGTATCTAAAATTATTAAAAAAACCTTTTTCTTGAAATTTATAATTTACACCATTTTGTGTCTAATCTTGGATTTTCAAAGCCTTTACGGGGACCTTTGAGCCAACGGTTTTTCATGTTTTTTGCTTTTGGTGAAAATAATGCGATTTAACTAGATATCGTATAACGAAGTAGAAATATCTTCGTGTTTTTGATGTCTTTCTGTTAAATTGAAATTTGTAATAAATCACATTTGTGTTTAAATTTGAATTACAACATCCGCTATGGGGACCCCATTCCCAATGTTTATTTTATTATCTTTCATATGGATGAATAAAAGTTAACTTCGAAGGTTGTCGTGTATAAAATTATTTAAAAAAAACCTTTTACTTGAAATTTATAATTTACACCATTTTGTGTCTTTAAATCCTTTATGGGGACATTTGAGATAACAGTTTTTCATGTTTTTTGCTTTTGGTGAAAATAATGCGATGTATCTAGAATTCTTGATATCGTATAACGAAGAAGAAATATCTTCGTGTTTTTGATGTCTTTCTGTTAAATTGAAATTTGTAATAAATCACATTTTGTGTTTAAATTTGAATTACTACATCCGCTATGGGGACCCCATTTCTAACGTTTTTTTTTAATATCTTTCACATGGATGAATAAAAGTTAACTTCGAGGGTTGGCGTGTATAAAATTATTTAAAAAAAACTTTTTCTTGAAATTTATAATTTACACCATTTTGTGTCTAATCTTGGATTTTCAAAGCCTTTACGGGGACCTTTGAGCCAACGGTTTTTCATGTTTTTTGCTTTTGGTGAAAATAATGCGATTTAACTAGATATCGTATAACGAAGTAGAAATAGCTTCGTGTTTTTGATGTCTTTCTGTTAAATTGAAATTTGTAATAAATCACATTTGTGTTTAAATTTGAATTACTTCATTCGCTATGGGGACCCTATTCCCAACGTTTTTTTATTAACTAAACGTTTAAATATATTAAAAATAAGGCATTGTATAGTACACTTCAAGTTACCCATTAAGTGTTCAGATATTGATTTCTTAGCTCCGTTATGGACTTTAAGAACCTCTCAGTTTTGGTATATTCCGTCGTAATGGAAATTAGTAATATATATATATATTACACTTTAGAGACGTTATGCTCTCTTATCTTAGAGGCCTAAACAAACTTAAATATTGCCTACACCTTATAATTTTTTTCATACTATTATTATTATTTGAAATTAAAAGTTCTTAGATTTTTATTAATACAGTAATACTGGAAACACATGTGCCTTTTCATAGTCATTTTATATAAGAGCTAGTTAAGAAAGCAAGTATTCATGTGCTAATCTTCTCAAAATAAAGAAAACGGTGCGTTTGTGTTTCATTTTCATGATCATTGTTGAAATACCGCTCTTATGGGAACTTCACTCATACCGGAAGTAGTAGTGTGTGCTTTCTAGTTCTTGCGAGGACCGATAAGGGGGCGCTATTATCAGTCCGTGTGTTAAACAAAATCGGCAATGTGTAATTTACCGCCTTTGTGGGGACCACCTTAAAAACTAATTTTAAGCAATTAAAATCAAAAAATAATTAATTTGAGCATATGTTATTTTTGGGTTTAATGGGGACCGGGGTGTGCGTCCCCATAAGTGACTACGGTCCCCACAGGATTGGTGTGTTTTCTCGTCGCGGTCCTCATAAGTATAGTAATGCAAACGCACACACACACACACACACACACACAGACAGACACGGCCGTTACAGAACCTCTCCTGGACTACGTCACACGGAGAGGTAAAAAGTGAATATTAAGGTTCTGTAGGATTTCTTAACACATCAAAACAAAGCGAACTGCTAACTCGGCGCACTAGTGTGACAACGGACAGACACACACAAACAAAAAAATAGACTGCTTTTTAACTCTTTCCGTATTAATTTTGAATTGAGAAAAGAGATTATCTTAAATATTAAAATAAATATAATTAATATTAAATATTTTCTTCGTTAGTTGTTCGCCTTATTGTGCGTTACATCGTTTTAAAAAAGAATAATTAAACAACCTTGAGAGACTTGACTAATATTGACGTTTGAATTGAAGGATATGACTGCTTCTTCGCCTTACTCAAATAGGTAGTTTATAAGGGTTTCGAATCGCAGCTATGGATAAGAACATCGCAATTGCGTGAACCTTGGCGGAAGACCCCGTCAATGGAAGGCTAGACGTTTCTCGTAACCCTAGCCGATCGCCGCGTATGTCTTAACCTTAAGGATGATGGTGGTGCTAGAAGCCAGGTGTGCAGACTGGTGTCCATGTGGGATGGACAAAGAATAGAAGATGGTGGTGTTTAGAAGCCAGTAAGTACAGACTGGTGTCCATGTGGAATGGACAAAGACGAGAAGGTGGTGGTGTTTAGAAGCCAGTAAGTACAGACTGGTGTCCATGTGGAATGGACAAAGACGAGAAGGTGGTGGTGTTTAGAAGCCAGTAAGTACAGACTGGTGTCCATGTGGAATGGACAAAGACGAGAAGGTGGTGGTGTTTAGAAGCCAGTAAGTACAGACTGGTGTCCATGTGGAATGGACAAAGACGAGAAGGTGGTGGTGTTTAGAAGCCAGTAAGTACAGACTGGTGTCCATGTGGAATGGGCGAAAGACTAGAAGATGGTGGTGTTTAGATGCCAGTAAGTTCAGACTGGTGTCCATGTGGGGTGGACAAATGAACAGAGTTGTTAGACAGGCAATGGAGTAATAGCCTGTAAATCGAATACAATTTCCGGGACTGTAAATGCGGTCTGGAAATTGAATACACGTTTGCTCCGATTTGCAAACTGCGAACGCGGTCACGTGGGTGTAACAACGGACAGACAGACAGACACACAGACAGACAGACAGACACGTCGAAATTAGAACCTCTCCGTGACATACGTCACTCGGAGAGGTAAAAAGCGTCATTTAATAATAAAACTTATTAAAATTTTTTTATTAAACTTAAAGGCTCTGTAGCGGTGTAGCCTAATGATACTTTTTTTTTTGGTAAACGACCTCTTGTCAATCAACAGTTAATTCTTTTTTCTTTCTAGCCCTTTTCTTGCAATGAAACGCCCCTAAAAACTAAGGGTACATTCAGTAACCCTCTTTGATGACAGCGCTTACTAACCGAATCATGATGCATAACTGAAGTATTAAGAGGATACAGAGTGTGTCATCCTTCTTCTATTATCCCCTTCTGGTATAGTTTCCAGATGATGAAATGTATGGTGGTTGTTTTGTCAAGTTTTTAGGTTAATTTTATTGTCGCCATTTTTAGAGATTTCGATACATTCCACTTCCCACTTTGCACACATACGTACTTCCGACTTCATAATGTAGTCATCAACGCACCTATCTATTCTAATTGGCCTGTCTATGTGGACATTAAAAGCTTAATAATACTTGAGCCCACCCGTATGAAATATCTGCATTATGTTGTTCTTTAAAAAAAAAACTAACCTGGATTTTTAATAACTTTCAATTGACACTTGGTTAGGGTTGAATCATAAAGCTTAAATGTTACGCGGGATTCGATAATATGACGTTCTTAACAGCCTTTATGGTTAGGGGTTTGCCTCTGTCCCAGACTGGTCACTTGAGAAGAACTCAACCAAAGAACTTTTAATTTACCTTAGTGTTACTGATAACAAGCACACTGCATTTTGGTTAATGAAATTGGGACGGATTTTGATTGTGCATATGTACAAACATACAAACAACTTTCTCAAATAAATAGAAGATGAATATAGAACGGCCAAAGATTCAAAATTGATAATTGAAAGAAAATCCATAAGAGGCATCATTAGTTTAATAATTATTTAAACATTTTTAAGACTTCTGCCACTTTTTTACATCATTTTGCATTTTAGCGCGATATTTTTCCAAATCCTCTTTCTGTTTCTCTTGCAATTTAACCCAATCCTTTTCCCAGTTGTTATCGCTATCGGTCCCTTTCGAATTTGATTTCCATTTCTTCACGTTTTCTTCCATTTTGGCTTTCCATCTTTCAGGTTCCTCCGTGACTGTTGTTATATTTTGACAAGATTAATCGATGAGACGAAGTTATAACTAACAAATATCTTTTAATACTCTTCGGTAAGGCCGTAGCACATTGTCTGGTCTACTCCTCTTGCCTCTCCTATTTTCTCGAGAGCCAAGAATATGTATAGGTTCAGAGAATGTGTTACAATGCTGCCAGAATGTGTTACAGTGGTTTGTCTATGATACATAACATCCCGTTTTGTTAAAGAAATATAAACAACATTTAGCTGAATGTTTGGTAGTAATTTAAATTTAAGACATGACATGTGTACTGAATTATTGTTCATAGTTTGCAAATCTGGCTGGAGGGGCTTTATGTCTGGTGGATCGTCGCGGCATTTCTTGTTTCTGCAGTCTCACAATCGTTGGCGTTGACGTAGTTTTAGGTCGTGATTTATGATCTGTGCGACCTGGACTTCGGTCTGCTGCTTCGGTAGTATTTTCCTGCTCAGGGGTTCCTTGGTGAACTGTTTGTAGTGGAATGTTTCCCTGTGGAGGAGGAATAACTCGTGTGGTTACAAGGCTAGCAGGAATGTAGGTGGTGGCGTTTGGTGTTATATTTGAACCCAGGTCAGTCGCTGCTTTTGAACCTTGGTCAGTCGTTGATTTCCTTTTGGGTTGCATTAGCTCGCTGTCCGGACGATTAGCTGGTTTCAAAACAATGCGATTCCGTCTATATTCCTTCCCGTCTATTTTGACAAGGTAAGACCTTTCTCCGACTTTCTTGTGAACTTGGCCAAGTTGCCAGAGAGATTGTTTAAGATTCGGGTTTGGTTTCACCCAAACCGGTTCGCCTACATCGAGGTCAGGTAGTGGTTTGGAATGTAGGTCAAAGTGTTCCTTACTCTGCTCACGTTTAGCTGTGAGTTTGTCCAGTACGTCGGTGGCAACTTGTGGAGTAAGCTGAGAGTTGGAGTAAGGCATGAGGGAGCGTAAGCGACGCGATTGAAGCCGTTGGGACGGACTGAGGTTGACACCATCAGTGGGGGTGTTTCTCCATTCTAACAACGAAAGGTAGAAGTCGTCTTTACAACGTTCAAGTTTTTTTAGCATCGTTTTGGCAATCATGACCGCGGACTCCGCTTTGCCGTTACCCTGTGGGTGGTATGGAGATGAGGTTTGGTGTTGAAAACCCCATAAGTCAGAAAACTCTTGGAACACGATACTGTTGAATGGCGGGCCATTGTCGATTTGTGCTTTTAGAGGATCACGGAGTGCGACGGGTACTTTGCGTGAGCGGTGCTGTACTGCTGGTACGGTTCTGTCTACTTCCAGATGACAAGTACCAGGCAAACATCCTAAGCCAGTAAAAAGATCTGCATACTCAGTGAACACTTGTTCTTTCGTGAGAGCGGTGGTACACGATGTATCGCTTGTTGGAGGGTTTGACAAGACGTGGAGAGTATGACTGTTATCAATAGATGGCGAGTTGAGAGAGATGAGACCTAATTGTATAGAAGTTGTTCCTGATAATAACGGTGGTCTGTCTTCTTTTGTTATCTGACACGTAATCTGGCATTCTTTGTCTTTATATTTGCAACTAATGGTTGTTTCCCCGATCGGTTTCATGTATGTTCCATCGTAACAACGGAGAGTTGCATTACCAGGCTTAAAAGTTTTAGCCTTTTCAGGGAGCTGATCATATATGTGTTTAGATATCACATTACACGTAGAGCCAGTGTCGATTTGAAACCGTATTAAGTGAGACCTACTATCATCGCTTACATAAAGGTTTGCAAAGTATTTATCACCCTTGGTAGTGATAGAGCCAATGTCGTAAGAGACTGTGTAGCATTCTTCTTCGCTTTCTTGGGTGTTTTCCAAGTGATGTAGGTCTTTTTTCTTCGATTTCTGAGGTTTCTTTTTGCGTGCTGGCCTGTTGTTTCCAGGTTCTTTGCATAGACTTGCAAAATGACCTTCACGCCCACATCGCTTGCAGAGTTTTCCATAGGCTGGACAACTTCGTCTATCACGAGCATGACGAGTGCCACAATAATAACAGTCCCTTTGTAGTAGAGGCGTATCCTGTTTGGGCATCGAGGAAGAACGGCTACTGTTACTAGCAGCAACATTGCTGTGTTTTGTTTGTTTATTGATATAGCTAATGGAAAGTTGTTCTTTTCCATTTCCATTCTCATCGAGGCGTTTTAGCTGATTATCTGCTAGTTCATTTGTGCGACAAATATCTATCGCAGTTTTTAGAGTTAGCTTGGGATCTCTTATCAGCTGCGATCGAGATTTCGCATCCGACGTACCCAAAACTATTTTGTCACGTATAAATTCATCGAATAGAGCTCCAAAGTTGCAGGTGTTAGCTAACTGTCGCAGGCGTTGTACATACATATTGGTCGATAGTTTCTGAGGTACCTTGCTGAGCGGAGTAAAAGAGGAAACGTTCATATATGACATTTATTTGCGGTGCAAAGTGTTGCCTCAACTCTGTTATAATGGTATTCAGATTAGCTGCTTGAGCTGCTGGTAGTGTTAAGCTCTGATAGACTTGGAAACAGTCTTTCCCAATTACGGAGAGGAATGTTGCGATTCTTACAGAAGCATCGAGTTTATCAATTCCTGTAGCTATTTCATAGTTAGACCATTGTGCTTCAAATAGCTTCCAATTTTCAAAAGCATTGCCCTTTAACGATACAGGCGCTGGAGGTGGAATTGACGATGTAACCGCTGCCATGGCCTTTGTTTCAAGATGAACAAATCATGGAGAATAGTAGAGACGAGACAATGGAGTGGCGGCGTGAAGTCAGTAGTTTTGGCGCGCTTTCTCGTAGGCCTTGGCTTCTTATTATAAGACGTATTTATAGATATATTTACGTTTGGTGGTGATGAAGGGTAGTCTTCAAAATTAGTAATGAGATACTTGACTGTTTACCTCATCACCCCACTTCTGGCACCATGTTATATTTTGACAAGTTTAATGGATGAGACGAAGTTATAACTAACAAAAATCTTTTAATACTCTTCGGCAGTGGTGGGCAAATCGCGAGTGTCACTCCCATTGCGAAAGATTTTTCGTCTCTCTTAAAGAAGTCTCTCGCGCCGAAAGAGTGAGACAAGAATGAGTGACTTGTTAGCACTCGTGGCTTGAGAGTTTCACACACGCGAATTACAATATCTCACTCTCGCGAAGTAATGTTTTTCCAAAAGAGTGATAAGGTTTCTTTCACCAATGCCTCTTTCTATTGTCGGGAGTGACTTTCATAAATTGAGACGAAATCACTCTTAAGGACTTATAAATATTAAGAAAAACTGTCTTTGTAGACAAAGACGCGAAAAAGTAAGAGATAAGTGTAGAAAATTAAATGTTTGAAGTGACAGATATTAAAATTTTCATTTTTGAAGACGTGATTATAAAACATCAATTATTTGAAAAACTTTCTTATCTTAGTTTTTTTCACCAAAATTCCTTAAGTAAAATATTTTATCCTTAAAAATGTGCATCATTTTAAAAATAAAACACGTATGCATTTTATTTTCTTTTTAAAATTTAGAGTTAGTTTGAGTATTCAGGCCTATAAGGAGAAAAAAATGGACAGAAAATCGTTGATAGCAGACAAAATAAAATAAGCATGAAAACTTAACAAAACGTGTTCGTTAATTTTAAAGTTTTCTAAGTTTCAAAAATTGACGTGTTGTATATCTCTCAAAAGATCACGATCAAGCTACAGATCCTTTTGACTCTAATAACTACATCACAGTCAAAGGGCGAATGTAATTTTCGGTTCGCAATATTTTCAATTTTAAAATATAAAAATAAATTCATCTAGCTCGATTTTTCAAATATCCGAGTATTTGAACTTCCTCGAAGCAAATGTTTCTAGAAAATAAACAGTAGTATCAAGGTATATTCTCTGAAATTTTTGTTAAAAAAACTAAGATAAGAAATTTTTTCAAATAATTGATGTTTTATAATCACGTCTTCAAAAATGAAAATTTTAATATCTGTCACTTCAAACATTTAATTTTCTACACTTATCTCTTACTTTTTCGCGTCTTTGTCTACAAAGACAGTTTTTCTTAATATCTGTGACTTCAGTCTGAATATGAGCTAAAATTGTTTAGAAACTAGTATTTTAAAACTTATACTGAAAAGCAGGTGCTCCATTTAAGTCTTGTGGTGTTGCGCATTTATTAGTTACCGCGTTTGAACTAACAAGGCCCTAACCATCTATTATAGAAGTACTAATCCTGATTGCTTTCACGCCCAGTCCAACTCAAATTGCCTTCCCGTCGTTTTCACGTGCAAAGCACAGTGGATGCAATAATACAAATAGATTCCGAAGACTCAGGCTAAAAAATTATTACGTAGACCTGTGTACAAACATATACCGTAGACCTGTGCCGGGTGACCACATTTCCTAAATTTTATAATTTTTCCCATTTTTGGATGTCTTCCTATTAGTTCCTATAATTTCGATAATTTTCCTATATTTTCCTACTTTTCGAAATTGTAGATATTTTGTCCCCTCTCACTTTTGGTTTTGTTATAAAACATAGAAATTTGACAGAAAGTAATGCCGATTTCCACTAGCTACTAACAATCAGCCACCGTGGATTTACAATACAAGCTAACGCTTCTGTGATTTAGATATTCCTATCGCGTTTTAAGTTTTAGTTTAGTATTCCATGAGGTATGTAGCTAAAGCTATGGAAGCCTCTAAAAATATTTGTCACGGAAGTCTGTGATGTTTTAAAGTTATAGCATATGTTTCTAAGATTATGTTCCATTAGTATTACACTTCCTATACTTCGAAATGCTAGAGACTTAATGAGAGCTACTTCGAGAACGACGCGAGAATTGACTACACGCGATTATCTACTCCATCTTCCTATTTAGTCTGTACTAAGCCTTTGACAGGGCTTCATCAAGCGTCGCTTTACGAGAATCTATGACGTTTCATTTACGTCACTTCGAGACAAGCTCTCAGTAACCAGTGACAAATTTATGTAACATATCTTACGAACTTATGGTTATAATTAAACCAAAGTTCCTTTGTAAATCTTGTCTTAATACTTTAAAAGCATTTGCAACCTATATTTTGCTATTTTTTCAAGAGTAATTCTCTGACAGATTGACTGATAATCAACGCCCAGCCCAAACCGCTAGCCCTAGAAGGCTGAAAATTTGGAGGAACGTTACTCGTAAGTAGTAGGCGCGTACTAAGAAAGATTTTTCCAATGCGCCGCCATCTTAATAAATGGCGCCCGGAAATGTAAAAAATCTTCTCTTTGTAAGAAAGTCCGCGCGTTTCAACCGATTTCACAAATATTTAGTACACTGGATTCCTTAACCTATAGACGGGCTGAATGGTTCTTCGGGACAGATTTGTTGCCATCATTATAAATGGCGGCCAGATATTTAAAAACCCTTCTTTATATAATGTCTGCGTGTAAAGTAATAAAGAATGTCCCGACGAGCTGATGGGCGACGCCGAGTGCCTTCGCTCCTAGGATGCTACAAAAATATTAGTCGAATCAGTAAAATGTACCCATTCTTGATGGAGGTTCTTACTACACGCATGCGATGCCGCGGATAACAGCTAGTCTACTATAATTTCCTGAAAATCAATTGTAAATTTCCTATTTTCCTATAACTATTACAAGGCTTTGTTGTGGTCACCCTGCCTGCGCACAATCATATTTCGTAAAGCTGTACACATACAGATACCATAGCCTTATGAGAGCACATGTCATATAATTGTGTACAAACAGATCCCTTAGAATTGAGCACAAACTGATGTCATAGACTTGCGCACAAACTGATGTCATAGACTTGCGCATACACTGATGTTATAAACTTGTGCAAAAAGAGATGTCATATACCTGTACACAAAAAGATTACATACCCCTATGCTCAAAAATATGCAGAAGAATATCTCGTACACCAGTGCACAAAAATACTCCATATCCATTTGCACAAAAATATCCCGTATCCATTTGCAGAAAAATGTTCTTTAGAAAAAACAGATTTCTTAGGTCTCTGCACAAACCGATTCAGTAGGCCTGTGCCCAAAAATATTTCGTAGACCTGTGCACAAACAGATTCCGGAGACTAGTACACAAAAGGAAGTCACAGGGCTGTGCACAAACAGATGCCATAGACTTGTACACAAGTGGAAGTCACAGGCTTGTGCACAACAGATGTCATAGATGTGTTCAAGTCAGATTCCATAGTGCACAAACATAGACTTGCGCAAAAAATACATCATAGACTTGCGCAAAAAGAGATGTCATGGACATGTGCACATCAGATTCCATAGACTAGTGCGCAAACAGAAGTCTTAGACTTTTTCACAAACAGAAGTCATAGACCTGTGCCCAAAAGATTCCATAAAACTGTGCACAAAAAGATTCCCTAGACTTGTGCTAAAAAAAATTCCGTAGGCCTGTGCACAGATGCCGTAGACCTGTAAAGAAACAGATTCCGTAAACCTGTGCACAAACAGATTCCGGAGACCTGTGCACAAACAGATTCCGTAGACTTGTACCCAAGTGGAAGTCACAGGCTTGTGCACAACAGATGTCATAGATGTGTTCAAGTCAGATTCCATAGTTTTGTGCACAAACAGAAGTCTTAGACCTGTGCACAAAAACATTCTATAGACTAGTGCAGATCAAGTTTCAATAGACCTATGCACATAAAGATTCCATAGACCTGTGCACAAAAACATTCTATAGACTAGTGCACATCAAGTTTCAATAGACCTGTGCACATAAAGATTCCATAGACCTGCGCGCTAAAGATTCCATAGACCTGTGTACATAAAGATTTCATACCCAAAGCACAAAACTATTCCATACGCATTTGCACAAAAAGATTCCATAAAACTGTGCACAAAAAGATTCCATTGACCGATGCACAAAATATTCTATTGGCTTTTGTATAAACATGTGACATAGACCTGTGTACAAAAATATTCCATGGACCTGTGCACAAAAACATGCCTTGGACCTGTTCAGAAACATTCCATACCTCTATATGCTCAAAATTATTCCACACCCATTTGCACAAACATTTTCCGTAGACCCGTGCACGAACAGATGCCGTAAACTAGCGCATAAATAGATTCCACAGACTTGTACACAAGCAGAAATCACAGGTTTTGCACAATCCGATGTTATAGACTTGTGCTCAAACAGATGTCATAGGCTTGTGTAAAAAAATTACTTCATAGACTTGCTCAAAAAGAGCTGTCATCGACATATGCACATCAGATTCCGTACTCTAGTGCACATAAAGATTCTTCAGACTTGTGCACAAACATATTTTGTAGACCTGTACACACACGGATACCATAGACTTGTGCAAAAATAGATGTCAAATATTTGTGCAAAAATAGATGTCAAATATTTGTGCAAAAATATATGTCAAATATTTGTGCAAAATATATGTCAAATATTTGTGCAAAAATAGATGTCGAATATTTGTGCAAAAACACATCCCTTAGACTTGTGCACAAACTGATGTCATAGGCTTGTGTAAAAAACTGATTTCCATGGACCTCTACACAAAAACATTCCATATACCTGTACACAGAAAATATTCCATGGACCTCTGCACAAAAACATTCCATATCCCTATGCTCAAAAATTTTCCATACCCATTTGCACAAAAATATCACGTTCACCTGTGCACTAAAATATCACGTACACCTGTGCACAGAAATATTCCGTATACATTTTCACAAGTGTTATAGACTTGTTCACAAGCAGGTGTTATAGAATTGCTCACAAACAGGTGTTATAGAATTGCTCACAAACAGGTTTTATAGAATTGCTCACAAACAGGTGATATAGAATTGCTCACAAACAGGTGTTATAGACTTGTTCACAAACAGATGATTATGACTTGTGCACAAACAGATGTAATAAACTTGTGCACAAACAGATGTAATAGACTTGTGCACAAACAGATGTAATACACTTGAGCACAAACAGATGTAATAAACTTGTGCACAAACAGATGTAATAAACTTGTGCACAAACAGATGTAATAGACTTGTGCACAAACAGATGTTTTAGTCTTGTGTACAAACAGATGTTTTAGGCTTGCGCATAAACAAATGTTACAGACTTGCGCATAAACAAATGTTATAGACTTGCGCATAAACAAATGTTATAGACTTGCGCATAAACAAATGTTATAGACTTGCGCACAAACAAATGTTATAGACTTGCGCACAAACAAATGTTATAGACTTGCGCACAAACAGATTACAATGACTTGCGCAAAAAGAGATGTCATAGAAATGAGCACATCAGATTCCATAGACCTGTGCACAAACAGAAGTCGTAGACCTGTGCACAAACAGATTCTTCAGACTTGTGTGCACATAAAGATTCTTCAGACTTGTGTGCACATAAAGATTCTTCAGACTTGTGTGCACATAAAGATTCTTCAGACTTGTGTGCACATAAAGATTCTTCAGACTTGTGTGCACATAAAGATTCTTCATACTTGTGTGCACATAAAGATTCTTCATACTTGTGCACATAAATATACCATAGACCCATGAGCAAAAAATTCCATAGACCTGTGCACAGAAGATTCCATACTCCTATGCTCAAAAAGATTCCATGCAGATTAGCTTTAATTGGTAATCTAGTTTAATTACCTTTAATTGGTAATGTAATTTAATTACCTTTAATTGGTAATCTAGTTTAATTACCTTTAATTGGTAATGTAATTTAATTACCTTTAATTGGTAATCTAGTTTAATTACCTTTAATTGGTAATGTAATTTAATTACCTTTAATTGGTAATCTAAATTAATTACCTACAATTGGTAATCCAGTTTAATTACTTATAATATGTAATCTACTTTAATTACCAATAATTGGTAATTATCTTTAACTAGCTGTTACCCGCGGCGTCGCTCGCGTGTAATAAGAACTTCCATCAAAAAGTTATAAAGAAAGGGTAGATTTTACTGATGACTAATATTTTTGTAGTACCCTAGGAGCGAAGGCACTCGGCGTTGCCCGTCGGGACATTTTTTATTACTTTTCACGCGGACATTATTCCATAAAGAAGGGTTTTAAGTTTTTGGCCGCCATTTAAAAAGATGGCAACAAATCGAGCCCAAAGGACCATTCAGCCCGTCTATAGGTTAAAGGAAACCAATGTACTAAATATTTGCGAAATCGGTTAAAACGCGCGGACTTTGTTGCGTAGAGAAGATTTTTTTACATTTCTGGACGCCATTTTTTAAGATGGCGGCGGATTGGAAAAATCTTTCTTAGTACGCGCCTACTACGTTAGAGTAACGTTCCTGCAAATTTTCAGCCTTCTAGGGCAAGCGGTTTGGGCTGGGCGTTGATTATCAGTCAGTCTGTCAGTCAGTCAGGACTTTGATTTATATAGATATAGATTGCTTATTTTGTTTAATTATCTTTAATTGCTTATTTTGTTTAATTATCTTTAATTGCTTATTTTGTTTAATTATCTTTAATTGCTTATTTTGTTTAATTATCTTTAATTGCTTATTTTGTTTAATTATCTTTAATTGCTTATTTTGTTTAATTATCTTTAATTGCTTATTTTGTTTAATTATCTTTAATTGCTTATTTTGTTTAATTTGGTTTAATCTGTACTTCGCAACTATATTAGTTGGACGCGCAAAAGTTATAATGACAATTAAGCTTGCTAATTGCCCTACCAATTTGATTATCTTAAGACACTATATCCCCAGTAAAACGACGTAAGTCCTAGAATGACTTTCTTTATTACTTAACCCAAGCAAAAAAGTCTTAAGTTTCCCAGTTTAAGGGTAAACCACGTAATTCGGAGCAGGTACTTAAATCTATGAAAAACAATACTTAAACTTTGTTTTTCTTAATGAAACAAAAATTGGCGCCTACTTTAAAAATGGGGCTTTCATTCAAGACCGTTTTCAAGTCTATCAAACGTATAGTTATTTTTGTAAGGGTAGTTACAAAATGGGTAAGTTTGGAAAATTTCCCATGTTATTTCTATGGAGATTTTCTAGTTTTTCGCCAAAATCTGTGATTAATTTTATGGAAATGAAAACCACCCTTAGCAACTTTATGCTTTATAAAACGAACTATTGGATGGATCATCTTGAAATTTTTACCACATATTAAGGGCCCGGAATTTAGTTCAGTAGAAAAATTTCAAAACAATAAACTTAATACGAAAAAAGTTAAAACCAATCCAAAAACCTTCCTTATACATTAGAGCCGTCATCAGGCCTTATCTAAGGGAGCTACCGCTCCCTTAGAATAAAAAATTCGAGAACTTCACTCACTCTCACTCTCATTCAGTGAATGAAAATTATATTAGTTCGAAAGTGATTTTTAGAGAGCGAGTGAAGTCCTCTTTTATTATGAAATTTTTACTGGGAATTGGGATAATCTGGTTTAGGAAATCTACTAGATTGAGTAAGAAAGAATCTCTAACGAGGGAGTCGTCACTTAGCGTTATAGCGTACGACATGAGAAAGCTTATGAGTTAGCTTATTTAAGTGATTTGGATGACAATCGTGATTTGAATGGGTCATTTGAATGACAATCGTGATTTGAATGGGCCATTTGAATGACAATCGTGATTTGAATGGGCCATTTGAATGACAATCGTGATTTGAATTACAGTTGTCATTCAAATGACCTATTCAAATCACAATTGGCAATCAAATCACCGTACTCATTCAAATCAAATATCTGCATAGTCATTCAAATCAAATATCTACATAGTCATTCAAATCATCCTAATAAAAAATTTCAACCCTATAATCCGAATCTACAATTTCAACCCAATAATCCTAATCAAAAATTTCAACCCAATAATCCAAATCAACAAATTCAACCCAATCAACAGTCGTTCAAATATCCCATATCAACAAAGTCATCACGATAATCCTAATCATTATTGTCATCCAAATAACCCTATTCAGCAAAATCATACCGATAATCCTAATCATTGTTGCCATCCAAATAACCTTAATCAACAAAGTCAAAAAATTCAAATCAATGAAGCCATTCAGAGCGACGAAGTCATTCAAATAATCTAAATCAACAAGATAATTCAAATCAACGAGGTCATTAAAATAATTAAAATTATCATTGCCATCGAAATAAACAGGTCATTCAAATCATCTAAATAAACAAGGTCATTCAAATCATCTAAATAAACAAGGTCATTCAAATCATCTAAATAAACAAGGTCATTCAAATCATCTAAATAAACAAGGTCATTCAAATCATCTTAATAAACAAAGTCATTCAAATCATCTTAATCAACAATAAGCTTCTCATGTCATACGCTATAACGCTGAGTGACGACTCCCTCGTTAGAGATTCTTTCTTACTCAAACCCCTCCATCTAGTAGACTTCCTAAACCAGATTTTCCCAGTAAACATTTCATGTTAAAACAAGACTTCACTCGCTCGCTAAAAATCCCTAGCTCAAAGCCTTTCAAACTGAGTGAGAGAGTCATAACATTAATAGGTTATTCTCATTCTTCTATAAAGAGTGAACAAATATTTTCTCTACTCTCTCACTCTTTTCTAATGAAGGAAATCGGAAGCGCGCGCTCACTTTCCCTCGCGGAGTGAGATTTTCAAATTCCCGAGATTTCACTCTCAGTTTGCGAGTGAGAGTGAGAAGGGTCAGTTAATAGAATTATCATTCACAGAGTGAGAGTGACAAGCATTTCAGAAGTTCGCGAATTTGCCCACCACTGCTCTTCGGTAAGGCCGTAGCACATTGTCTGGTCTACTCCTCTCGCCCAGGGCCGGAAATAAGCACAGGACACTGGACATTGTCCAATAAAATTTTAAAATGGCCCATAATTTTTTTTTAAACTAAGGGGGTCACTGGACATTTCGACCAATAAATTTTCCGACGTTTTGATAGCTTGACCGTGAAAATGCGACACTATTTATGCACACGGCAGTGGAAAATGTCCAATAAATTTTCCAGTCAAATAGGGGTCACTGGACACATGTCCTATAAGAAATTTTTCTTATTTCTGGCCCTGCTCTCGCCTCTCCTATTTTCTCGAGAGCCAAGAATATGTATAGGTTCAGAGAATGTGTTACAATGCTGCCAGAATGTGTTACAGTGGTTTGTCTATGATACATAACAACTGTGGCCAGGGCCGGAAATAAGCACAGGACACTGGACATTGTCCAATAAAATTTTAAAATGTCCCATAATTTTTTTAAAAATTAAGGGGGTCACTGGACAGTTTGACCAATAAATTTTCCTAAGTTTTGATAGCTTGACTATGGAGAAGCGACACTATTTTTGCACACTCCAGTCACAATGTCCTATAAATTTTCCAGTCAAACAGGGGGTCACTGGACACGTGTCCTATAAGAAATTTTTCTTATTTCCGGCCCTGACTGTGGCGTTGTGTCCTTCGAAATTGAACTTCCCTTCGGCTTTGGCTTGTTCTTCCCATTTTTTCTCCCATTCTTTTTTATTTTTCTTGAACTTTTCTTCCCACTCCTTTTCGAATTTTTTGAAATCGATCCTACCGCTTCCGGATTGATCAGGTTGATCGTCTTCAGCCGTCACTAGAGACGAAAAGTTGATCAAAAGAGGGACGGCCACTACAAATCCTACCTATGTTAAAGTCATGTTGTTGTTATTATTGATTCGAATTTTAGCGTGATGGTTCTATTTATTTGGAAGGAACTTAGTGGGGTATTTGCTCGACACGAATTCATTTAGTTGATGTGAAATACTTTCCGGGATATGTTGAAAACAACAACTCGAGTTGATCTTATTTTTATTCAGCTCAAGGCAGTCAAGCAAGCCATTGATTTGCTACTCAGAGTTTTTGGAGTATTATCAGTAATATCAGAAGGGGATAATAGAAGAAGGATGCCACTCTGTATCCTCTTAATTCTTTAGTTAGTAACGTCATTCTTTAGTTATGTAACGTCATTCTTTAGAGGCTCACCCTTTTCGCTAGCTTTCCTTCTCATCCAACTACAAATGGGTACCGCACTGTAAGGTGAATGCTATAGTTGTTTGGCACTAAATCCCCAGCAATCATCCCACAAACCTCGTCTTGACGTGGGACAAAAATGCACAAGTGCGTCTTGCCAAATATTTAAACGCTAATGATGAGGGAACTATTTATCGTGTATGTGATTCGGTTTAGTAACCTTGCTCTAAATGATCCGATGTTGGGGAGAGTGACGTCACACTTACCCCGCTTTGTGGTACACTTCTCTCGAAAAGAAGCATTATATACTTCTGGTAATATACAGGGTGTTTCTGATAATTATGCCATGTTCTTTGGGTTGGAGTGGGTTGAAATGTTATAAACATTTAGTTTCGGAGGTGCGAGTGCCCCCAAACATTGGCCCCTAAAACAAAGAAATTGCCACACGTTTTGAGTAAGACTTATCAGCTTGCCCATCTTTTTTAGATAATTTAAATAGCCTCCAACTTTAATGAGTCTTTATGTAGCAGAAGTGTACTTTTAAAGGTAGAAATGTGCCTAAGCTGGTAATGAAAAAGTTGTTCAAAGTGTAATAGCACAAGAGATTCAACTTACCATCGTTATTTAGTAGTTTTGTTCATGTCTTTTTCCAGCAAGCTCTCGGGATACAGTAGTAGTAAGGTGGAAGTTGCTAACTTGCCTTCAAATCTTCCTTGATTTATTTCTGATATGCTTTATATCAAGGACTTAAAATACGTCATAATGATCTTATTTTGTGACTTGATCCAGAAACGTAGCCTTGTTCTTAAAAATTACAATGGGGAGGATTTCCGTGTCAGAAGAAACGGAGTAGGCCTGAAAGTTTGCCGTTGAGGAACGTGTGTTTACATTTGATATTATTGACAAAGACCTAATCACGTGGTGTTACTCCATCAATTGCTAAAGCGTGCACTGAATTTCAAAATTCCAAAATTATTCGTAACGAATATTGATGTGTCGAGAAATATATGATGGACAGGACAAGAGGGGCAAGTCACTCAGTGAAATCGGTGTTCCTTTGAATGTACTAATCTGATCACACGTAATCGTTAAAAGCCCTTCCCCTTGATAGCGCTAAAATGACTACGCGTAATTCTTAATCGGTGTTCAGAGAGTTCGAGAGTGGTTAGCTTTTCAGGAGTACACCATGTTCGACCATACTTTAGGTTTGAATGTGGTTGAAACTGATTTCTGTACCCTTAAGAAAACCCATATGAAAAGAAACTATTGAGCCGTTAGCTCATGATTATATAAAAAAGGACTTGGTTTGCCCAAGCCTAAAAAACAAAACGATAAGAGTTTTTTCCAGTTGACTGAAGCGCGGATATTTTATTTTTCTATATAATTTTAAAGACAATCCGTATTTTACTACTCTTTAGAATTTAATTCAATCTCCTGATTTTACTGGTAATGGATTTATTTCCTATAAATTAATTGAAATAAAAAATTACTTATCTCAGATTTTTCAACAACAATTCCATTTTCGTAAACTTTTATCATGAAAAATCTGAGATAAGTAATTTTTTATTTCAATTAATTTATAGGAAATAAATCCATTACCAGTAAAATCAGGAGATTGAATTAAATTCTAAAGAGTAGTAAAATACGGATTGTCTTTAAAATTATATAGAAAAATAAAATATCCGCGCTTCAGTCAACTGGAAAAAACTCTTATCGTTTTGTTTTTTAGGCTTGGGCAAACCAAGTCCTTTTTTATATAATATCTGTTCCTTCAGTCTGCATTTGTATTAATCTATTATAAAACAATTTTTTGTCTGAAATGCGAAATTTTTCACTTCTAGGACGAGGTTAAAAATGGTTCTACACTTCTACTAATTCTTATAAGATACGGCTCATAATTCGTTTTAGAACCCGAGCTTTATAGTCAACTTCAAAACCAACCTCCTGCCACGATTTTTGAACTATCAAAGCCGTATCTTTTACAGTCCACTTTACGATTGCAATTATCCATGACATTGCGTTCACTGCCCTTGTACGTTTACAGTGAGTGGCACCGTGGCCAGTTATTTTAATTAAAATACCTAGGCCACAGGTCCAGTTTTAAAAAAATCCTTATTTCCAACACTGATCCATCTATCCTTCAAGCTTTTACAATCACCCATTGCATAGACTCACTCAATAGTCTGCCTAAGCATGGATTTATAATAGAAGGTTACGCTTCCTTGATATTTAACTCACCTTAAAACGCGCACAACATTTATTCCTCGTCTGAAATAGTACCAGCCTGGCACGCGCGTTTGTGACGTAGAATTTGAGGCAAATTCAGAGGGGTGTTGAAGTTTTTCACGTGATCAAGTTCTAATTTTTAATAGCTCGCGCGAAATTATTTTTAGAAAACCGCGCGCGCACGCGCGCCGAAAGAATAAAGTTTGCCTCAATTTCTACGTAATCAGCCCCCCAGTCCCCACCCGCGCGAATTTTTATGACATAAATGTTGTAACCCTCGGTAGCAATTAACTAAAATAAAAGGGGGATTTTCCCGAGGGCCATAAAAAGAATCAAAGACAACTCACATTTTTGAATCCAAAGTAGAAGAAGAGTCTTCAAAAATTTTATTAATATAAAGAGAAAGGGATAAACCCAACTAGACCGCACACTTAACAGTTTATATAACAAAAAGATCGAGAGCTGACTAGTGACTGAATTAACAGAAAAAATCACAGAGATTCTGAGGAGGAGGAGCATGTAACATGGAGGCATATATACCCTGCCAGACCCAAGGAGTAGAAACTCCAAGGAATCTGGCAGCCATGTTACAAAGTGTTTAAAATCAAAAGGCTATAGCGAAATATCCATGAAGCGTAAGCTTCTATTATAAATCCATGGCCTAAGTAAGGCAACTTAAGCCTTGGTCGAAACTAACATCTAAAATATAAATTAAAAAGGTATCTTAAGTATAGAATTTCAACCGAGACACATAATTAAACGAAAATTAGACCCGCCAGAGAAATTTTTAATAAATATAGTGTTATATTTATTGAAAAATATCAAGTTAAAGTTTCAAGGCGGTGAAATGGCAAATTAGCGTCGTCTACTGTAGAGTAATGAACAATTAGCGTCGTCTGCTGTAGAATAATCTTTTGAGGTACTTACATTTTTAATTAAATTAAAATACTTAGACTTAATTAATTTTGATGAAACTTGAAAAAGGCACACCTTGAATAGTTACTTGTTAATTTAAAAGTATTCCGAAACGTAACTTCGCTTTAGTTTTTAAAAGATTCGATGTGCAGGAGCACCAAAAACCCCATGTTATTCCTATGGGAAAATCTGTGAATTTTCATTTAACATTACGGGAGGGTGTGGGATCTTATCTAGAAGGGCCTACCGGCCCTCTAGAATACAGATGATACAGTAAAAATAAATTTTAATATTGTTTATTTTAAAATTAATTCTTTAAGAACAATTCTGAAGCTCATCCTTGCGCTTGCAATTGCGCTTGATAACTATCAATGACATCTTTGAACATTTTCTGATTTCCATCATTAAGAGTTTTGAATTCTTCTTGCATCTTTTTATAATCGAAGCCCTGACCTTTGACTTGCACATCAGCCCACTTTTTCTGCCATTGTTCTTGTTGCACTTGCCAATCATCTTGCAGTTTCTTAAGCTCTTCATTAGTTTCCTCTAAAACCTTATTCGGGTCAAATTCTGCCGCAATTAGTTGCAATAATAAAAACGCTAAGCAACAATATTTCATTTTAATATTCGATGTTATAACTGCAAATTTAAAACTAATATGGAATTTATCATTTTTATATAACGAAATCATTGACGTCACAAGCTTTCCATGGCCAAAATTCTCAAAAAAAAAAAAAAGTAACAAAGGTTGTCATTTAATCAAGGTAGTACAATAGGCAACTGTTCAAATAAGAAAAGCTTTTTTTAGTTGGTTATATATAACGGTACCTGAAGTAGATCAAGTCAAAGATCTCAAATTCTAATTATTAGATACATAAATAAAGCCAAGATTAGAAGACGGCAACCTGACTCCCTATTGAGCCCAAACCTAACTTTCCTAAGACAAAGACATTATTAATACCATAAGCTCATAAGATATTGGGGTGGCGTAGCGGTTAGCGCTTTCGCCTCGCAGCAAGAGGATCCCGGGTTCGATCCCGGACTGTGGCACCGGGTGAAAATCTGGGAACAAATCCTTCTGCGTAGAGTTTGCAAGTTCTCTCCCCGCTTGTTAAAGGAGTTTTCCTCCGCGGTCTAACCCGGTTTCTCCTTTCCATCAAAACTTGCAGAGGTTAATGGTAATAGTTAGTATAGGGCGCTGTCGGTTAGCTGTGGCATAGGGGCTAGCCACCACCCCTCTATGCATTGTAAAGGGACCCACCTGTAAACAAGCCACAGGCTTAGTGTGGATATCCCTTCATAGGCAAAGCTTATATTATTATTATATGTTCCATAAGTTTGTCAATGGTTACTGAGAGCTTGTCATGAAGTGACGTAGGTCATAGATTCTCGTAAAACGACGACTGTTAAGGCGCTGTCTAAGGCTTAGGTCAGACTAAATAGGAAGATGAACTGCAAAACCAAGTGTAGTCCATAGACTAGTATCGTCAGTGAGGGGGTAGACCTTGTATTCCTCCCTCTAGGCTCGCTCTTGTAAGAGGGGATACTGTACGCGCCTAGTAGAGGGATGACACTGAGCTAAGAGATAGAAGGGTATGACGTAGAAGTACTGACACTACTCTATTCTCGCTTGTCGTTCTCGAACTAGCTCTCAGTAAATCTCTAGCATTATTAGGTAGTGTCATACTTATGGAACATCTTATATTCTTATGTTAATATTATGGGGTGGGGGTCAGGTGGCAGTCTTATTTCAAAGGCTACCTTATCCATGATTATTTTGTGACTGGGCTTCTATCTCCATTTTCCTCTTCTCCAACTCCCTCTGAACTTTCTCTTGTTGACGTTGCATCATTTCCATTTGTCTCCTTGCCTCCTCCTGACTTTCCCTGATTTGATGTTCCATGTTACGTTTCAAATTCACTTGGTCCCTTTGCGCGGCCTCCATTTGCTTTTGTTGGAGTCGTTCCAAGTCAGCTCTTAGCCTTTGACCTTCTCTCATCTTGACCTCCCTTTCTTGTTGCATACGGCGCATCTCCTACTCCAAATTGTGACGCTGTGTTCTCGTCGCTTCTTCTTGCTGGCGGCGTAGTTTGTCCATGTTCATGTTGAAGTTTTCTTTCTGCATGCGTAAGTCTTGTTCTAGTTCGCGTTTCGCACCTTCCCAATCAGTGGCACTTGTAAACGTGTTGTTTTTTGATTGTCTGATGGATGTATCGCCATGATGAACATGGTGCACGTGGTGTACGTGAATGTCATCAGTCTTTCCATGGTCATGGTGAATGTGAATCTCCTTTGACTCTAAGGCCACTAATACCGCGAAGTACAGCACTATTCCAATCTGTTCCTTATTGCCCTTGGTTGCAGCATCAGTTCCCGGATTGGTTAGCTTGTACTTGTTCAAATACTCTTCTAGTTTCTTGTGAAATTCATCCATTCATTTTTGCCATACGGCGCCCAAGTCTTTTTGCAACTTTTCATGATCATCCGCGACTTGCTTCCGCAATTCATCTAGCTCGCCTTTGAATTTCTCCCGTATTTGATTGTTTTCAGACTGTTGGGCAGATATTTTAGTAACTTCCGCTTTAAGTTGGTCAACTTCCGATTGGATTTTAAGGTTGAATTCTTCCTGTCGTTTTTGAAGTTCGTGGGGTAGCGCCGGGTGTGGATAGCGTGAAAGTAATTATGTAGCATAATATTAAAGAAAATAAATAGGAACTCATGTTGAGTGAACTTGAACGGAGATGCGAACCGTATTCTAAAAGAACGAGGTGGAATCTTTAATTTGAAATATTTGTGAAGCAATATTTATTCATATGTTCTTATGACGTCAGTACACCTTTTAGTCTATTTGCCTAGAGCTTTATTCTTCGATGTTGAAATTTTTGTAGAATCAACATCAAGGCATATTTTCGAGGCCCTTGGAAATAATTTGTCTAAAGTTACGTTTAATTATGAACTCTTTTTCAAGCCATACTTAATAATTTATTCTACTATAGAGAGAACCATAAGTTTATAATGCCTCTAAGTAGAGAAATGGCTGCTACTCCTATGGCAATAGTGTTTGTCTGGCTCCCTTTAATGAAACCCTATACTCTCTCCGTATCATTTATCACCTCAAATTCAATACAAAATTGTACTGCCTAGCCTAGCGTTTCTTTTATCCCTTTTAGAATGTTTCAGGACTGAAACCTCTATCTCACGAGAGAGAGGGATTTGGGGTTGCTTAAGTAAAATTCGTTACCCCCCCCCCAGTGCCTGCCTATACGAAACGTAAAAATCTCCTTTATTCCACTGGATGATTTAATTCGTCTCGACCGCTTGGTGGCTGCACCGCGACAGAAATTTCAAAATTTTCTCTCTTCGGATCTTAGCGCTATACGAGTTCTGACGCCACAGTAGCCTGCAGAAGATGCCCAGTTGTAACCCGTATTTGTGTACTTAGAGGCATTATAAACTTATGAGAGAACCAATAGACTAACCTCTTGGGGTTAATGTTGGTCACTTTAAAATTGTATTCTGACTGTAAGTCAACTTACTTTTTTGGGAAAGTATCGATAAGGACTTTATTTTGGTATTTAAATCACCTTTACCTTTCATTTTCACTTTGAAAGATCCATATTTCTATTTCTAAATTTCTGTAAAATGGCAATTTTACCCCAAAACTACACCAATTATTGCGCCCATTGACACCAAATTTTACCCTCCGTTTTTGTTGTTTATTCGTTTGGAAAATTCCAAATAATTTGGACAGATGTTGTGCAAGTTTTGAAAAACTGCCTTATACCCTCTTTGGTCTGTACGTCTTTCTGTCCTTTGTTACAATAGAGCGAGTTCGCGGGTTGCACATGGAAGTAAACTTGAATCTCAAAGTGATCCATGTTCTTACCCAAAAAAATTGTAGTTTTGGGTTAATTTCACGTTAACTAAAAGTTTAAAAAAAATTACATCATTGTTCATTAGAGATTTAACAAAATGTTTATTCCATCATCGCTTAAATGGTAAGATATTTAAGCAATGATCTGCTACTTTATCGTACGTGTAGCGAATTTAAACAGTGCATTTAACATAAACAGACCAGTTCACTGCAGAACTTAGCAATCCTTAATTATACTAAATCATTTTTTTTAAGTTTATAAAAGCACATCCAGATATTAAAGTTCTAAAGCTCAATCATATAGGCTAACGATTTTTGCGAAAAGCTTAAAACGGAGGAGACTTTTAATTTCAAGATGATCAAAATATTTCTGAGTGGAACGCCATATCACTCAAGAAAAAACAGTTTCTTTTCAATTCATCGAAATAAATTTGTAAATTAAGATAATTTTATAATAGTTAGTGGGGGGAGGTTAAAGAAATGTGACGTGGTTTTTAGGGGTAGGATCTGAGAAAACGTGACGAAGCGTGATCTGGGGGAAAGGGGGTCTAAAATGCTTCTTTTACGCGTGACGTACTTTATGGATGGTTCCTGTGCACAAAACGTTTCCGTGGATCTGTGCACAAAAAGATTCCATAGACTTGTGCACAAACAGAAGTCATAGATCTGTGCTCAAAAAGATTCCATACCTATTTGCACAAACAGATTCCGAAGGCCTGCGCACAAAAAGACGTCATGGAATTGCGCACAAAAAGATGTCATAGACTTATGCACTTATATCTCATGAACTTGTGCCCAAACATCAGTCATAGACCTGAGCACAAAACATTCCAGTACACTATGCTCACAAACATGTGCACAAACTGATTCCATAGATTTGTGCACAAACAGATATGATAAATAT